>JACEFZ010028532.1:0-118447 GCA_014155875.1 Cepaea nemoralis | reverse complement strand
CAGTGAGTAGAAGCGATTTCATTCTGATTACAGCACATCTAATAGGTCACGTATCCACTAAAGTCAAACGATTAACGCTATAGTGGGAGGAAAGAGAAAGGGGCATGGAGAGCTAATTAGTAAAGTAGTAACAGCAGCAGCAGCAGCAGCAGCAGCTAGTAGTAGTAGTAGTAGTAGTAGTAGTAGTAGTAGTGTAGTAGTAGTAGTAGTAGTAGTAGTAGTAGTAGTAGTAGTAGTAGTAGTAGTAGTAGTAGTAGTAGTAGTAGTAGTAGTAGTAGTAGTAGTAGTAGTAGTAGTAGTAGTAGTAGGTAGTAGTAGTAGTAGTAGTTGTTGTAGCGGTGGTGGTGGTGGTGGTGGTAGTAGTGGTGTGTAATGTCTCCAGATCTTTTTTCCCTGTACAGTGAAAATATTTTCAGAAATGTAGAAGATATGGAAGGAATCATCATTGGGGGACGATACATCAATAACATTAGATATGAAGATGATACAGTCTTGATTGCAGACAATGAGCAGGACCTGCGACATTTAGCGGTTGTTGCACACAGTGAACAACTAGGGTTAGAATTGAATTGCCCCTCTGAAGTGTCTCCACCTTGTCGTGGTAGAGGGGCTTGCGTGTCCCAATGACCCCAAGAGCTCTGCCGACGGAAGCACAACTACATGTCGGACAGGCCTTGGGATAGGGACCAGACCAAGAGAGACACAACCTGCTGCTCTGCAGGTAGACTGAGGATAGGCAGTCAAAGACCGAATCAGGCGCACGATGCCACTAACTCTTGGTCCGGACACATACTCTAAGGCTCTCCGCTGAGGGATATGACTGAACGCCTCTAAGTCAATATCCCCCGGATGTGAGAGCCGGGCCGATACTCACCCACTGCAAAATGGTGGTGAGATGCTAAGCTTGCTACATGCTTGGTTCAGATACCTGTTCGAAGGCTCTCATCCGAGGGATAAGAGGGATCCCCGGATGAGAGAGCCTGGCCGTTACTCGCTCTCTGCTGCATGGAGGTAAGGTGCTGAGCCGGCAGCACATGTAGCCTACCTCGAGAGCGTTACTAAAGGTGGAAAAGCGTCCCAATCGCACGTAGTGGTTACGATGCAATGTCTGTACTAGAGCTCACTGAGTGAGCGTAGACAAAGGTGGAAAAACGTCTCATAACACGAAATGGAACGCTTGGCTAGCGAATCCATTACGTGGAAGTCCGAAGTGAAAACTGCAGAGTGAATGTCGCCTGCAGACTAAGGTAGAAAAACGTCTCATTAACACGAAATGGAACGCTTGGCTAGCGAATCCATTACGTGGAAGTCCGAAGCGAAAGCTTGCTGAGTGGATGTCGTCTGCAGACTGACCGTTCCTGGTCTGTGCGGGGAGCGGCCAGGGGCGAACGAAATGCCCAATACATGGAAGTGAGGAATTAAAGCAGCCATGAGCAGGACGTGGTGATTCCTCGGTGAGCCCAGTCTCAGAGCACTATGTGCCGGCTCTGCAATTATGGAAGCCTCCCTGGATAGCGGGAATGCCCATGGACTGTCCCTGCCTTCCATTGAGGACTGACCGTAAAGTCCTTGGCCCTTCTAACTTGACCAGCAGACATGTGGACGACACCACAACAGAATGTCCCTTGAAACCTCAGTGACAGTTAACCTGATTAAATAACGCCCGCCGAAGTTGGATGGGCAGGCCTAATGGTGGCAAATAAAAACTGGCACAACGCAAAAACGTCCGAGTGAAATGTCCGTAGTGCTTGGCACAGCTCTGACTACTTTGTTTTCCGGCCGGAACAGCTCTGACGATCTAGTTTTCCGTGCACAGCGTTCGTACACGTCCGAACCGAAAGCTCGCTGACTTACCGTTCCTGGTTTGTGCAGGAGCGGCCTGTGGCGAAAATGCCCAAAACATGAAAGTGAGAAATTAAAGCAGCCATGTGCAGGACGTGGCGATTCTTAGGGTGAGCTCAGCACCAGAGCGCTATGCGTCGGCTCTGCAATTATGGAAGCCTCCTTGGATGGCGGAAAACCCCGGGAAGGTTAACCCGGTCAACAAATGCCCGCAGAAGTCGGATGTGTGCAAAGGATATGCAAAACAAAACAACATATCCTTTTACAGGACATCGCTGTCAACATCAGCATCTTTCAGCTGTCTGTTGATTTCTTGGCAAGATTACGCTCAGTAGTTTGCCATTGCTTTCTGAGCGGCCGGCTCAGTTATCCCGCAAGTCACCAGCGGGGGACGAATCGCTCCCAGTTCTCGCCCGCTACGAGACTCTGCGTGATAAACGGGATTACGGAGAAAGTGGTGTAACCCCTCGGCCAGAGAGACCGGCGTTGTAAACATACACAATGCATATTACCATGTTATTGAGACACATCCCCCACCCGCCCACCCATCACCCACCCACACATCCCCCACCCACACATCCCCCACACACACCCAGGCACAAATAGATTCCCCATCCACCCACCCACCCCACATCCCCCACTTACACACATCTCTCCACCCACACACATATCCCCCACCAATCCCCAACCCACACACTCACTCACCCACACATCCTCCACCCACCCACCCACACACCCCCAACCACCCAGCCAAATACACATCTCCCAACCACACACCCCCACCCACACAGTCAGTAGTAGAATTGTAGGTGTAGTAGTAATGTAGTTGCAGTAGTATTGTAGAGGTAATTGTATTGTAATGGTAGTAGTAATATTGCAGTTGTAGTATTATTGTAATGGTGGTAGTAGTAGTAGTAGTAGCGTAGTGGTAGTAGTATTGTAGTGATAATAATAACAATAGTAATACAATAGTAGTAGTAGTAGTAGTAGTAGTAGTAGTAGTAGTAGTAGTAGTAGTAGTAGTAGTAGTAGTAGTTGTTGTTGTTGTTGTGATAGTAGTAGTAGTAGTAGTAATAGTAGTAGTAGTAGTAGTAGTAGTAGTAGTAGTAGTAGTAGTAGTAGTAGTAGTAGTAGTAGTCGCTGTTGTTGTTGTGGTAGTAGTAGCAGTAGTAGTTGTTGTAGTACTTGTTGTGATTGTAGTAAGTTTTAGTACTCGTAGTAGTACTAGTAGTAGTAGGTAGAAAATAGTATCGAGGACAGCAACAGTAACAAACTATGTCGATGAACGTTATAATATTTATTACAATGATGGCGAATTAGCATTATTTATTACAATGATGGCGAATTAGCAACAATAGTGGGACGCAGAGGTGTTTCCAAGGCACCAGGGCCGGGATATACTGGCCAAGACCTGCTGACACGTCCACGTCGTGCGTCCTGGGCAACAGGTCTCTTCGGGGGACCTGGCTAACATCAGTAGGATCGATGATTCTTCCGAAGTCGGAGAGTATCTGCCTGCATGGCGAGGAACCACCAGTCTGCACACCAATAAGCCAGACATGGGACAACGGATACTCACGCAAACCTCAGGTCCTGTATGACATCACACTGATGTTGGACAACAGGATGTCCTTCATCCGACATACAGGACTTTGCGTTGGAGCTCAAGCCAACGAACAAGCAAGCAAGCAAGCAACAATAGTAGTATAGTCTAAGCATAATTAACTATATTATATTATATTATATTATATTATATTACATTATCATATTATTAGTAATATTACAATATTAATATTATTAGATTAGTTCAGTATATTAAACAAATAATCACTGAATCAGTGATTAAATCACTCCTAATCATAAAATTAAAAGATAATTTACAATTACCTTCTATCCTGTCCAGAAAACAGCTTTAAAAGGAAGTCTGTCATAAGCTAAGAGTATTTAATGTCTCTGAAATTCAGAATTGATGAACTGTGCAATCAAGTATTTGGTATATTTCTCTAGCCGACAAGATTAACAACCCTGTTGTTTAAGACAGTTGCCATCTTTTCACACCTCAAAATTCATCGCTCAGACTGAAACTATTTATAGTTTCCGAGTATTTCCGTTCTTCTTGGAATTCCCTACTTACGTTTTCCGTGCTGTAAGCCTCATCTCACCTCATCTCAACATGTTACTCTTATACCTTGCAATGTCGAAGTGAAGTATAAACAAGCGGAGAGGGCCCGTTTATGGGCTTCATGTATCGATATTCCCATAGACTCTGCTATTCCCCCTGTCCATCCTTTACGTAGTCGGTCTCTTCCTTTGTTTCCATCTGGTAAGTCTGTTGTTTCTAAAAAATAAACATTTATATTACAACCAACTTCTTCTTCTTCAGCATTTCGAGCCATTGAGGTTCTTTGCTGCAGATACAATCCGTCTCCATTCCGTCTCTCTGGTTGACCTTCTCTTGCCAGTCAGTTGATTCCAAGTGCTTGTAGGTCTGTACTATATATTATCTCTCCACCGTCTTCTTGGTCTATCTCGGGGTCTACGGTCATTTATTTCCTGAGTGTAAGCGAGTTTTGTTTCCCTATTATCTTCCATAGAAGAAACCCCCAAACAGGACATCCTGATTGTGCTGGGAGACTTCAATGCAAAAATAGGTAGAGAGCAAACTAATAAAAAAGTGGCCGGTATGGAAAGCCTACATACAACTTCAAATGATAATGGATGGAGAGTCATCAACCTGGCAGAAGCCAAAGGACTGCAGATTAGCAGTACCAGACTACAAAGAAAGGATATACACAAACAAACTTGGAAATCATGTGACAAGAGAACCTATAATCAAATAGATCACATTTTAATTAACAACAGAAATGCATCAAACATACAGCAAGTCAGAAGTTATAGAGGAGCTGAGTGCCACAGTGACCATTTCCTCGTTGGAGCAAAATTTAAAATAAAACTTAAGAGAGCTTTCTATACTAAATTACAAAGATTACACCCAACATATAACAGAGAAAAACTACAAGACATTACAGTCAAAGAGAATTTACAGATGAAATAAAATGTAAACTTGAAACTTTGCAAAACCCTTTGGAGGAAAGCGTTGACCAAACTTGGTTGAACATCAAGAATACAATTCAATCTACCGCAGAAGAATGTCTCGGTGTGTCAACCACGCATAGAAAGAACAGATGGTTCAATCAAAAATGTGAAGAAGCAGTCACTAAGAAGAAGAATGCCAGACATGTATGGTTAAATGACATCAATAACATCCAAAAGGAAGAGCATTATAGAAATGAATGTAAAGAGGCTACAAAAATAGTCAGACAGCAGAAGCGAGAATATATGAGTAATATAATCAAAGATATGGAAACTAATCACCAGAAAAATGAATCCAGAAAGTTTTTTAAAGTACTGAAGTCAATGAAACGAGGGCACCAACAAAACACATATGGTTTAAAAGACAAAAATGGGAATATGATAAATACCAATGAAGAAATGTGCAACACATGGAAAGAATATTTTATTGAATTACTAAATTGTGAAGCTCCAAGTAACATTTTCCCACAGGAAGAGGTTCTAACATGCGACCCACAAATTGAAGAACCTACATTTGAAGAAATCCTATATGTAATCACACGACTTAAAAACAATAAGGCAACTGGGACTGATGGAATTGCTGCTGAATTTATAAAGGCAGGTGGCCATGCATTACATCTAAAGCTATACGAACTAATAATAAAAATCTGGAGGACAGAAGAATTACCCCATGACTGGAAAGAGTCATTATTGATACCTATCTTTAAGAAAGGAGACAAGTTCCAATGTGGAAATTATAGAGGAATATCACTACTGTCCACAAGCTATAAGATACTATCCGCAGTATTACTAAATAGACTAAAACCATATTCAGAAGACATATTAGGTGACTACCAGGCGGGTTTTAGACATAACAGATCAACAATAGATCAGATATTTATCTTACGACAAATAGCCGAGAAACATTGGGAATATAAAAGAGATCTCCATAACATTTTTGTGGATTTTAAAAAGGCTTATGATAGTGTCCATAGGAATAGTCTATGGAATGCTATGCGGGAATTTGGAATACCAAGGAAGTTAATCAACATGACAGACTATGCATGGAAGATACTTATAATATAGTAACATATAAAGGCAGGAAATCAGACCCCTTCCAAATAACATCTGGCTTGAAACAGGGTGATGCACTATCGCCGCTACTCTTCAATCTGGCTCTAGAGAAAGTTGTAAGGAAGGTAAAGGAGGAATGTGATATTGGAGGAACATCCAAGCTGCTTGGTTATGCAGATGATATAGATATTATAGGGCAAAGTGAACAAAAGACATTAGAAATATTGACTCACTTAAAGGAAAAAGCCCAACAGATGGGGCTGGTTATCAACCAAGATAAGACAGAATATATGGTAATTTCAAGAGACGGAATAGCTAAAAACTCTGGCCACATACAAATAGATAATATGACCATTAAAGAACGGAAACATACAAATACCTGGGTACAATCTTCAACTGCTCCAACATCATAGGGAAGAAATACAAACTAGAATCAACTCTGGAAATAAGATATACTATGCACTACAACATCTACTAAAATCAAAGGCGCTATCTCGTAACACCAAAATCACAATATACAAAACACTGATCAGACCAGTTGTGCTGTATGGCTCTGAAACCTGGAGTACAACGAAAGGAGACGAAGCCTTGTTACAAACCTTTGAGAACAAAATTTTAAGACGCATCTTTGGACCCATTAGGGATACACAAAGTGGAGAGTGGAAAAGAAGAAGTAACAAAGACATTTATGATTTGTTTAAGTCCCCGCTAATCACTGGTATCATGAAGGCTAATAGACTACAATGGCTGGGGCATATAGAAAGAATGGAAGATAATAGGGAAACAAAACTCGCTTACACTCAGGAAATAAATGACCGTAGACCCCGAGGTAGACCAAGAAGGCGGTGGAGAGATAATATACATACAGACCTACAAGCACTTGGAATCAACGACTGGCAAGAGAAGGTCCACCAGAGAGACGAATGGAGACAGATTGTATTTGCAGCAAAGAACCTCAATGGCTCGGAATGCTGAAGAAGAAGAAGAAGAAGAAGAAGATTATCTTCCATTCTTTATATATATATTACAACCAACACAAGTAGAATATTTACATCATATGCCATTCTGGTATATACACATTGTCACTAAGAACCTTGTCAGTGCTACGTGTTTGTGCATTGCACATGGATATTTCTTGTTTGATCTACGAGCACCACAGGAGTTTGATCTACGGTGACAAACAGTAGCACTGTGCGCTGATGTTGGGGTAGAGGGTTCAATTTCCAAAACATCCAGTGTGCTGATGCCGAGGTAAGGGGTTTAACCCCTATACCGGACAGTTGGACTAAAATGTTGACCTATTGAAAAGCCCCGTATTTCTTCGTTAGCGATTGCGAAATGGTCCATGGGTGACATCTTTATGTTGCCACGGGAAAGATGCATGGTCTCAGAAATGTTACCTTGATGTTTGCTGATGTTGTGTCATAGATTCTTAACTGATTTTTAGTGCCCCCTTTCTCTCCCCCGGGCTACCCCCACCCCCAATGTAAGTTTAGACCAAATGTGGTAAACAGTCAAATGAACAAGTAGATTACAGTATAATGTAAATTTCCGTTCACTGACCATTCACATTGCGGAAGACACTATGAAACAAAACAAATAACACAACCCTACACCTAGTATGGCGATATATCATCCTTCTGTCCAAATGGGAGGTAACATTTGACGATATATTATCCTTCGGCATTATATCAGTTATTAGTTTAACCTTACATTACCAGGGTAAGTCTACGATTGCGTGATATCTATTTTCGTTCGTAAAATGTGTCATTGCCAGTTGTATTGTTTACGTTTGTTTATAAAGATTTAATCCTCTTTCGTTCGTTCGTTGCTGGGAACTCTTGCGGCCATTCAGTTATTTAGTCGATGGATCAACATCACGACACACGGGTGCAACCCATGAGTGCTCCGTTCTCCTCCTAACTCAAACCTGAGTCTGTAGAAACTCAGCTCAGTGCACGAACTCCGTAGCACCGGAGAGGATCCTGAAATACTTTGGGTAGATTTTTAACTCGAAATTTTGCCCGGGCAGCGCCATTAGGCTACTTATTTTTCGATTTCCAACTGCCAAGGGATTTTTTTACGTGCGCAACAATACACACGGGTGTCCGATCTCACTACCCAGAGACCAGTGGAATTACTAGAAGTCCACGAGAAATAATCCCGGTCATCACCGGAGCTTGAACCTGGTACCTCCAGCACTCGAGGCAAACACCATACCTCGAGACCACACCCCCTCCTCCCCCACCCCCTCCCTTTGCGGCCATGCAACCAGCATGAGACATACAATCACAACTCTTGATTGGCACTCATAGAAGTAAAGTAAAGGAAATAAGTAGAGATCAGAGTACACGCTAGTCTGTGTAGAAACTGGAAGCTATTTTTTCTTGTTTTTTTTTTAATTCGCATATCCCTTACAGGACATCGCTGTCAACAGCAGCATCTTTCAGCTGTCTGTTGATTTCTTGGCAAGATTACGCTCAGTAGTTTGCCATTTGCTTTCTGAGCGGCCGGCTCAGTGTCCCGCAAGTCACCAGCGGGGGACGAACCGCTCCCAGCTCGCTCCCGCTACGAGACTCTGCGTGACAAACGGGATTACGGAGAAAGTGTTGTAACCCCTCAGCCAGAGAGACCGGCACTGGAAGCTGTAGAGTGGCCAAAACTCGATTCGAACCTGAAGCCTCGCATTCTTCATCGCACCACCAATTAAATTGTGTCATCTTTAGTCAGTCTATCATCGACTTGAACAGTGGAATGTAGACATAAGCTGTGTCATCTTTAGTCAGTCTATCATCGATTTGAATAGTGGAATGTAGACATAAATTGTGTCATCTTTAGTCAGTCTATCATAGACCTGAACAGTGGAATGTAGACATAATTGTGTCATCTTTAGTCAGTCTATCATCGACTTGAACAGTGGAATGTAGACATAAATTGTGTCATCTTTAGTCAGTCTATCATCAACCTGAACAGTGGAATGTAGACATAAATTGTGTCATCTTTAGTCAGTCTACCATCGACCTGAACAGTGGAATGTAGACATAAATTGTGTCATCTTTAGTCAGTCTATCATCGACTTGAACAGTGGAATGTAGACATAAATTGTGTCATCTTTAGACAGTCTACCATCGACCTGAACAGTGGAATGTAGACATAAATTGTGTCATCTTTAGTCAGTCTACCATCGACCTGAACAGTGGAATGTAGACATAAATTGTGTCATCTTTAGTCAGTCTATCAAAGACCTGAACAGTGGAATGTGGACATAAATTGTGTCATCTTTAGACAGTCTACTATCGACCTGAACAGTGGAATGTAGACATAAATTGTGTCATCTTTAGTCAGTCTATCATAGACCTGAACAGTGGAATGTAGACATAAATTGTGTCATCTTTAGTCAGTCTATCATCGACTTGAACAGTGGAATGTAGACATAAATTGTGTCATCTTTAGTCAGTCTATCATCAACCTGAACAGTGGAATGTTGACATAAATTGTGTCATCTTTAGTCAGTCTACCATCGACCTGAACAGTGGAATGTAGACATAAATTGTGTCATCTTAGTCAGTCTATCATCGACTTGAACAGTGGAATGTAGACATAAATTGTGTCATCTTTAGACAGTCTACCATCGACCTGAACAGTGGAATGTAGACATAAATTGTGTCATCTTTAGTCAGTCTATCATCGACCTGAACAGTGGAATGTAGACATAAATTGTGTCATCTTTAGTCAGTCTATCATAGACCTGAACAGTGGAATGTGGACATAAATTGTGTCATCTTTAGACAGTCTACCATCGACCTGAACAGTGGAATGTAGACATAAATTGTGTCATCTTTAGACAGTCTATCATCGACCTGAACAGTGGAATGTAGACATAAATTGTGTCATCTTTAGTCAGTCTACCATCGACCTGAACAGTGGAATGTAGACATAAATTGTGTCATCTTTAGTCAGTCTACCATCGACCTGAACAGTGGAATGTAGACATTAATTGTCATCCACCTGAACAGTAGAAAGTAAGTGGTCATAAATGGTCTCATCTTTAGCCAGTCTATAATCGACCTGAATAGTCAGGAGGACATGGACAAAGCTGCATGATTAGAGATTACAGCCCAAGATTAGAGAGTCTGACGTTTGAGTTATTTGTTAGCCCAAGCTCCGTAGGGAAATAAGAATAAAAAGCAGTAGGACGACGACGACACGACACGCCATTGTGTACAGTGCAAAGACTGCTCTGCAATTCTGAATACGTCACTTCTCCGCTGCAGATTTATAAATGCTCGTAAACTTATTCTTAGGGAGATAATTTGTGGTTTCAATTAACTTTCAACACCCCGCATGGATGGTTTGTAACCTCCGCTTGAGAGCAATTCCCGGCGACCAGGACAAGCGAGTGTCGTCTCGGTTTTGCTCACGCGGGCACTTATTCTGGCGGATGTCCGAGCCCGTAAACTGGATTTTCCTTGATCGACTTGTTTTAAGGGCATCTTAGTCCCACAACTTGTATGTGACTTTCGGCCAATTGTAGTCCATCAAGGCCCGTCTGCCAGTGTTAGTGGACAGTGATTTGTGTTTGCAGATTGGCTGACCGCCTCTGCCCCCTAGCCAGATCAAGTGCAGATAAATCGTAGCCTTTCTCATACTTGTCATTCCCATACTCGCTCCCGAGTGCAGTGATGTCGGTTCTTAGCTCAACTCAACCCATACTTGTCCGCAGTGGTGGACTGGCTGGCCAGCATGGCAAGTGGGCCGTTATTATAAAAGATTCTGTGCCAAACAAAAGTGTATTTGGACCAAATAAAAATGGATGGCGGAAAATGGGAAGTAGGATTGAGTTACGGTTATGGCTGAAAAAAGCTGTTAATATGGTAGCAGACATGTATTCCATCCATCAATCATGTGCCCTGCTGGTAAGCGAGGGCGGTCATGTTCTGACATTTCACTCGATCACCAGAGTCGTGGATCAGACATGTATTGTATATCAAATTAAAGGGGATTGCTAAGGGAAACCTACTGTATGCAAGCACAAGGCAGATGCGGGAAGAGGCTTGTGGATTAGCTTTCCCTTTTACCAGTGTCCCTTACTATCAGGTGAACCCACTTCAACTTCAAACATTAGACAATATTAAAAATGCTAATGTCCTTTTTAGTAGTCTCCTCGCAATATTTTTAGGACCCACCACAGCTTACCAGTACTCTAAGAGGACTAACAAAGACAAATCTTCCTCTCTCACACACACACGTGCGCTTAAGCATGTAGGGAGAAAAGGGCAGACAGAGTGATACAAACAATGAAAGATAAGCACAATGAAAATTGGACAGAGAGACAATTATAAATGAAATGGAGAAAAACATATAAACAGAGAAATATACAGAGACAGAAAAACACAAAGACAGTACCCTTACAATCAAGCGTGCCGGCTCCATGGCGAAGGAGTTAAGCAGTTCGTAATCCTGCATGGAGATCTGGAAGCAGATCGCCTTGCGTTGGTTTTTTCTGAAATGGTATGGGTGCCAGTCATTCAGTAAATCAATGGCAAACACATGCATCAGTGGCCACCAGATTACTACAAAGAGCTGTAGACACATTTGTTGCACGGGCAAATAGATGGTGTGGCCAGCATAAACACTGACAAGTGCAGCACCACCCTATTTACCCTCTCTCCAAAACAAAAGGCAGGGACCATCCAGATAAATGGAACACCCCTAAGAGAAGATAAAGAACCAACATACCTTGGAGTAACATTTGATGACAGGCTGACATGGAGAAAGCACATCAACAAAGCAGTAGCAAAAGCCAGAAGGAAAATAGCCATCCTGAGAAAGCTAAGTGGAACCACATGGGGAGCCAGTGGGAAAATACTTAGCAAAGTTTATCAACAGAGCATACGACCACACCTGGAATACGGGTCAACTGCGTGGTGTTCAGGCATCAAAAACCACACTACAAGAGCTGGACATAGGTGCATAAATCAAGCACTTAGAGTCACCACAGGAGGGATGAGATCAACCCCTATAGTGGAAATGGAGAAAATGGGGAGGACTACAAGCACTGAGTGAGCGCAGAGATACGAAAACGCTAATACAAGCAGAAAAGTTCCTCAGCTTGCCAGGCCACCCTATGAAGAACAGATTTGAAAACCTAGCTATGGTGCGGTTGAAAAGAAGTAGTTTATCCACCAGGCCAAACGACTCTGCAGAGAAACCACCGATCTGCCCACAGTTGGTATCCCCCTGAACAACTATTCCAGAGCGAACTCCATGGAAAGATGAACATAGACTATCACTACAAATCCAGACAAAAGTGAGAGGAATATTTGACAAGGAAGAACAGAACAGTGTACAGCGCAGAACAGCCACTCTCAGCTTCCTTGATGAAGAATACCCACAGGACCTCTGGATCCGAGTCTACACAGATGGGTCAGCACAAAATGCTGTTCGAAATGGAGGAGCGGGAGTGTACATAGAATACCCAAATAATACTAGGGACACGGCCAGAGTACCAACAGGAAAGTACTGCCATAACTATGATGCTGAAATTGAGGCAATCAAGATAGCAACAGAGAAATTACTAAATACCAGCCATGGTACACAACCTGTGGTGCTATTGACAGATGCAAAATCAGTACTCGAGGCGCTCCTGTCTGGGAAATTGCCAGTACTAAGGACACTACTTTCTGAACTTAGCAGTCAGCATAAGGTCACCATACAGTGGATACCATCCCACTGTGGAGTACCCGGAAACGACAGAGCTGATCGATTGGCTAAGGAAGGAGCAAAAGAAGAACAGCCTGATGTGCCCGTTACATACCACCAAAGAAAGAATGATCAAATCAGTCAGAAAGCCACCAAAACCTGCTCAAGACGACTACCACGTTATGGACAGACCAGAACAAGTCATTATTCTGCGCCTCAGAACAGGACACAATAGATTACGCAACCACATGTATACAAAATTCAAGATTGGTGAATCAGCCATGTGCACATGTGGATTGGCATCGCAGACAGCAGAGCACATACTCCAAGACTGCCCAAAATATAACATATCTAGGCAAACCTTCTGGCCTAGAGAGACGACAGTGGAAGATAAACTCTATGGACCGCTGAGTGAACTAAAAAAGACAGTTAAATTCATACAAGAGACAACATTGCAGTTATAGACATATTTCAAGCGAACGAAAGAAGAAAAAAAAATCAATGGCAAACTTTTTTTAAATGTTGCTTATCCCTTACAGGACAGTTGCAGTCAACACCAGCATTTTTCAGCTGCTGTTGATGTACTAGGCAAGTTTTATATTCAGTAGTTTGCCATTGCTTTCTGAACGATTGACTCCATACCCCCGTAAGTTACCAACGCGGATGTGATCCGCTGCCAAATCTTGCGCAGCAGTCCCCATGTGAATATACAGGATTACGAACTACTGGCGTTAACTCCTTGGTCAGGAGAGTCCGGTATGCAAACTACTAGTGCAAAATAATTAACGTAAACTTGTACAGGAATCACGAACTGCCAAAAATTGCTGGGGTTGACTGCTATGTCCTGTAAAGGATATGCAAATGACATAACAATGAAGAGTACAGATTTGTTATTTGTTTAGATTTCATAATCACACACTGTGAGCGGTTTTTGCAAATGTTCATTTACTTTCTGTATTTACAAGGACAGGATGAAAACCAATGAAATTAGACATTACAAATTCAAAATGATTGAACATGTTCAATTCACATTCTTGTGGCAAATGACATATTCATTGCTATGACTTATTACCAAGCACCTATGATAATGTATAACCACGAGAGTAATACTGCAAATCATTGTTCTTTTTCCCCCTCACTTGGTGGCTTAGCCAATCCCCAAGCTTCTGTCTTTATTGACCTTTAGTCCATTGCCCACTATAACCACACATCCAGTTAAATTCCATCCACTGATAGCCGCTCAAGACTTATTCAGCCAGGCAAGGATACGGATAAGTAACATTAATATTTTCATATAGTGTCTTTCATGTAGTTGTATGTCTGTCTGTTCTGACGAAGGATTTAGCCACAACGTCCATTTTCTTTCTTGTAATCGCGCTCTAGTAAAGCTCACAATATACTTCTCGTTTTTGGTGATTTATTCATTACCTTTTTAAGCTTTACTGCATTTCCCCTTATTCACCATTTTCGTGTAGAACACTTTTAATTCTTCACTAACAGACATGTTACAACACATACCAGTTCCCTACACAACACAACTCTCTGCTAAGATAGACATGTAAGATTTTTTTAAAATTCCTCGAGAACACACTAAACTGCACTAACATTGCAATGTTGCAACATACATACCTGCTCCCTATACATAACTTTAGTCTTCTCTAAGATAGAAATGTTGCAACATACACACCAACTCCTTACACATCACTTCAACTCTTCCCTAAGATAGAAATATTGCAACATACGTACCAACTCCCTACACATAACTTTATAAACTCTTCTCTACAACAGAAATGTTGCAACATGTATTCCAGCTCCCTACTATATAACATGAGCTAATTTCATAACAAGCAAGTCGTCACATGTTTATTGGCGACTCGATGTGTCCACAACATGCCATTCTCCACTCTTACAATCCCAGAAGGCACTAAGGCAGATGCACAACATTGACAACCATCACTATTAACAGACTCAATACCAAACAAATAGCTTTGGACCAAACAAACATGGATGGCAGAAAATTTTAACTAGTGGTGTCACAGTTAATATGTAGCAGACATGTTGTACAATAATGCAGTTACAACATTATCTTATGAGATGGTTATGGCCAATGCTGCAACAGGGTATAAAGAGCAGATGAAGATTTAAGACTGATCTAAGGCCGAAATGCTCTATAGAAAGCCCGGTGTTCCTGGTAGGTCACGTTTCAAACTTCTTCTATCTTGATCCTGGTTGTGATATTCAAATAATCCTGCCATAACCACGGACAATATTAAACTTGTGAAATGGTGAGCTGTGGCTGAGAGGTTTACGGTGTCCCCTCAGGCTTGCAGAAAGTACCGGGAAGTTCCAGGAATATGAACAGAAATGATTGGTTTATTTCTGCCACAAATTTCCTTTATCACCTTGTAGGCAACATTAAACATCCAGCCTTCATAGATAATCAATAAGCATCTTGTATCCTGATGCGGGCGATCATGATAAATTACATCATGTGATCAACTATATGTTACTTGGGTATGTAAATTACAACTACCTCTGAAGTCAGGGTGGACTCACCTAATGGCGAGGGACACTGGTAATAGGGAAAGGGCGCAAAATTCAGTCCAGTGCACCAGAATTAGTATCACATCTATGGACTATGCTGGCGTTTAAAGCAAGCAAACATTTTAACAAAATCATGTGCTTAAAGATTTTTAATGCATGATCACAGGCTGTCACGAATCTTCTCTCGCTGTTTTTCTTTAGCTATCCTTCCATGAATCTTTTATGCCATGATCACAGGCTGTCACAAATATTCTCTCGCTGTTTTTCTTTACCTATCCTTCCGCAGATATTTCAAGCTGTCACATGTTGTCTCTGTGTCTTAACTTTCAAAACATTCAGATTACAGTTTGGCTGTCCCAGGAATTGTCAGCATCATTTTCAGATCTTGGGTACGAGCTAAATAAATACATGAGATCCCTAACATGTATTTCTCTGTGGGGAGCTGGATCAACTGGTCATTCTTTGCCCACAATTTAGAATGAATAGTAATTAAAAAATTAAAGATTGGGAGCACCTCCTTGGATATTTCCCACAAGACATTCTGGCGTATTGGTGTACGATCAGACATGTGCAGTCTTCTGGGATTGCTTGTATAATGTGGACAGGCATCATGGCCTGGAGAGAATGGTGTTGCAGGGAGTGACCAGAGGATCTGGACGACACTCTGGACTCCGAGGAAAGGCCAGACAGGCACATAATCAGACCGCAGCTGTTACCATCAGTATTGGGACTCTTCACGGGTTGATGAAGATACGGAAGGAGTGTGTATGGGGATGTCCCAAGATGTATGATGTCAGTTATTGACTTAACTCAACTCTCAAGAAGGGTACAGTAAGGACAGCGACCTACCCTATATTATATCTATAAATATGATTGTGGAATCTGAAAATTTCTACCTCAAAAAGGTGGCTCAGATAAATGTTTGTGACCGACTGACATCGACAATATTAGAAACTGCCGACATGTAAATCTTGCAACAACAGAAAAACAATGAAGAGATGCTTCCTGATTATTCTAGATGAGAAGATGAAACATGCAAAGTGGAACAGAAAAATACCTGAACAAAACAAAATCCACAAATGTCTGTCTTTATTAATTGACATGAATTTGATGAGCAGAAAACAAAATCATCAGAATATAATACAACACACTGATGTGTTAATATGCACAATGAAAGGAGTATATAATACAGTCTGTTAAAATATAGTGTTAGCAGTATAAAATTTCACCCCAGAATAAAGCAAAATTTAGAAAATGAAAAATAAAAAAAAATTAACCACAATGGACAAACACACACACACAAGTCTGTTGAGATGTAACTATAATTCCTGCATTTGCTTAAGGACAATGAGATCAAAACATGCACACTCTGACAATGAAGATATTTAAATATGTTGCATCTGATGGCTGGGGCCATGTGGAAGGCATTTCCATTTTAATCTTCCTCTTCGTCGTCCTCATCAGACTCTGCGTAAGACAAAACAAAGCAGGAATCAATCATGAATGCAGACAAGATTGTTTGTAACAGATCACTCTCATTGCATGTGGATATTCCCATAAGTACCCCAGTCTCCTCCCATACATCATACAAAAAAGCAGGATTCAATCATGGGTGAATACAAGTTTGTACCAGATCACTTTCATTCTCTGCGTACTCCAATCCCCTCCCATCCATCACACAAAGAGAATCTCAGCACAGTGCATCAACTCTGTAGTTCCAGCAGGCATCAAATGTGCAGATACCAGAATCGCATATACTAAAAAATTTGTGGGCAGCTTCTTAGATTTGGAAATTCTGTCTGGGCCCGTTTCGATGTTCAACTATGAAGGAGTATAAATGCGCACATGGGTGCGAGAGGGTTAGACCCCTGATCCCATCACACCAGAATTTGGGGAAGTATGCTATCCATTTTATGATTTTGAATAAGCCCAGCCAACACTGTGAGACAAACCATGTCTGTTTGAGGCGGACACTAACCCAGATATCAAACATTTTGACACAGATTCATTGCTCAAGATCCAAAATGTCGAGACAGGTTTGGCCCACATGGTTGAATAGAGTAGAGAGACCAAAATTATCTTTAAACCAGAAAATGAGGGAGGCGACCAGAACAAAGGGTGGAAAATTAAACAGTACAGAATAGATAGTGAGGATCAGAACTTGAACAGTGAAAGATAAACTATATAGGACCACTGAGTGAACTAAAAAAGACAATGAGTCCTCACAAGAGACAACATTGCAGTTATAGACAAATTTCAAGCGGACAAAAGAAGAACTTGAATAGACCGTAGCAATCACATCCGAAAAAAGACTCCGGATGAACGCAGAAGAAGAAGAAGAAGAAGAAGAAGAAGAAGAAGAAGAAGAAGAAGAAGAAGAAGAAGAAGAAGAAGAAGAAGAAGAAGAAGAAGAAGAAGAAGAGAAGAAGAAGAAGAAGAAGAACAACAACAACAACAACAACAACAACAACAACAACAACAACAACAACAACAACAACACTGTAGACATCAGGGGACGTGAGGCAGGAGATCAAGGAACTTTTGCGGACAGTCTAGAGAGCAATGTTCTGGAAAGGATCTGCTGCATGATGATACAACAATGTCAACAGTGCACACACATTCCATGAACTCACCTTCTTCAGCATTCTGAAGCCACTCCACAAATTTCTTCATCTGCTCCAGGAAGACACTTTTCCCTTTGGCACTGTGACCATCCTTGTACCACCTCAGAATGACATCTTCGCTGATGACCTCGGCTGTGAATACCCGAAACAGGCAGAATGAAACAACAGAAAAACCTCAAATGCAGCTGTTCAATTCTTATTATTCCTGTTTCCACTGGCAGCCTGACAAACGAGGACATGTACCCATCTTGCCGTGACAATTTCTGACCACATTACCATTGCATGCTGTTATGTCAACAGAAAAGTCCATATTTAGCTCTATCTTTCTTGGTCTGGGGCGAAGAGGTTACAGATGCTGTTCATAATCTTGCATAATCACTCTTCGATACACAGCTGCTGGCGATTTGGCAGCCGACCGCCTTGCGTTAGTTTTTTTACGAAATGGTATGAATGCCGGTCGTTCAGAAAGCAATGGCAAACTACTGAACATAAACTTGCCAATAGATCACAACAGCAAAATCAATTTTTTGACTGCAGTGTCCTGTAAAAGAAGGACATGCATTTTCCACCTCAGTCTGGCATCATTCCACAGAACCACAACGTATTACCACCAGTATGCACAAGTCTAATAACTGTCCTTCACCATTTCCATTTCATGACATCCAGTTATGTTTTAATTGTTCAAATACTATATTATAATGTTTAATAATCTTTTCCATTATTCTTTATTGTGTGGTTCTTAGCAAAGGCAGTTATATAACTATAATGTTAGATATGTGTAGCATGTCTTTAACAGATTTATTAATGTCATAGTCACCATGACATTATTATCATTCATGTTCCCGTGATCTGCCTGAGGTCCTTGCCAGATACATACAGGTGATTGTGCTTGTGGTTTCCCCTGCAGGATTCTAACATGCCGTTCTATTTCATTCCAGGATTATTATTTTTTGATTTTGCTCACTTCAATTTGAACTAAAGCGTAGTCCATACACACTACTTGTAGTGCTGGATTGAATTTTGCGTGTAGATTAGCTTTCCCCCATTACCAGTGTCCTTCACCATCAGGCAAACACACTCCGACTTAAGAGGCACTTGTAATTTACGTCCCCAAGTCAAGGATGAGAGGTCAACATATTAGTCCAACTGTCCGGTGTAGGGGTTGAACCCCTTGCCTCAGCATCATCACACCAGATGTTTAAGAACGTGTTCTTATCTATTCCGCCATGCTGGCCTCCGTTCCAGATGTATGAACTACGGCAACTGCGTACCTGCCAAATGTAAATATGGACTTTTAAAAAAAACAACAACACAGAAGCCATAAAACCAATGTTGCGCAATTAATTGCCTGGCATATTTTGCTGCACCTCATCAGGTGCATACTTAGTTGCGGTTCCAACTTCACGGCGACAGGTCATCTCCATTATGCTCCTGTTCTTGTGCCGGTGAATATCACACAAAATGCTCCCCACTGCCCAGTGTGAAAAGCGGTAAAGACGAGTCTCGGCAAGCCAACAGCCTGCACAGGTACACTGTGCATAAAGCCGCCGCCAGAATGCCGACACAAAAGTCATCCACGAAAAATAGTTCATCATCCATGGAATCGGTAGTAAACAAAAAGACTTCATTGACCCGGGTTTTATCCCATATGGCTCGCATGGTAACCCGCCGAAAGCTGCCTGCACAAAGCAAAGAACTCTGTAGCTCCAGCGACGACTCCCAGGAGGCTCCTGAAAAAATGCACACGTGAACCGAAAAGGCAAACCACTCAATTCAGCAACAGCCGGCCGCCATCACTCCGAATATGCAGTTCGCGCCACAAACAACTGCGTACAGATGTAAAAGCATCCCACATGAAATTCACAGCTCACAGTGTTGCGCTCAGTAGCGGCGGAACCATGCACTACCAGTCCAACATAAGGAAAATGCGAATGCAAACCGTAGCCACAAGCGTAAACACTTTAACGGTTCAAATGCCTATCCGCCATGTTGGGGACCGGAAATAGATGTATAATGAAAAGCTATATATCATATGAAGTGAATCTCCCCCGATGTGTCTCCACCTTGCCGCGGTGGGGGAGCTTGAGTGTCCCACCGACCCCAAGCGCTGTGACAATGGATATAAACTACATATTGGACAGCTCTTGGGATAGGGACCAGACTAAGAGAGACACAACCTGCTGCTCTGCAGGTAGACTGAGGATAGCAGTCAGATTTTAAACTCAAGCGCACGAAGCCACAAACTTGGTCCAGACACTTACACAAAGGCCTCCATCTGAGAGATGTAGCTGAACGCCTCTAAGCTACTACCCTTGGATGAGTGAGCCGGGCCGAAAACTCACCTACCGAAATACGGAGGTGAGGTACTGAGCACGCTACATGCCCAGTTCAGATACCTGTCCGAAGGCTCTCAGCTGGGGGATATGAGGGATCCCCGGATGAGAGGGCCGCCCGTTTCTCGCTCACTGCTGTACGGAGGTAAGGTGCTGAGCCGGCAGCACATGTAGCCTACCTCGTGAGCGAGTACAAAAAGGTTGAAGAAGTGCCCCAGTCGAATGAAAGGCTACGAAAACTGACTATCTAACTCATAGAGAGTGTAGACAAAGGTGGAAAACAAGGTGGAAAATGTCTCAATAACACGAAATGGAACGCACGGCTAGCGAATCCATTGCGTAGTCCGAAGCGAAAGCTTACCTAGTGGATGTCGCCTGCAGACTGACCGTTCCTGGTGTGTGATTTAGCGACCGGTGGCAAGCGAGATGCCCAACACATGGAAGTGAGGAACTAAAGCAGCCATGAGCAGGACGAGGCAACTCCTCGGGTGAGCCCAGTCTCAGAGCAATATGTGCCGGCTCTGCAATTATGGAAGCCTCCTTGGATAGCCTTGGATAGGCCCATGGTCTGCCCCTGCCTTCCCTTGAGGGTTAACCGTGATGTCGATGATCGTTCTATCTTGACCAGCTGAGATGTGGGCGACATCACAACAATACGTCTAACGTGCCTCGAAACCCGAGGAAGGCTAACCTCATTAAAAAATGCCTGCTGAAGTCGGAAGTGCCGTCCTACGGGTGGCAAACTAAAAATTGGCACTACGCATTTACGTCCGAGTGAAATGTCTCGTCCGAATGTCTCTCGTGCTAGGAACAGCTCTGACTACCTAGTTTCCGAATGCCGCTCTTGTTCGGAACAGCTCTGACTAGGTAGTTTTCCGAATGTCTGTCGTGCCTGGAACAGCTCTGACGGGCGCAACGACAAGCACATGTCCGAAAACTCGCTGAGTGGATACCGTCTGCAGACCTGTCTGGTTTGTGCGGGAACGGCCCAGGGCGAACGAAATGCCCAATATATTGAAGTGAGGAATTAAAGCAGCCATGAGCAGCCCATCACCAGAGCGTTATGTGACGGCTCTGCAATTATGGAAGCCACCTAGGATGGCAGGAAATTGCTATGGACTGTCCCTGCCTTCATTTGAGGGAGGACCGTGCAGTCTTCGACTGTTCCAACTTGACCAGCTGGGAGGTGGACAGTACCACAAAAGTTGGCCTAAGGGTTTCGACCCCACGGGTGTCTTACCAGACACACCGCAATCACATCTGAAAAAACACTCTGGATGAACGCAAAGAAGAAGAAGATATGAAGTGAATACATGAGTAATACTTTAACTGCAACAATCAAAACACAGTCACGGGTATCGATCAAGTGTGCAACATTTGACAGGGTGATACTTACTTTTGTACAGAAGCATGATTATCTTCTGAAAGGTCTTCAAGAAGTTCATATTCTCATAACAGAACTCCTGCACCTTGAGCATCAGTGCCAGCTCGGATTTGCTGGAGCGAGCCGACACCTTCAGCAAGGGGCAGTACTGATTGAGATGTTTCAGGGCCTGTTCTGCCACCAGATCCTCCTTCTTGTTCCACTCCACGGCAGCCATTATAGAGCTCCAGATCTGTGTGTGTAATACAGCAGGATGATACATATTGCAAACATGGAAAGATATAAACTTGGGAAAATGCAAAATGCGCAGAGGAAGTGCATTTAAAAAGAAATTAGTACCAAATAACAAAGCTTTTATATTTTAGTCTAAGCAGAAGAGATATTTTGACAAAGGAGCATTCTAATGTTCAGTATTGGAAATAAAAGATAACAGAATACTCTACTCACAAGTGTGTTAAATATCACTGTTAAATACTTTTTTCTGATTATCTTAGATTTATAACATTCTCTATTCTAAATAATTTTATCTTTGTCAATCGAGGTGACGACATGAGTTTCTTTTAGTTAGCCAAACCTGATGGAGATGAATTAGTGACAATTAGCAGATAAGTGAGGAATTATGTGGAGGCTACAGATGTAGATTTATGATGAGAACACCATGGACAGATAAAAGAGCAATAAAGATATCTTGACAGAAGTTAACTCACAAACGCAACTGGTCACTCGCATCAGTAGAAGACATTTCTTGAGCATGCCATGAGAAGGGGAAAGTTGGAGTATGTTGTCACAAGTTAGGGGGGAGTGAGGCAGGGGCGTGGACCAAAGGGGAAGATGCTGGACAGTTTGACATAGACCATAAGAAGAAGATCACATTCAATTTTCATTATTCTCTGATCTATCTTAGCCTGGGGTATATTTCTCATGACCAGAATTAACTTGTAACAATGGAATTGTTAGCAGTAACTGAAGACAATGCTCTGGCCTCAGTCACAAGGCTACACCTGTACTGGCAGTGTGATCCATTGAGCTTTGATTTACAAATTGTGGTAAGTTTATCACATTGGCAATGGATTGAATCAATACAGAGCTAAAGTCACATTTATCTTTATAACTAGGCACGCAAACATGACAATGAAAAGAAAATATTGCAGCAACGGGGAAGGCCACCATTTATTTAACCACACAGTCATTCGCCAATACCTTGACGAACAATAGTGGCAATTAGGCCGGCAATTCCCAGAAAGACATTCAATAGATCAAGCCCTCATTATGATTACTCTAGGAGAGTTGGGCCAGGATGAGAACTAGTCAGTGGCAAAATGATTCACACCAGACTAGAAAAGCACATTTGTTCCTTAATATCTTCATAAATACTTACAGTTATGACAACTTCTGTTTCAGACATGCCTTGCTTGTCAATCAGTTCCTTAACATAATCAATCATCTGGGGAAATCAAAATACACAATAGACGTCAGAATAACTCCAACATGCAACAAGTTTACATACAAAACAGTAAACTAGTACAATTCGATATAAAAAGCAACAAGAAAAAAGAAAAGAAAATTATTTTTAATAGAACGTGAAGGTTAAGTGTTTGGAAACTGGGAAAAAAAACAAGACAAAGAGATATACACTTAAACAAAACTTCTCAGAATATTTTAAATTAAAAAAAAAAACAAGACATTAAAGAAAAAGAAAAATACAGACAGTTAAAAAAAATATCTGAACACTGAATAAAACTGTCTCACAGTGAATATTACTTCTTAGAATACATTGGTCATAATAAGCCAGTTGTGGCAAAGGGGTTATGGACGCAGTTCGTAATCTTGCATACCGCTTTCAACAACACAGCTGCAGGAGATTTGGCAGCAGACCATCTTGCGTTGGCTTTTAACAAAATGGTATGGGTGCCAGTCGTTCAAAAAGCAATGGCAAACTACTGAACATAATCTTGCCAAGACATCACAACAGCAAAAAATGCCAGGGTTGATTGTGACATCCTGTAAAGGATATGCAACTAACTTTTTTAAATAATCAGGAAAGTGGTTTTAAAACAGCCATAATGGAAACCGTAATTCCTGGAAGAAGGGGCCAGGGTCAAGCAATATCGTGGTGGACAGAAGACAAAAGACCACGAAAATGTATGCGGCAAATCAGAAATGGTGAAGAATCAAAAATTGTTCTGCTGGGCTGAGATACTCTATAAATCATTCGAGGCACAAGAACTTGAGACGCACGAGGAAACCAGAGATGAACAAAAGTATATCTGAAATAGGTGTCAAATACGGCAGTCAATGTGGACAGTTAGTAAATTATTCTGAAACAAAACAGTCAAAAGAAATATTTGGGAACAATAAAAAAAAAAAAAGAAATACTTGAAACCTTGATGCATGCATAAAAAGAAACCTTGCAAACTGGGAGACCTGACATTCAATGTAATACATAGTGTTACTAAGTTGAAACGATATTGTTTGGGGAGCTGTTTTCAAGTGCTCATGTCAAAAAGTCAGTATTTATATCACATATCTTTTTTTCCAAATGCCTTACAACCACACATAATAGTTTTGAAAATGTGAATGTCCTGTAAACTAAATACATGACAACTCGTAAAGAAGGAACAATCTTGAATCAAGCATGAGGATAACCATATTCCTTAAGTACACTTATTATATGGAACTAGAGCTGGTAAAACATACTGTGCTTGGAGAAAGCAGCCCTACAGGTTTGTAAAATATGACTCAACATTTCTGCCCGTTTCCCCGAGTTCTATTGTAAAGTTCTGGAATTGGTTGTGCACGCCTGCTGGTTTCTGAGCATGGAGAGGGGAAGGGGTGCTCTGCAACAGTCCCTTGATGGTACCTTGACATTGGTTCAGGAGAAGGGCTGGTTAGTTATCTGTTGGGGTACCACCTTTGCACTCCAGACAAGTCCATAATCCTCCCTCCAGATTATGGATCAGCTTCCAGCGGCTAATAATGCTAGTTCCTTGTTGGTTGACGAGGCCCCTGATTCTCCTATGTGCCTCTTGTGTCTGGCAGCCTCAATTCTTACTCTCATTCTGGAAAACTCCAGAATGTGTATTTACTGGTGTTAAAGTTCTCCCCTCTCGATATCTCTCTAAGGGCATTAATAAATTCGGCACAATCTGCAGGGATGCAGAGCAAGCAAGTTTATCAGCTCGTTCATTTAACTCAACTCCCGCGTGTCCCACAATGAAGATGAAGGTGACTACAAACAACGGACATTAGCAGCAATTCAATCCAATATCTGTGCACAGAACCTGCCCCGACCTTACGGATTATGCTCTTTGAATCACTTTGTCGTCTCTACACCAACCTCATTCTGATAAATACAAGCTTTCCAGGATTAAAAGTATCTGAATCATCAGCTGTAAAGAATTAAATCAAATTTTCCAGAGGATTCAAAACTGAAGAAACTGGCGACACTTACCTCTGATACAGGACTCTCATCTTTGATCATTTCTGCCAGGCATTTCTGAGCCTCTTTCTTGGCCTTTGAAGCCATCTGGGCTATCTGCATGTTGGCAATGGCCCCGAGACCTCGTTCTTGAAAGAAAGTCGTGAAGTTCTCCTGGTTGCGTTTGTTGATTGGGAACATTTCCTACAGAAAATGAATTGTTGAAGTAATGTAGTCTTGGACATAATGAATTGCTAACTTCATTAACTGTGTAATAAGTACAATGTGTAATGAAACAAAGCACGCATGTGAATATCAGAAGGAACCTAATACTAGCAAACAAAATGTCTGCCCCTGTTGACTTTTAGTTATTGTTTTCCAATGCCTCTCTTGTCATTTCATAATTAAAAAACAATGTTTGTCTCCTTATGTTAGTATTTAATGTTTCACTTTCATTAGCCTTTTCCAGGCAATCATTGCTGGTCACTCTGGCAGTCCAAGGCATTCGCTAGATTAGTCTTAGAATCCACACTCTGCTGCCTCCTAGCTATTTCTAATTTGTCTGTTCACTTTTGGGGATTAACTGCCATACAGTAGAAAAGGTTTTTCTTGTTCCTTTCGCTTGAAATGTATTGTCTATATATCTACAATATTGTCTCTTGTATTTAGTTCACTCAGTGGTCCATCACGTCTTCCACTAGATCTTTCTCTAGACCAGATGTTTTATCTATTTATGTTGTATTCGGGGCAGTCTTAGTGCATGTGATTTGCTGTCTGCTTCACCAACCCACATGTGTACATACATGGCTGACATGCAAATTTTATATACATGTTGTTGCATAATAAACTGTCTTGTTCTGAGGTGCAAAAAAATGATTTGTTCTAGTCAGCTCATACAATGATAATTGTCTTGCACTGGTGTTGGTGGCTTTCTGACTGATGTAATCATTCTTTTCTTCTGTGGTATATGACAGGTACATCAGGTTGCTTTTCAGTGCTACTTCCTTAGCTGGTTTATCAGCTCTCTTGTTTCCAGGTACTCCACAGTGAGACAGTATTTAATGCATGGCGACCTTATGCTGGCTGCCTAGTTCAGATAGTAGTGTCCGTAGTACTGGCAATTCCCCAGACTTAGTGCCTCAACTACTGATTTTTCAACTTTCACTAGCACTACAGGTTGTGTACCATGGCTGATATTTAATAATTTCTCTGTTGCAATCTTGATTGCCTCAATTTCAGCACCATAGTTATGGCAGTACTTTCGTGTTGTTACTCTGGTTGTGTCCCTAGTATTATTTGGGTATTCTATGTACACTCCCACTCCTCATTTCTAAGTTCCAACAGTTCACACCATAATGGAGTGTTAACAAACCATGCCCATGATCAAACTGAAGTATTTGAAATGGCCGCCTCCAGACTAATGCGAGTTTCCATGGACAGAATGAAAAACAAATACAACTACTACATATAATTCGACATAAACTCTAGTACTGCTGAAAGAAATAAATTAGAAAGGCAAGAACTGGCCACATGTAACAAACTTTCTATGGTATAGCATAACAGAAAGTTGAAAGTAACATAAAGATATGATCAGGACAAGCTGGCAGGATATAGAACCAAGATCTTTAAAGTAGGAATATCTACTCACATGCCTAGGAATAGAACCAAGATCTAACAGAGAGATACTGGGCTACAGATTACGGATGTATGATAATGTTTGACTGACTAAAGTTTAAAGGATAAAACAGAGAGGCAGAAGAAAAATATGTCAAAACTTTAGGGCGAAGTTTCCAACCTTAACCGATTCACTGCTGACAGAATAATATATATACAGATATAAATGTGACCTCCCATTTGATAGAAAAATGATGTATAGCCACAGTAGGGTCGAGTTATTTGTTTGTTTCTTATATCTTCCACCAATTTCAATGAGCAGAAATTTATTTATAATACTACTTCATTTGGTTGTGCACCTTGTTTGGTCCAAATCTACTTTTTGGTGGGCACAGAATCAGTTAAAATCAATTGTAAAACATATCTTCAACATGTGCGTTATAATCTGGATATAGAGTCTATAGCTGTAAATTATGTGGAAGCTGCAGAGAAGTGGTCTTATAAAAGAAATGATAGATGAACAGAAAGAGCAGTGAACATATTTTGAAAGTATTTAACTCTGAAAGAGAACTGTCCACATCCCTAGGGCATGTCATGAGAAGGGAAAAGCTGGAGTGTGTCATCACAACAGGCAAGTTAGAGAGAGGACAGGCATGAGGGAGGACAAACAAGACATCATAGCATGAAGACAACAGTATCAGAAATGATTGGCAGTACAAGAGGCAGAAGGATGTAGACAGACATGATCACCAACCACGCAGCATGGACTATAAGAAGATAGTTTTAGATATATTTCAAGCAATTACTATTTTAAGGTATGACACAATTCTGCGTGCATGCAAGTTGTTGTACTCACAGTGAGCCTTGTGTCAATCTGCTGCTTCTTCAGAGATGCACAGATGGCATTGATGTCCTTCTCCTTCAACCACGTGGAAAACATGGTCGCAGCAAACTCCAAGGAGATTCCTACAATTAAATACAAGCTAAATGTCACATCATTGATTTCAGGTTGGTATGCAACTTAAATTACTAGACTCTTCTTTCTGCAACTCAAATACAAATGGATACTAATATATAAATAAATGGTTGGCGACATGGCATGGTCGAGACAGGAACACGGAGCTGATCCACGACTCTGGTGATCGACTGAGATGGCAGAACATGACCGCCCACGCTTACCGGCATGGCACATGATGGATGGACTAATATATATTATTATTCTTATAGTCCATATTGTGTGGTGTTGGTGATCATGTCTGTCCAAGCCTCCTGTGCCACCAACCATTTCTAATACCATGCCATGTTATTAAACTGTCTGGCATCTTCTGTTTTGTTCTCTTCTGAATTCCATTTCACAATTCAATCTACAGTCAGTAAGAATAACAAAGGTGAAAAAAAGTATTCCTGCCACACTCAATACATTTCAATGCTTTGCTATATTTATTATGCATGTGGCCACATCGTCAGTGCAGAATCTATTGATCAGAACCGTGCCCTATTTACCTTAGTTTGTTTCCAGAATTATCCTGTTTAATATTTTCCCAGGAACTGACAATAGCATTACCCCCTCAATAATTTTCCCATTCCTGCAGGTCTCGTTTCCGTGGCAACCACCACATATCCTTCTCTCCAGTCTGCTGGTCTTTCTTTAGTCTTCCAGCCCATGCCAACCCTCCTTAGTTGTCACTTATGACATGCATGATAGGTTACAGTGTTAATATCCTCTGCTTCCCTTGTGGGCCACCTATATAATTATGTCAAAAATGTTCTAGAAAAACTATTCCAAAGGATTACCTCTGAAGTCAGATTGGTTTCACCTGATGGCAAAGGACACTGGTAATAGGGAAAGCTAATCCACATGTAAAATTCAATCCAGTGCTACTAGAAGTAGCATATATGGACAGCGCTTGAGTTCAAAATGAGCGTGAGAAAAAAATAATTCCAAAGGATATGACTAGACCAGCCTACCTTCCTTGACCAGATGGTCCTCAAAGAGGCTGAGCAAGATGCGAGGGGTGCATAAGCTGTTGGCCAGGATGATTCCTGTGATGATAGCTAGTTTTTCCCTTTCGTCGGCCTGGAAACCTTTTTGGAACATCAGGATCTGGTGTATGGAAAATGTTATGTATTGAGTAACATATAACTTTGTTTATAACGGCAACTCATCAACAAGCAAACCACAATTGAACAAATGCTATGTCTTGGGTAACATGCAAGTTTGTATATACTGACAACACATTCACAAGCAAAATGCTGACTTCTTGTCCTTGGCTTGGGGGTATAAATTACAAGTACCTCCGAGGTCGGAGTGGGTTCGTCTGAAGGCAAGGGACACTGGTAATAGGGAAAGCTAATCCACAAGCAAAAACCAGTTCAACGCACTAGAAGTAGTAGCATATGTATGGACTATGAAAAAGAAAACAAACAGACAAAACGCAAACTCATGTTACGTACTGAATAACATACAAGTTTGTTTATACTCAACTCAACAACAAGCAAACTACAACTGACCAAATATTCTCATTTTCAAAATCACAGGCAGGATATAGACAGAGATATTCAATGTATTTTTTTAAATACAGAAATTGTGAATTCCCTGAAAGACTGAGCTTAAAAGCTCAAAGCTGTATCATTCAGATCATCATCTCTATGCCCTGACAATGGCTTGCATTTATCAAAGCAAGGCTGGTATAGCGATTTCTTCCAACCCAGTATGCTCTTCTTTCTTTCACTTGAGATTATGCATCTGTAGTTTTGTCTCTTGTATAAACTTGATTGTCAGTTTTAGTTCACATCAGTGATGAGTAAGGTTAACTGGATATATGTATTCAGGGTGGTCTTGAATTATGTGAGCATGGGGAGAATAACCATGTTTATCATCATGGCACATGATACTGATGACGAAGCAAATGCAATAACTATGACATGTATTTCAGCATAAACTAGTGATTTTTAAATCTTGAAATAAGAAAACCATACATGCCAATCTCTCACACATACTATAGACCTTTAGTGCACACAAGTTGCTACTCTGTATACACTCAATCAATCATATGCCATGCCGGAAAGCGTGGGCGGTCATGACTTGCCATTTCACTCAATCACCAGAGTCGTGGATCAGCTCAGTGTTCCTGTCTCGTCCATGCCATGTGGCCAAGCCATCCAGGTATTTTCCTCTCGGTCTTCCTCTTGATCTATTCCCTTCGATCTCTAATCAATTTACGGAGTTTCATTTGTCTCCTGTAGTACCTAGTCATTGGTTTTTCTATCTGTCCATGGTATTCTTTGCATTTTCCTCAGAAATCACATTTCTGCAGCCATCAGATGTTTTTCAGCTTGACTGCTCATTGTCCAAGTTTCACATCCATACAAAAGAACAGGCTCTATGTATCCCCTCAACACTCTTGTTCTCGTTTCAATTGACATCTTTTTATTGTTTGAAACTCGAGTATAGTGCTTCCATATTGACGTGGATAGGCCTTAGGTTCATATCAGAATGCGATCGGCGTTGCCAGTAGGGGTTGTGCTCAATATTTAAATTTCAAATCCCGAAACAACCACATAATCAATCTTTTTATTGGTCAGAATGTTTTCATCTTGCTAAAGGCTACTTTCGCCATGGCGATTCTTGTTCTAATCTCTTCAAGGCATCTCCCATCAGATGTTATGACTGTTCCGAGATAATTGTATCGATAAACTTGTTGAAGAATATTTCTATTTACTTGTATATTACATTATCGTACTTCATTCTTCCTAGTGATGACCATAACCTGCGTCCTTTTACAATTAAATTCTAACTCCAGCTGCTCACTGTGTACAACAACCGCATCTACTAATTGTTGTAGATCCTGCGCATTGTCTGCAATCAATACTGTATCATCTGCACATCTAATGTTATTGATGTTTCGTCCTCCAATGCGGATTCCATTTATATCTTCTACATTTCTGAAAATATTTTCACTGTACAGGGAAAAAAGATCTGGAGACATTACACATCCCTGCCTAACACCTCTCTTAACAGGCTGATATTGTCCCACTTCATTATCATTCCTTATGGCAGCTTGTTGTTTCCAATATGTTTTTTATAAGTCTAATGTCTTTCCCATCAATTTGTAGATGTGCAAGCATATCCACCATGTTGACATGTCTAACTCTATCAAAAGCTTTTGTGTAGTCAATAAAGCAAAGATGTATATCGTTGTTTACTTCTATAGCACATTCAATAACTGTTTGATTAAGTACCACATAAACTACAAAACTCAGATACAAGTTGCAAGAATACCTTCTTCAGATTCTCCTCAAACGCTTTTTCCAAATACTTGTACCTTCGGAGGAGCTTATACAACACCTGTCAGAAAATAACATCCAACACTATAATGAAGTTCAGAAACAAAACTTCAAAACACACATTTCTTTAGATGAAATCAAACACACAAATGTGTCATGTTTCTTTTGTTTCATAAACTTTCTATCCACCCACTTATATTCTAGGTTAACCTGTGACAATCTGTCTTCACCTTGCCTAAAAGGTTCTTTAGCATTTCCTAAACTGAGCAAATTGCCTGGTGTCCCAGTGATAAGATAAGATGTCTACTGCTGTTTTTGTCAAGCACTTTGCATCTGCCTCTATGGAAATAGAGACATCCCATCCACTACCTCTGAAGTCGGAGTGGGTTCGCCTGTTGGTGAGGAACAATGTTAATAGGGAAAGCTAATCCACACGTAAAATTCAGTCCATCACTGCTATAAATAGTGTATGTGGACTACGCTTTATTTCAAAGCGAGAAAGCGCAAAAAAAAAAAAAAATCACATCCACTTTGTGTTAACACTTTTAAATAGCAGGCATAAATTGAATTACTGGCACCCTGCCATGTTGACAGACAATAGTTACATTGTGCTTCAAGAAAGGAATAATAACCACAACCCATGGCAGTAAGACCAAGGATGGAGTTATACCTCTTAATAGCACAAAAGTCTGGGCTGAACTGTAGAGAACATGAGTTGCTTAAGCTCATGCAGCATGATTCCTCTTGTCTGCCTGCCAGTGTTGCCATTTTGACGCTTTTCGCACCAAATGTAGTGCTTTTTCCAAGTCATTTAGTGCCAAAATTTGTATTTTAGCGCGGCTGTGCGAATTTGGTGCTTCACAATATTTTTGGGTGCTTTTTTTGGGGTGGGCTAAAATTACTTTAAAAATCATTTTGGGAACACTAAAAAGCCGAATTTGAACTGAAGCGAGGGAGTAAAACAGTATTAAGTACATTACCGCGCAGTATTCACGTAATTTAACTCCCTTTAATACGATTTAGTTGAAGTGAGTGACTGCAACGCGCAGGCAATATGCAATGCGTTAAAAGATTGTTTAAACAAGAATGGACTTGAGTTGCAAAGACTAGTTGCACTCGGCACTGACAATGCATCTGTCATGACAGGTGTAAACAATGGAGTATATACAAAATTAAAATCCGAAGTTCCTCATCTGGTACTAGTTAGGTGTGTATGTCATTCCCTTCAGCTGGCAGTGTCACAGGCTGCAGCTGCTTGTCTGCCCAGGAACATAGAGTTCATGATTAGAGAAACATATAACTGGTTTTCTCACTCAAGTCTTCGTCAAGCAAAGTACAGGGAGCTTTTTGCTTCAATAAATGATGGACAACATCCGCTGAAGGTTGTTCAATTAAGCCAGACACGATGGATGTCCATTCAATCTGCCATTGTCAGAATATTGCAGCAGTGGGTCGAGCTCAGAACTCATTTTGATATAGCAAGACTCAACGAGCGCTGTTATACAGCAGAACTTCTAAATTCTATGTTTAGCGACATGAAAAACTATGTGTATCTCATATTTCTCAAGCATATTCTCGGAGAAGTTCAAAGTGTGAATAAGAAATTCGAAGCAGATATACAGGATCCAACAAAACTACTCAGCGATCTTGTCCAACTTACTGATTCTATCAGTTCAAAGATTGCTATTCCTGGGGAAAAAAATAACAGAAAGTGATGCTATTCAAGATTATTTAGATCCTAATCCCAATCTAGGTTATGAGTTTGAGAAAGAAATAGCAGGCTACCAGGTTCCTGATGAGAAAGAAATTCGTGGAAGGTGCATCCAGTTTTTAATAGAGCTGTTGACACAGCTGCTTTTACGTTTGCCCGATAACGTTCGAGTGTTGCAGTCCATGTCATGTCTTAGTGGAAGTGAATGTCTACAGCCAATGACGCCCTGTATATTGGATCTTGCTAAAATGTTTGTAGAAGATGCAGCTACTCTCACCCGCATCGATTTCCAGTGGAGAAAACTTCATCATATGCAGTGGACACAGACCTCTGACATACTTGGACTGTGGGCAGAAATAGCCTCATACAGGGATGCCACCGGTGAAAATCCTTTCCAAGATCTTACAGATTTAGCTTTAACTGTGCTCATTTTACCTCATTCTAATGCGGACGTGGAGCGTATTTTCAGTCAGATGGGAGTTATAAAATCAAAATTGCGGAACAGACTGAGCATCAAGAGTTTGACAGCTGTTTTGACTATTAGATATGGAATGAAAAGATATGGCAAATGCTGTCATGATTAAAAACTACCTAAGGATATTCTACGAAAAATTGGATCACAGGAGGCATATACACGTTTCTTTCAATCATCATCATCATCATCATCGCAGGAGCAAACACAGCAGGAAATAGCTACAGAAACTGAAGAGGAGTTGTCTGACTGGGATTTGGCAGATCTGGAATAAACTTCATTCTAATATTCAGTGATAATAATAAATTATAATGTGCTACTTTATAACATTTTGAATGAATACCGCCAGTGCTTGTTTTAGTGCTTTCCCAAAAAATAGTTATTGCAATTTAGTGCTTTTTTGGCTCGAGAGTAGTTCTGATTGGGATTTGGCGGATCTGGAATAAACTTCATTGTAATATTAAGTGATAATAATAAATTATACTGTGCTACCTTGTTACATTTGTAATAAAAATAGTTAGTGCTTTTTTTTTTGTGCTTTCCCAAAAAAAATGTGCTTTTTGGGATTCGATTTTGGTGCTTTTTCATCAAAGGGAGATGGCAACACTGCTGCCTGCCTTGTTTATTCCAGAGGAAATAAAACAATACATCCGGAACAAAACAAGCTGCAGAAGCTGCTGGATCAGCAAAGCAATACTCTGTCAACCTGTCTAAAACAAATACAAAAACAAAGGCAGAAAGAACGTACCGCATAAAAGTTGTGCAGTGAATCCAGGTCGCCATCCCACTTAAACACGCAGACATCTGACCTGACAGGTTTTCCATTGTCTGTTCCCTCTACAATAAATCCTCCAGGGGCTAAATGTAATCAAAAACAAATAACTGTATTTGGGATTATCAGAAAGACAGTTACGACTAGAAACTACAAAAACACAGACGGAGGAATGTGTGAATGAAAGTAAAATGCATGAAGAACAAAACTATCGTACATAGAAGTCATGTGGAATGGAGAGGTCTCATGATACAAAGCTTCTCTTACTGTGCAGTATACAGAGGTAGTAAGATAGTAGAAGAATGTACGTTACTATGATGAAAGAAGACATGAATTTAATTATACGATCTCGTACAATAAAATTCACTAAATGAAACAAAATCAGCAGGCCATCATAACTCTTATATTATAGATTCCAGCTTCTGCTTCTTCCGCTCCGGTTTGAGTACAGGTCCTCAACAAACTCATGTCTAACCATCTGTTGCTATTTCCTGCAGATTCATCCATGTTCTCCCAATATTATCCATCAGTCGATAATTCTCCTCTTCGTGTTCCTCTATTTTTGTCCTGTTTGTCCCGGAAGGAAAATTGTCTAGTTTTACCTTTATCAAGTTTACTGAATGTTCACAGCCTCTTTTCCTACCTCTTGATTGGCTGTCCAGTGATTCTGCTATGCATTTTTTCCATATTCTCCACAAGCACCAATTAATGAGTGAATGCTGTTTATAGCATTACTGATTTAATGTTTAATATTATCAGTTTAGAAGTAGGTTTCTTCTTCTTCTGCCGCGTTCATCCGGTGTTTTTTTCGGACGTGATTGCGTTGTGCCTGTTTACAGCAGAGCTGCGTTCTTGCGCCGTTAGGCCAACACATCCGACTTCTGCTGGCATTTGTTGACAAGTTTAACCTTCCCGGGAAGTAGGTTTAATTTGCTTTGATTTCCAAATTTCCTGGGGAGAAGTAGGTTTAATTTGCTTTGATTTCCAAATTTCCTGGGGAGAAGTAGGTTTAATTTTCTTTGATTTCCAAATTTCCTGGGGAGTAGTAGTTAATTTGCTTTGATTTCCAAATTTGCTGGGGAGAAGTAGGTTTAATTTGCTTTTATTTCCAAATTTCCTGGGGAGAAGTAGGTTTAATTTTCTTTGATTTCCAAATTTCCTGGGGAGTAGTAGTTAATTTGCTTTGATTTCCAAATTTGCTGGGAGAAGTAGGTTTAATTTGCTTTTATTTCCAAATTTCCTGGGGAGAAGTAGGTTTAATTTGCTTTGATTTCCAAATTTCCTGGGGAGAAGTAGTTTAATTTGCTTTGATTTCCAAATTTCCTGGGGAGAAGTAGGTTTAATTTGCTTCGATTTAAAAATTTCCTGGGGAGAAGTAGGTTTAATTTGCTTCGATTTCCAAATTTCCTGGGGAGAAAGAAGTAGGTTTAATTTGCTTCGATTTCCAAATTTCCTGGGGAGAAGAAACCTCCTCTTGCCTTTGGCAAGTCTTATTTTCACATCTCTATATTAGTTGTAGTGATTGCATGTCGAATTGGTTTCTGGTTAAGGACCACTGCCACAAAAATCATTATTGCTACAGACTCCTCTGCACAAGTGGAGTTATGCAAAGTTTAGCTTTCTCAAAATCTAGCACACAATTCCCGTAAACAAACAGACAAACACGAGAAAACTTACCAAGAATTCCTCCAGCGAACAAAGTATCAAAGAGAACTTCTGCATACCTCCTATAGTCAAGTTTGGATCCTTCTTTGTCTAGAAAACGAGACACAAGTTCTAGATCTCGTCCACATTCACTAATGCCAGCAATGACGGAATCTCGAAAAGCAGTTGGGTCGTATTTTTCCTTTTCATCTTTAAAAAAACAAACACGATTTTTTCATAAATTTATATATTCTTTTTTCCTATTTACAAGATAAAAAAAAACATGCATAATACTTTAACACATTTATTTAGGAAGTTTGCTCAAATCAAGTAATTTCTAGAGAGAGAAAATAGCTGATTTAACTGGAGCAGTACAAGAGAGAGTTGACTTTATTGACCAAATCTTCTTCATCTGCCCTTTATCACCCATTGAAACATAGATCCCCCAACCACCTTATGCCAGACCATCAAAACTAAGCTGCCATATCTTCTACAACCCCCACCATGTCCTCCCCATATTATTCATCTGTCTCAAATTTTCTTTTTCATGTGTCTTTAAATCTCCCTCTATTTCTTTGTGTCTTGTGGTCTCAAAAACAAAACAAGACTAAGTTATACGATTAACAGGTTGTTTTTTTTTTCTGTGCATCCTATTCAGCAAAGCCAGAAGGAAAATAACCATCCTGAGAAAGCTAAGTGGAACCTCATGGGGAGCCAGTGGGAAAATACTTAGCAAAGTTTATCAACAGAGCATATGACCACACCTGGAATATGGGTCAACTGCATGGTGTTCGCATCAAAAACCACACTACAAGAGCTGGACAAAGTGCAAAATCAAGCACTTAGAGTCACCACAGGAGGGATGAGATCAACCCCTATAGTGGAAATGGAGAAGATGGGGAGGACAAGCACTGAGTGAGCGCAGAGATACAAAAACGCTAATACAAGCAGAAAAGTTCCTCAGCTTGCCAGGCCACCCTATGAAGAACAGATTTGAAAACCTAGCTATGGGGCGGTTGAAAAGAAGTTTTATCCACCAGGCCAAACGACTGCAGAGAAACCACCGATCCGCCCACAGTCGGTATCTCCCTAACAACTATTCCAGAGGAACTCCATGGAAAGATGAGCATAGACTATCATTACAAATCCAGACAAAAGTGAGAGGAATATTTGACAAGGAAGAACAGAACAGTGTGCAGCGCAGAACAGCCACTCTCAGCTTCCTTGATAAAGAATACCCACAGGACCTCTGGATCCGAGTCTACACAGATGGGTCAGCACAAAATGCTGTTCAAAATGGAGGAGCGGGAGTGTACATAGAATACCCAAATAATACTAGGGACAGATAGAGTACCGACAGGAAAGTACTGCCATAACTACGATGCTGAAATTGAAGCAATCAATATAGCAATAGAGAAATTACTAAATACCAGCAATGGTACACAACCTGTGGTGCTACTGACAGGTGCAAAATCAGTACTCGAGGACGCTCCTGTCTGGGAAATTGCCAGTACTAAGGACACTACTTTCTGAACTTAGCAGTCAGCAAAAGGTCACCATACAGTGGATACCATCCCACTGTGGAGTACCCGGAAACGATAGAGCTGATCAATTGGCTAAGGAAGGAGCCAAAGAACAGCCTGATGCCCGTTACATACCACCAAAAGAAAAGCATGATCAAATCAGTCAGAAAGCCACCAAAACCTGCTCAAGATGACTACCACATTATGGACAGACCAGAACAAGTCATTATTCTGCGCCTCAGAACAGGGCACAATAGATTACGCAACCACATGTATACAAAATTCAAGATTGGTGAAACAGCGATGTGTACATGTGGATTGGCATCGCAGACAGCAGAGCACATACTCCAAGACTGCCCAAAATATAACATATCTAGGCAAACCTTCTGGCCTAGAGAGACGACAGTGGAAGATAAACTCTATGGACCGCTGAGTGAACTAAAAAAGACAGTTAAATTCATATAAGAGACAACATTGCAGTTATAGACATATTTCAAGCGAACGAAAGAAGAAAATGAACGGCAGTCTACAATCAAGGCGAGAGGCAGTGTTGGAGACCCATTGCAGCCAATCTACATTGTGGAGAAGGTACTACCTGAATGATTGAGTGAATATAACAGTATATAAATAAGTCCAATGCTTATTCTTGTTTGAACTTACCCCTTTTTCTGGTTTTCAGACGGGTGCCTGATAGTTGTGGTTTTTCTGCCTTTTGACTCATATACCTGCAAAAGATATGAGTTTACTAAATAAAGGTTATCAGTTAAGTAATCCCCATTCCTGATAACTTATGTCCCAAAATCCTACCAGACCTTGCATACTAGTCAGCTTCTATCTAGTCACCTTTAAGACAATCTGGCTACCCTATACCTTAAATACTAGTCAGCACTAAGTTTTCAGATCCCATCAAAGGTAACGGGCTCCGTCAACCTGTGCCACCAGAAACATAACTACCGTCACACCTGCAAGTCTCCTGTCCTAGACAACTTCGCCAGGTAACTGCCATGTTGCTTTTGGTCCATGGCAATAACCTACATTTTCAAACTGGCCTTTTGTTATTTTTTTCCCCTAAATCTCTTTTCTTTATTTTCCTACTAGAAAATTGTCCCCAAATAAATTAGGTGTGTTAATTCTTTACCAGGTGCATTGTCTGGAAAGACATTGGTGATCATGATTCCCCACTCCTGATATTTTAATGAATAAAGTTTGTATTGCTAAATTTGTTGCTCTGTCTCTCCTAGAAGTTTTTGCAAACAATGTTTCAGCTTTAAAAACAATAAATCAACAAAATAAACTACTGCATGTAAAAATGCATCCACAACTGATCTTGCCACTTGGATGTTTAGTTTAGTCGACGGATCAACATCACGGAACACGGGTGTAACACGTGAGTGCTCCGTTCTCCTAATTCAAGCCTGAATCCAGAGAATCTCAGCTCAGTGCACGAACTCCGTAGCACTGGCGAGGATCCCAAAATACTTTGGGTAGATTTTTAACTCAAAATTTTGCCCGGACAGCGCCACTAGGCTACTATTTTTTAATTTCCAACTGCCAAGGTATTCTTATGTGTGCAACAATACACACGGGCGTCCGATCTCAATACCCAGAGGCCAGAGGAAATTTTGTTACTAGACGTATTTTGCCTACAGAATGGGACGAGACAATCACACTTCCCACATCACTTGGATTCAAATAGTTAAAAACTTGGTATACATCTTTCTTTCTGGCTTCCTCTGCACATTTTTCCACACTTATAATAATAATAATAAACTTATAAAGCATATTTAATTGTTCTATAGTACAAAATACTGACATCCCCGCTGAAACAACCTGGCCATCAAGCTTCGGTAGGATGACAATGGTTGGACGGCTTTATCCTATAATCATGGTCTCATTTTTTTAAAATTTGAAATACATTACCAAATTTACTTGATCTTTTAATGTTACATGACACAAACTATAGTTGAGATCACAAACTTAAAGAGAAAGAGTTAAAGTTAGCAGGTTTATTGTCTACCGCAACCCCGATCCTAAACCGGAAACCACGTCTGCACAGAAGGATCGATTGGATCCCCAAAATGGCTATGTAGGGTTTTCGATCGTGCCGTGACCCGAAATTGAACCGGAAGTTATGTACGTGGTCACCCCGGACTTTTCCATTGCATCGTCAAAAATGGCTTGTGTACAGACCATTCATGCTTCCCACGTCATTCATTCATTCAAATATCACGTGACAATAACAGACGTCATCTGGGGTTTTCCAGGAAAGGTCAGTCTAATATTTCGTGCACAGCGATTGGTTGAAATTATCATAGCTTTTTATTACATTTGTCTATTTGCCATAAAGTAAGTAATTTTATTTTTTTAAACGTGTAGTTAATTGTACAATATTTTTAAGATGTATATTCGAATTCTGCACCCATATTTACATTAATGAGGAAAGTTTCATCGATGAGAGTCGATGAGGGTGGTAGAAAACATTTTCGCTCACGAGTTTCGTCTTTGTTCATGGAAAGCCAAGATGGCAGCCGACACGATCGCAATCATCGGCTAACATCCTGCAATTTGAACTACTAAAGTTAAAGAAAATACAAGTTTAAAGATTATTAATAATTTATTTGTATACTTTTATTGTTTATTTATCATTTAACATGACGGAATATAGATAGCGAGCCCTATCATCATTTTAATTTTGAGCATTTACAAATGAGACTGCCACAGTAGATGGCCTTGAAATTCAAAATCTAATGGTACCTCAATGATGCCTGTATGTCACTTCTATATATTCACAATTTTGTGAAGGTGAGACGAGTTGCGATTTTTCATGCTATTCACCCGTAAGTGTAGCTCTCCAGTGTGTCCGATTCCTCCCCCAGCGGGTGTGCGTGTATGTGCGTGCGAGATTTTCTCAAACAGTCATATGAAAACTGACTTCAAAAATATGTTCCGTCATGTTAAATGATTACAAAATAGTACAAGTATACAAATAAATTATTAATAATCTTTAAACTTGTGTTCTCTTTAACTTTAGTAGGTCAAATCGCACGTTTTGTGTGTTGAAAAGTGTAGCGCAATCGATATGCGGCGGCCGTCATGACCGTGGGTTTCCAATTCACAAAGTCACATCTTCGCAGAAAATCTGTTTTTCAACCACAATTCGAGCAAGTTTAGCGATGAAACTATGCTGATTCAGGGGCAATATTTTATATGGCAATTAAAATTCACATTAAACAAAGACATCTATTGGATTCATCGATTCCGATACGCGATCATTCCGCTGCCTCTGTGGGATGCGCTCCCCGGCAGTCGGCAGCTTGCACAGATCCATAGAGCACACTTTATTCACAAACTTCCAGTTTCTTAGTTCTATATAATATTTTAGTTCGTAATGTTTAATAGTTTCTATTATATCACCTAATAATTTTGTGAAAAATTAAAAAAAAAATATGCCCAGCCGGGAAGAGAACCCCGGTCTCCCGCGTGACAGGCGGACTGCTTACGACTACGCTAGCGAGAACACAATGATTGTTCCACAAAGATATTTATATAGTCAAGCCGCCGTTTTGGGTTTCATGATCGTAACATTTTCGCCTGTTTTTCAACCACAATTAAAGCAAGTTAGCGATGAAACTTTCCAAATTTCTGAAAAATCTGATGCAGAATTCGAAGATCCATCTACAATTGATGGTTTTCTATTGCAAGCGTCAGAAAAAAATTATTTACGGTTCAATGTGCCGTTTTCATTTTTCTCCGCATGCGAGGTTGGTCTCAACCAACGGGTCATAGGCGGATTATGAAAACTGACTTCAAAAATATGTTCCGTCATGTTAAATGATTAAAAGATAGTACAAGTATACAAATAAATTATTAATAATCTTTAAACTTGTGTTCTCTTTAACTTTAGTAGGTCAAATTGCACGTTTTGAGTGTTGAAGAGTGAAAGTGTACATGCCAATTCGATCGATATGCACATGCACAGTCACCATGGCACATAGCCATTATCATGCCATGCGTTTACTCATTCACAAAGGCACGCTTCGCCGAAAATGTTGTTTTTCATCCACCGGGCAGCGATTAAACTTTCCAGATATATTTAAAATTGTATGCAGAATTCAAAAATACATCTATAATTGAATTAATTCTATCTGCAACACCAGAATAGTGTTACAAAGTGCACATGCCAGTTATTGAGGTACCATTAGATTTCGTCTTTCAAGACCTTTCTATGGTGGTGGTCTCATTAGTAAATACTCAAATTTAAAATCAGGATCGTTCCTGCTAGGCCAGTGTTTCCCAACGTGGGGCCCACGCCCCACAGGGGGGCAATTCGACTGTTAAGGGGGGCAATTCGAAAATGGAAGAAATCGGCTGAATATAACAAAACGGGGAGACTTGAGAGTGAAGTTAACTAAATTGGAACCTGACATAAGATCTCTTTGCAGCAAGCAACAAGCGCAAGGATCTCACTATATTTAAATAATAAATAATTACTGATAATTAAAATAATATAGAAACATCTTTCATTAAAATTATTTTGTACTTGAATTTCAGTTCCCCATTATATGTTTTGAAAATTTACTTACTGTGTTTGCTCAATAATTACCTAGTGATTTCTTCCTAAAACCTATCATTCAAGTTTCTTTAGTGAACATTTCAATTTTTGAATATTAAAAATAATGTATATGTTGGGGGGGGCGTGGGGCAAGGGGGGAATATATTCTGCAGAATAGGTTAGTTGGTTAAAATTATCATGACCTTTATATAAATTTAATCATTTGCCATATGGTAATTAACATCTGATGGCTGTAGAAATGTGGTTTCTGAGGAAAATGCAAAGAATACCATGGACAGCCAGAAAGACCAATGAACAAGTCCTTCAAGAAACAAATGAAGATCATAAACTGATTAGAGACAGACGTAGACAGTCACAATTTTTTTTGGCATGTTATGAGAAGAAATGATTTGGAGAACTTGGTGACAACTGGTAAGATCAAGGGGAACAGACCAAGGGGAAGACCTAGAGGCAAGTACATGGATGGCTTGGCCTTGTAGCATGGTCGAGACAGAAACACGGAGCTGATCCACGACTATGGTGATCGAGTGAGATGGCAGAACATGACCGCCCATGCTTACCGGCATGGCACATGATGGATGGATGGAATTAATTTTATTTTCTAGAGGTTGATTTATTAATATAAATACATTTTTAGATGGATTTTTAAATTCTGCATCCATTTTTACATATATTTTGAGTTTCATCGCGGATATTGCTTGATATATCATAGAAAAATATATTTCTGCGGACATGTATCATCTTTGTGAATGGAATTCCGAAATCCAATATGGCAGTGGTGAGCATATCGATCAGACTAGACTGTGTATACTTTTTATGCTCAAAACGTGCAATTTTAACTACTAAAGTTAAAGAGAATACTAGTTTAAAGATTATTAATAATTAATTTGTATACTTTTACTATTTTTTAACATAACGGAACATATTAAGTCAGTTTTCATATCCGTCTATGACCCATTTGAGACAATCTCGCATGGCGACATCATTGCTGCTCATTTTTTAAGACTAAATTATTAAATGTTATTGTAGCATTACTTTGATCATGTTTTTAAAATTGGGCATTTACTAATGAGTACCACCACAGCTACATAGGCCTTAAAAAACTAAATCCAGCTGTACCTCAATGAAGCCTGTATGAGTATGTACTAATTACTATGTCCATTCTAAGTGGACATATTGGGACACAAAGGAGAGTTGCGCAGTTGTGGATTCCTTAAAAATTGTTCAAGATCCCGACACTCAAATGTGATTATCTCCGCTTAGAATTGACATACAGGCATCACTGAGGTACCGTTGAATATTTTTTCAAGGCCTATCTATCTGTGCTGGTCTCATTAGTAAATACTCAATTTGAAAATCATGATCAAACCTGCTATGCTATACTTCCGGTAATCCCATCGTAAGCCATAACAAAGAATAATTTTAATTTTTCATAAACGATATAAATGATACTAGCAATGGTATGCTAAATGTACAATTGAAACATTAATATCGTCTGTAGGCAGAATAGGAGCATCAAAGAAAGATCGGAAACCGTTTTTTAAATAAGTTTTAATATTTAAAAATACAACAGCGTGCTCGAGCCGACATTTCTCTGAACCGAAGCTATCGGAATTAGGTCACGTCTAAGAAAGATTCAATTCGTCAAAGATTGGCAAATTTCCATGAAATTTTAACATCGTAAGCCATATATACGTACAATAAAGCAATGTTATTAAAAATATACATATGTGTAATGAATACAAGTGTACCTTTTGTTATTTTACTAGATAATTTCCCGGTTGGTACGTAGATACAAGGAAGTCTGCTGGTTCAAGAGTGATCTCGTCAAGCCTTCGCTGATCTCGGATCTGGGTCATCCGGCCTGTCGTCGTTTGACGTGCATTTTATATTTCGAAGAGTATGGCAGAAACTTTATAATTGTTGCAAATACGTTGATTGACAGAATTTATCCAGAACACCAGGAACCGAGATCTTGTCAGTCGAAAGTTGTTGTCAAAGAATAAGGACAACCGTGGAGGTGTGGAAGGCTAAGAGTAAATTACCATATTATTTTCGCAAGATTTCATGAATTTCTACAGATCAGAGTCAGAGCATGGCGTTAATCTATCTTAGGACATCCTCGTCCGATAGTACTATTAGTAGAGATTGTCACAGTAGGTGTCACCAGATGGTCATCGGGCTACTTGTGGCGAAATCAAAATCAACAGTTTTAAAATTGTAACTTGGAATGCGCTAATATAGAAAATTTAGATAATGCAATACACGGGGGTAAAATATAAAAATTAATACCCTTGGCTTTAGTGAGATTAATGGAAAGGATCTGGTAACGTAGTTAGTTAGATAGTCATTCAGTCAGTCATTCAGTCAGTCAGTCAGTTAGTTAGTTAGTTAGTTAGTTAGTTAGTTAGTTAGTTAGTTAGTTAGTTAGTTAGTTAGTCGACAGATCATCCTCATTGCACATCGAAATATTCAGTCCATAAGTGCTCGGATCCCCTCCTCAGCAAATCCTGCAACGTGTAGCGGCTAACGACGCCAGTTCTGTGTTGGTTTATTAATCTTCTTTGGCTTCCTGCGTAGTGTTCTTGTTTGGCCACCCCTCTTTTAACTTGCTGTTCTCGCAGCCTGATCATGGTTGTAGATTCACAGTCATCACTTGGCTCTCGCAAACGACTTCCTTCTCGTAGCACATTCAGAATATCAGCCTGGTCCATGGCCCGACAACCTTCCACTGTAGCCTTACCTGCAAGCCTGTCAGCCTGCTCATTTCCTTGTACACCCGCATGCCCTGGAATGAAAATGAAACTAATCTTTGCCAGCCGAGACCGCCCCAGAGACAGCAACCACTCTCTCCGGATCCACTCCATCTCTATCCTTCCTGAGCATACTCATTGAGTCGCCTAAGGAAACACGCCCGAGTGAATGTCTGTGTCTCGAGTCAGTGTATTATATTACTTTACTTCCTGCCATGACTTCCCTAGTTCAGGAGACTTGTGGTCAAAGCAAAAGAACCAGAATCTTCCTTCATAACTCTCCCTCCGACCTGAGCCGAAAAGGCCCATAATCTTCTCACTCCTCGAAAGACCGACCCATCAAGTGATAAATGACAGCATTACCCTCTAAAGCAGTGTTTCCCAACCTTTTTTGTGCTATGCCCCATCTAAGCCTTTCTAAAATTCTTACGCCCCCCCCCCCCCCCAACATATGCATCATTTTTAATATTCAAAAATTGAAATGTTCACTAAAGGAACTTGAATTTTATTTATAGAAGCCCATCTAAGGTGAAGATATATGATGGGTTTTTATTTGATCATCCCGGCCCCCGACCAGACCAAGCGCACTTCTGGGGGGAGAGCAGCAAATGTACCCGATCCTAACCAAAGGACCGATAGGTTTTAGGAAGAAATCACTAGGAAATTATTGAGCAAACACAGTAAGTAAATTTTCAAAACATATAATGGAGAACTGAAATTCAAGTACAAAATAATTTTAATGAAAGATTTTTCTATATTATTTTAATTATTAGTAATTATTTAAATTTAGTGAGATCCTTGCGCTTGATGCTTGCTGCAAAGAGATTTTATGTCAGGTTCCAATTTAGTTAACTTCAGTCTCAAGTCTCCCCGTTTTGTTATATCCAGCCGATTTCTTCCATTTTCGAATTGCCCCCCTTAACAATCGAATTGCCCCCCTGTGGGGCGTGGGCCCCACGTTGGGAAACACTGCTCTAAGAATTCTCGAAAATCAACGCTTATACTTCTGCGTCCACAGCAGCCAAATATTCTTGTCTGCATTTTCTGTCTAGTTGGATGCAAACTGAAAAGGACGTACAGAACACGGTTGGCACTTGTACCCACTCCTCGCCAGGTTCTAAGTCCCCAAGTGAACACACCAGTTGAAGGATGTCTTCGGCATGATCCATCCACGACTTTCCTCTTATTAACCTGCTGCCCTTTACCTTATTAATATCACTATGCAGTGGATGTTGTGTGTTTACGTTGATTCTGAAGTATGCATGTGCTCGGCAAATTTGTATTCTGTCACCCATGGTTGGAAAATCAACAAGGTAGCGCATCACCCTGCATGCTGTATCTCTATACATCCAAGAATAATACGCATAGCTTCGTTCTGTATCCTTTCCATCTGCATGAGATTGAGAGTCAGGATCGCCATCGCATACTCCAAAACAGAAAGGACCAGACCCTAGTAAAGAAGATATAAATGGCGCTGTTCACAGTTTGCCGCCGCCATCACCCGCATAGCAGCCAAACCACGCTTGGCCATTGCCCCAGCTTCAACACATCAAGTGCTTATGCGATTGATTTCTTTTCTTAGTTCCACAGCAACTCTATCTCTATCCTTACCCTGAGGATACACTAACACATCGTCTGCACATGACAAAGTCCTCCCAGGTCCAGTGATCTGCTCGCTGGTGATTCTCACAGTGTAGGGTTGAACAGCACTGGAGATAATGGTGATTCCTGTGGTAGGCCAGGATATATTGTTGTTGGTTCAGAATTCCAACTGCCACATCTGAAAGCTATTTTCTGTTCGAAGAGGGCTGCAGCGATCCAACTAAGGTGGAATGGACTTATCTTGAGTTCAAGAAGTTGAAGCATTACAAAATCCAGCGGTACTCTGTTGTACACATCCTCAAGATCAATCGCTGCAACAAATGTTTCAATGCCTGAGTGGAAACCTTCATAGAAATCATACAGACAAACATACAGTAAATTATTCAGAGGGTGAGACATGTGAAAAAGGTGTGGGATTATTATTCCATTACGAAAACAGTTACATCAATTAATGATTATTGAACTATATCTCCCCTCTGCCGTGCGTCCACCTTGACGAGGTAGAGGGGCTTGTGCGTTCCAATGACCCCAAGAGCTATGCCGACGGTAGCACAGCTACTAGTAGGGTCACCCATGTCGGACAGGTCAAGGGAGAGGGGACCAGACGAAGACACACACAAACCTGCTGCCTTGTAGGTAGACTGGGGACAGTCAAAGGCTAGGGAAAGCACCCCGAACAAATGCTTGTCGAAATCGGATGTACTGAGCCACAGGCTTGACAAAGAAGTGCAACGTAACTTTATCATTTCATGATGCCACAGATGAAAATTAATCGTTATGGTGCTAATCCCGTGAAGTCCCATCAAGCGGTGATAGTGCCGGGCCCCCTGCCACGAGGGGGTCCACCCCATGACTACTGGTGGTCACCTTCCCCTGTGCTGTGGAGTCAAGGCACAGAGGGGTAGGTTAAGAGCTATTGACCAAAACCCCGACACTCAACATACTACAATGGAATGCCGAAGCAGTTTATAACAAGAAAGCCCTCCCTAACACAGCGTCTTCATAAAGATAGAATAGATGTGGCATGCATTCAAGAAACACACCTCAACGCCAATCGCACATTTTCAGTCGAGGGATATCAGGCCACACGTTTCGACCGCGAAGGACACAAAGGAGGAGTTGTAATACTTACACGAAATACAATACCTTGCAGCGAAGTATCTGTGATCTCTGACAACCAAACGGAAATTATAGGTGTTGATATATGATAAAGGACGTGAAAATAAGAATTTACAATCTGTATAGCCCGACAGATAAGGATCTTACACTCTCAAACATGGAAATAACTGACACAAATTGCATTGTTGTCGGAGACTTTAATAGCCGTTCAGAAAGATGGGGATACCCAGATACTGACAAAAGAGGAGATGAAGTGGAGGACTGGGAAATAGACTCAAATCTCCATCTACTCAACAAAGCGGATGGACACACCGAGCTTCTACTCCAGAAGATGGATTACCACTTCTACTCCAGACTTAGCTTTCTGCACAGGAGACATCCTCCACAAAATCGATCGCCATGTGCTTGACCAATTAGCAGGTAGTGACCACAGACCAATCAAGCTTGTAATAAATATGGAGTATGTTCCACAGGAGCAAAAGCCTTTGCCCTGCTGGAATTACAAACGAGCAGATTGGGACAGATTTGCCATACTAACAGACAAATATTGTGAAAACATAAATACACGATATGGCAACATGAAGCAAATGGTGGAAAGTCTAAACAGAGCAATAATACAGGCGGCCACTGAGGTCTATTCCAAGAGGAGCGAGGAAAAATTACAAACCATACTGGACTGAAGAACTACAAATTTTGGACGACAAAGTTGAAGATGCTAGGAAGACCGCAGAGAGAGAACAAACAACTGAAGCGAACATCTCTATCAAAGCCATCTCAGCAAAATATAAAAGAACAGTTAATCAAACAACAAGAGATTGTTGGAGGAAAAAAACAGAAAACCTGAATTTTGACAGGGATGGAAACAACTATGGAAACTAGGGAAAGCCATGAACAATGAAGGACCTAGAAACAAACACATAACAATTAAACAAGGAAATGCCTTGCTTACAGGAAAAAAGGCTGCAAATGCACTAATGGAAACACTATGCCAGTGCAAACCACATTGATATTACAGCCGAACAGAAGAAAGCAATCAAAGATAAACAGATACATCATACATATACAGAGACAGCAGCAGAATATATGATGGCAAATCTAACAATGGAAGAAATGGAACAGGCAATGAATACCCTAAAAAAGAAGACATCACCAGGAAAGGATGGAATCACAAATGAAATGCTAATAGGACTAGGCACTAAGGCAAAAAAGAAACTACTAGCAGTCCTAAATTACAGCTGGAAGAGGGGAATAGTCCCACAGGCATGGAAGGAAGCTATACTAATACCAGTCCCAAAGAAAGGAAAAGACCTGGAAGAACCAAATGGCTATCGACCTATCAGTCTTCTTAGCTGTGTAGGAAAATTAATGGAACGCATTATCAATGGCAGGCTAACATGGCATCTGGAAGAAAACCAACTCTTAACACCTCACCAAGCAGGATTCAGAAAGTACAGATCAACTGAAGATCAAATAACCTATATAGCTCAGGAAATAGAGGATGCCTTCCAAGAGAAAAAGCACACACTAGCGGTCTGGATAGATTTAGAAAAAGCATTTGATAAAGTATGGAAGGAAGGACTGAAAGTAAAACTGCAAAAAATGCATGTTTGTGGGAAAATGTACAAATGGATCAGCCACTACCTTGAGAACAGAACTGCCAGGACAAAAGTACAAGGACAAACCAGCAAAATGATGCTGTTGGAGCAAGGTGTCCCCCAAGGAGGAGTTCTTTCACCAACATTATTCCTAGCATATATAAACGACATCACGGAAAATTTTTCAGCCAGAGTACACACATCATCCTTTGCAGATGACCTAGCCATATGGACATCTGAAGAATATATTAGTACAGCTAACAGCAGAATACAGCAAGCCTTATTAGCGCTAGAGGACTGGTCAAAATCATGACTAGTGAGGATAAGTGAGGAGAAAACAACATGCACAGTGTTCTCCCTCTCAACTAAAACTCAGCAACCTAAGCTGGTATTGAATGGAAAATATTGCGCCATGAAGAAAATCCAAACTATCTAGGAGTCACCTTTGATCGTCGCCTGACATGGAAGACACAGGTTGAGAAAAATCGAACAAGAGCAAGGCAAAGAATGGCAATCATGAAAAAGCTTGCTGGTACAAACGTGGGGAGCAGATGAGAAAGTTCTCAAGAAGTTATATACTGGACGGGTGAGGCCAGTACTGAAATATGGCATTGCAGCTTGGGCAACAGCAGCTAAGTCAAACTTTACAAAATAAGTAGAGTCCAAAATCAAGGAATGCGAATCATAACTGGAAGCCTGAAGACAACGCCTATTAATGAATTAGAAAAGATCACTTGTTTACAACCAATGCAGGATAGAAGAGATAGCAGAGCCCAGCAACAAGCTGAAAAATTTAGAAGATTGACAGACCACCCTATGTATAACAGGTTTAGTGGTTTTGGAAGGGGAAGACTGAGGCGTAGTAACTTTGTAGAAACTGCAAAACGAAAGATTAGGGCAGATTCCATACTTAACATATCAACAGTCAAGCCCATTTACAATGCACACAACTTTCCAGCTTGGAGGACAGCAGCAACTGCCTGAGATGATAGAAAACATTCCTGGTATTGAGAAAAAGAACACTCAGCATGAAACCGAAAGAAGAGAAATAACCCTAAACTACATAAAAGAACATTACCCAAGCAGCAATTGGACCCATGCATATACAGATGGATCAGCCAAAAATTCAGTAGAGAATGGAGGAGGAGGAATTCTCCTAACTTTAAAAAATGGAATGAAAAAAACACATTCAGTGGCAACTGGAAAGTTTTCAAGTAACTTCAAAGCGGAGGTAGAGGCTCTGAAAACTGCAGCAGAAATGCTCTTGATGGAGGAAAATAAAGAGACGCAAATAGCTATCTTTACAGAGAGCAATAACAGCACAGAAATAGCTGACCTAAGAGCAGCACTGCATGGTCTATGCCAGAAATCCAAAAAGTTGTAATACAGTGGATCCCATCACATTGCAGTATACCTGGAAATGAAGAGGCTGACAGACTGGCAAAAGAGGGCGGACGACTACCACAGCCTGACATAGACATAACCTATAATGAGGCAAAGAGGTTGATAAAAAGCACTTATAGAACCAAATGGGAATCAGAGCATCCAGGCCACCAGAAGGATGATGCATATTACAAACTCGACCGAAGAGAACAAGTAGCAATTTTCAGACTCCGCACAGGACATAACAGGCTGAAATACCACCTGTTCAATAAACTAAAGATAGGAGATACAGATGAATGTAATTGTGGAACTGGTAAAATGACAGCTAAACATTTGCTGCAAGAGTGCCCAATATATGCAGAACAGAGAAAGATATTTTGGCCCACACCTGCTTCATTCGAGGACAAGCTCTAAGGAGATATCAACAAGCTCAAGTCGACTGCAGCTTACTTTAACTGTATTCAGGTTGACATTTAAATGTACATGAAGAAGTATTTAGACTGCCACACTTCATACCACAGGCATGTCGGTTACACAAGCCTCCCAGAGGCATGAAATGGAATATTGCTTGGATAGCAAATCCATTACGTGGAAAGTCCGAATCGAAAGCTCACTGTGTGGGCTTCATAAAAGGTGGAAAAAGTGTCCTAGTGGCACAAAATGGAATATTGCTTGGATAGCAAATCCATTACGTGGAAAGTCCGAATCGAAAGCTCACTGCCCCTCTGCTGTGTGTCCACCGTGACGAGGTAGAGGGGCTTGTGCGTCCCAATGACCCCAAGAGCTATGCCGACGGTAGCCACAGCTACTGGTAGGGCCACCCATGTCGGACAGGTCAAGGGAGAGGGACCAGACAAAGAGACACACAAACCTGCTGCCTTGTAGGTAGACTGGGGACAGTCAAGTGCTAGGGAAAGCATCCCGAATAAATGCTTGTCCGAAATCGGATGTACTGAGCCACAGGCTTGACAAAGCAGTGCAACGTGGACACCTGCTGCCTTGTAGGTAGACTGGGGACAGTCAAAGGCTAGGGAAAGCATCCCGAATAAATGCTTGTCGAAATCGGATGTACTGAGCCACAGGCTTGACAAAGCAGTGCAACGTAACTTAATTCATGATGTCACAAATCAAAATTAATCGTTATGGTGCTAATCCCGTGAAGTCCCATCAGGCGGCGATAGTGCCGGGCCCCCTGCCTCGAGGGGGTCCACCCATGACTACTGGTGGTCACCTTCCCCTGTGCTGTGGAGTCAAGGCACAGAGGAGTAGGTTAAGAGCTATTGACCAAATACCCCGGACACTCAACATACTACAGTGGAATGCCGAAGGAGTTTACAAGAAGAAAGACTCCCTGACACAGCGTCTTCATAAAGATAGAATAGATGTGGCATGCATTCAAGAGACACACCTCAACGCCAATCACAAATTCTCAGTCAGAGGATATCAGGCCACACGTTTTGACCGCGAAGGACACAAGGAGGAGTTCTAATACTTACACGAATACAATACCTTGCAGCGAAACTATCTGTGATCTCTGACAACCAAACGGAAATATAGGTGTTGATATAATGATAAAGGATGTAAAATAAGAATCTACAATCTGTATAGCCCAGCAGATAAGGACCTTACACTCTCAAACATGAAAATAACTGACACAAACTGCATTATTGTCGGAAGACTTTAATAGCCGTTCAGAAAGATGGGGATACCTAGATACTGACAAAAGAGGAGATGAATTGGGAGGACTGGGAAATAGACTCAAATCTCCATCTACTCAACAAAGCGGATGACACACCGAGCTTCTACTCCAGAAGATGGCTTACCACTTCTACTCCAGACTTAGCTTTCTGCACAGGAGACATCCTCCACAAAATCGATCGCCATGTGCTGGACCAATTAGCAGGTAGTGACCACAGACCAATCAAGCTTGAAATGAATATGGAGTATGTTCCACAAGAGCAAAAGCCCTTGCCCCGCTGGAATTACAAACGAGCAGATTGGGACAGATTTGCCATACTAACAGACAAATATTGTGAAAACATAAATACACGATATGGCAACATAAAGCAAATGGTGGAAAGTCTAAACAGAGCGATAATACAGGCAGCCACTGAGTCCATTCCAAGAGGAGCGAGGAAAAATTACAAACCATACTGGACTGAAGAACTACAAAGTTTGGAGGACAAAGTTGAAGATGCCAGGAAGACTGCAGAGAGAGAACAAACAATTGAAGCGAACATCTCTCTCAAAGCCATCTCAGCAAAATATAAAAGAACAGTAAATCAAACAACAAGAGATTGTTGGAGGGAAAAAAACAGAAAACCTGAATTTTGACAGGGATGGAAACAAACTATGGAAACTAGTGAAAGCCATGAACAATGAAGGACCTAGAAACAAACAAATAACAATTAAACAAGGAAATGCCTTGCTTACAGGAAAAAAGGCTGCAAATGCACTAATGGAAACACTATGCCAGTGCAAACCACATTGATATTACAACCGAACAGAAGAAGCATCAAGACAACACCCTCTGCCGTGCGTCCACCTTGACGAGGTAGAGGGGCTTGTGCGTTCCAATGACCCAAGAGCTATGCCGACGGTAGCACAGCTACTGGTAGGGTCACCCATGTCGGACAAGGTCAAGGGAGAGGGACCAGACAAAGTGACGTCACAAACCTGCTGCCTTGTAGGTAGACTGGGGACAGTCCAAAGGCTAGGGAAAGCATCCCGAACAAATGCTTGTCGAAAATCGGATGTACTGAGCCATAGGCTTGACAAAGAAGTGCAACGTAACTTTATCATTTCATGATGCCACAGATGAAAATTAATCGTTATGGTGCTAATCCCGTGAAGTCCCATCAGGCGGTGATAGTGCCGGGCCCCCTGCCTCGAGGGGGTCCACCCATGACTACTGGTGGTTCACCTTCCCCTGTGCTGTGGAGTCAAGGCACAGAGGAGTAGGTTAAGAGCTATTGACCAAACACCCCGGACACTCAACATACTACAATGGAAGTGCCGAAGGAGTTTATAACAAGAAAGCCTCACTAACACAGCGTCTTCATAAAGATAGAATAGATGTGGCATGCATTCAAGAGACACCACCTCAACGCCAATCGCACATTTTCAGTCAGAGGGATATCAGGCCACACGTTTCGACCGCGAAGGACACAAAGGAGGAGTTGTAATACTTACACGAAATACAATACCTTGCAGCGAAGTATCTGTGATCTCTGACAACCAAACGGAAATTATAGGTGTTGATATAATGATAAAGGACGTGAAAATAAGAATTTAACAATCTGTATAGCCCGGCAGATAAGGATCTTACACTCTCAAACATGAAATAACTGACACAAATTGCATTGTTGTCGGAGACTTTAATAGCCGTTCAGAAAGATGGGGATACCCAGATACTGACAAAAGAGGAGATGAAGTGGAGGACTGGGAAATAGACTCAAATCTCCATCTACTCAACAAAGCGGATGACACACCGAGCTTCTACTCCAGAAGATGGATTACCACTTCTACTCCAGACTTAGCTTTCTGCACAGGAGACATCCTCCACAAAATCGATCGCCATGTGCTTGACCAATTAGCAGGTAGTGACCACAGACCAATCAAGCTTGTAATAAATATGGAGTATGTTCACAGGAGCAAAAGCCTTTGCCCCGCTGGAATTACAAACGAGCAGATTGGGACAGATTTGCCATACTAACAGACAAATATTGTGAAAACATAAATACACGATATGGCAACATGAAGCAAATGGTGGAAAGTCTAAACAGAGCAATAATACAGGCGGCCACTGAGTCTATTCCAAGAGGAGCGAGGAAAAATTACAACCATACTGGACTGAAGAACTACAAATTTTGGAGGACAAGTTGAAGATGCTAGGAAGACAGCAGAGAGAGAACAAAACAACTGAAGCGAACATCTCTCTCAAAGCCATCTCAGCAAAATATAAAAGAACAGTAAATCAAACAACAAGAGATTGTTGGAGGAAAAAAACAGAAAACCTGAATTTTGACAGGATGGAACAAACTATGGAAACTAGTGAAAGCCATGAACAATGAAGGACCTAGAAACAAACAAATAACAATTAAACAAGGAAATGCCTTGCTTACAGGAAAAAAGGCTGCAAATGCACTAATGGAACACTATGCCAGTGCAAACCACATTGATATTACAACCGAACAGAAGAAAGCAATCAAAGATAAACAGATACATCATAGATATACAGAGACAAGCAGACAGAATATATGATGGCAAATCTAACAATGGAAGAAATGGAACAGGCAATGAATACCCTAAAAAAGAAGACATCACCAGGAAAGGATGGAATCACAAATGAAATGCTAATAGGACTAGGCACTAAGGCAAAAAAGAAACTACTAGCAGTCCTAAATTACAGCTGGAAGAGGGAATAGTCCCACAGGCATGGAAGGAAGCTATACTAATACCAGTCCCAAAGAAAGGAAAAGACCTGGAAGAACCAAATGGCTATCGACCTATCAGTCTTCTTAGCTGTGTAGGAAAATTAATGGAACGCATTATCAATGGCAGGCTAACATGGCATCTGGAAGAAAACCAACTCTTAACACCTCACCAAGCAGGATTCAGAAAGTACAGATCCACTGAAGATCAAATAACCTATATAGCTCAGGAAATAGAGGATGCCTTCCAAGAGAAAAGCACACACTAGCGGTCTGGATAGATTTAGAAAAAGCATTTGATAAAGTATGGAAGGAAGGACTGAAAGTAAAACTGCAAAAATGCATGTTTGTGGGAAAATGTACAAATGGATCAGCCACTACCTTGAGAACAGAACTGCCAGGACAAAAGTACAAGGACAAACCAGCAAAATGATGCTGTTGGAGCAAGGTGTCCCCCAAGGAGGAGTTCTTTCACCAACATTATTCCTAGCATATATAAATGACATCACGGAAAATTTTCCAGCCAGAGTACACACATCATCCTTTGCAGATGACCTAGCCATATGGACATCTGAAGAATATATTAGTACAGCTAACAGCAGAATACAGCAAGCCCTATTAGCGCTAGAGGACTGGTCAAAATCATGGCTAGTGAAGATAAGTGAGGAGAAAACAACATGCACAGTGTTCTCCCTCTCAAATAAAACTCAGCAACCTAAGCTGGTATTGAATGGAAAAATATTGCGCCATGAAGAAAATCCAAACTATCTAGGAGTCACCTTTGATCGTCGCCTGACATGGAAGACACAGGTTGAGAAAAATCGAACAAGAGCAAGGCAAAGAATGGCAATCATGAAAAAGCTTGCTGGTACAACGTGGGGAGCAGATGAGAAAGTTCTCAAGAAGTTATATACTGGACGGGTGAGGCCAGTACTGGAATATGGCATTGCAGCTTGGGCAACAGCAGCTAAGTCAAACTTTAACAAAATAAGTAGAGTCCAAAATCAAGGAATGCGAATCATAACTGGAAGCCTGAAGACAACGCCTATTAATGAACTAGAAAAGATCACTTGTTTACAACCAATGCAGGATAGAAGAGATAGCAGAGCCCAGCAACAAGCAGAAAAATTTAGAAGATTGACAGACCACCCTATGTATAAAAGGTTTAGTGGTTTTGGAAAGGGAAGACTGAAGCGTAGCAACTTTGTAGAAACTGCAAAACGAAAGATTAGGGCAGATCCCATACTTAACATATCAACAGTCAAACCCATTTACAATGCAGACAAGTTCCCAGCTTGGAGACAGCAGCAACTGCCTGAGATGATAGAAAACATTCCTGGTATTGAGAAAAAGAACACTCAGCATGAAACCGAAAGAAGAGAAATAACCCTAAACTACATAAAAGAACATTACCCAAGCAGCAATTGGACCCATGCATATACAGATGGATCAGCCAAAATTCAGTAGAGAATGGAGGAGGAGGAATTCTCCTAAATTTAAAAAATGGAGTGAAAAAAAACACATTCAGTGGCAACTGGAAAGTTTTCAAGTAACTTCAAAGCGGAGGTAGAGGCTCTGAAAATCTGCAGCAGAAATGCTCTTGATGGAGGAAAATAAAGAGACGCAAATAGCTATCTTTACAGATGCAAAGTCAGCTGTCTCAATACTGAAGAGCAATAACAGCACAGAAATAGCTGACCTAAGAGCAGCACTCCATGGTCTATGCCAGAAATCCAAAAAAGTTTGTAATACAGTGGATCCCATCACATTGCAGTATACCTGGAAATGAAGAGGCTGACAGACTGGCAAAAGAGGGCGGACGACTACCACAGCCTGACATAGACATAACCTATAATGAGGCAAAGAGGTTGATAAAAAGCACTTATAGAACCAAATGGGAATCAGAGCATCCAGGCCACCAGAAGGATGATGCATATTACAAACTCGACCGAAGAGAACAAGTAAGCAATCTTCAGACTCCGCACAGGACATAACAGGCTGAAATACCACTTGTTCAACAAACTAAAGATAGGAGATACAGATGAATGTAATTGTGGAACTGGTAAAATGACAGCTAAACATTTGCTGCAAGAGTGCCCAATATATGCAGAACAGAGAAAGATATTTTGGCCCACACCTGCTTCATTCGAGGACAAGCTCTATGGAGATATCAACAAGCTCAAGTCGACTGCAGCTTACTTTAACTGTATTCAGGTTGACATTTAAATGTACATGAAGAAGTATTTAGACTGCCACACTTCATACCTACAGGCATGTCGGTTACACAAGCCTCCCAGAGGCATGAAATGGAATATTGCTTGGATAGCAAATCCATTACGTGGAAAGTCCGAATCGAAAGCTCACTGTGTGGGCTTCATAAAAAGGTGGAAAAAGTGTCCTAGTGGCACAAAATGGAATATTGCTTGGATAGCAAATCCATTACGTGGAAAGTCCGAATCGAAAGCTCACTGTGTGGATGTCATCTGCAAACTGCATTCTTCTGGCTTCTGGAAGAACAGCCTATGGTGAACGGAAGGCCCAATATACGGAAGTGAGGCTAAGCAGCCATGTGCAGGACGTGACGATTCCTTGGGTGAGCCCAGAGTACCAGAGCGGTGTGTGTTGGCTCTGCAATTATGGAAGCCCTCCTTGGATGGCGGGGAATGCCCATGGTCTGCCCCTGCCTTCCCTTGAGGGCCGACCAGGATGCCTTTGGCTGTTCTATATGGGCCAGCTGGGATGGGAGATAACACCACAACAGTGAGAGTCTAACGTCCTAAGAAACCCCCGGGAAGGTTAACCCGGTCAACAAATGCCCGCAGAAGTCGGATGTGTCGGCCCTAACGGCGCAAGAACGCAGCTCTGCTGTAAACAGGCACAACGCAATCACGTCCGAAAAAAAACTCCGGATGAACGAAGAAGAAGAAGAAAGGACAAACAGATACATCATAGAAATACAGAGACAGCAGCAGAATATATGATGGCAAATCTAACAATGGAAGAAATGGAACAGGCAATGAATACCCTAAAAAAGAAGAAATCACCAGGAAAGGATGGAATCACAAAAGAAATGCTAATAGGACTAGGCACCAAGGCAAAGAAGAAACTACTAGCAGTCCTAAATAACAGCTGGAAGAGAGGAATAGTCCCACAGGCATGGAAGGAAGCTATACTAATACCAGTCCCAAAGAAAGGAAAAGACCTGGAAGAACCAAATGGCTATCGACCTATCAGTCTACTTAGCTGTGTAGGAAAATTAATGGAACGCATTATCAATGGCAGGCTAACATGGCATCTGGAAGAAAACAAACTCTTAACACCACACCAAGCAGGATTCAGAAAGTACAGATCCACTGAAGATCAAATAACCTATATAGCTCAGGAAATAGAGGATGCCTTCCAAGAGAAAAAGCACACACTAGCAGTCTGGATAGATTTAGAAAAAGCATTTGATAAAGTATGGAAGGAAGGACTGAAAGTAAACTGCAAAAACATGCATGTTTGTGGAAAAATGTATAAATGGATCAGCCACTACCTTGAGAACAGAACTGCCAGGACAAAAGTACAAGGACAAACCAGCAAAATGATGCTGTTGGAGCAAGGTGTCCCCCAAGGAGGAGTTCTTTCACCAACATTATTCCTAGCATATATAAATGACATCACAGAAAATTTTCCAGCCAGAGTACACACATCCTCCTTTGCAGATGACCTAGCCATATGGACATCTGAAGAATATATTAGTACAGCTAACAGCAGAATACAGCAAGCCTTATTAGCGCTAGAGGACTGGTCAAAATCATGGCTAGTGAAGATAAGTGAGGAGAAAACAACATGCACAGTGTTCTCCCTCTCAAATAAAACTCAGCAACCTAAGCTGGTATTGAATGGAAAAATATTGCGCCATGAAGAAAATCCAAACTATCTAGGAGTCACCTTTGATCGTCGCCTGACATGGAAACACAGGTTGAGAAAAATCGAACAAGAGCAAGGCAAGAGAATGGCAATCATGAAAAAGCTTGCTGGTACAACGTGGGGAGCAGATGAGAAAGTTCTCAAGAAGTTATATACTGGACGGGTGAGGCCAGTACTGGAATATGGCATTGCAGCTTGGGCAACAGCAGCTAAGTCAAACTTTAACAAAATAAGTAGAGTCCAAAACTCAAGGAATGCGAATCATAACTGGAAGCCTGAAGACAACGCCTATTAATGAACTAGAAAAGATCACTTGTTTACAACCAATGCAGGACAGAAGAGATAGCAGAGCCCAGCAACAAGCAGAAAAATTTAGAAGATTGACAGACCACCCTATGTATAACAGGTTTAATGGTTTTGGAAAAGGAAGACTGAAGCGTAGCAACTTTGTAGAAACTGCAAAACGAAAGATTAGGGCAGATCCCATACTTAACATATCAACAGTCAAGCCCATTTACAATGCACACAACTTCCCAGCTTGGAGACAGCAGCAACTGCCTGAGATGATAGAAAACATTCCTGGTATTGAGAAAAAAACACTCAGCATGAAACCGAAAGAAGAGAAATAACCCTAAACTACATAAAAGAACATTACCCAAGCAGCAATTGGACCCATGCATATACAGATGGATCAGCCAAAGATTCAATTAAAAATGGAGGAGGAGGAATTCTCCTTAATTTAAAAATGGAGTGAAAAAAGCACATTCAATGGCAACTGGAAAATTTTCAAGTAACTTCAAAGCAGAGGTAGAGGCTCTGAAAACTGCAGCAGAAATGCTCTTGATGGAGGAAAATAAAGAGAAGCAAATAGCTATCTTCACAGATGCAAAGTCAGCTGTCTCAATACTGAAGAGCAATAACAGCACAGAACTAACTGACCTAAGAGCAGCACTCCATGGTCTATGCCAGAAATCCAAAAAGTTGTAATACAGTGGATCCCATCACATTGCAGTATACCTGGAAACGAAGAGGCTGACAGACTGGCAAAAGAGGGCGGACGACTACCACAACCTGACATAGACATAACCTATAATGAGGCAAAGAGGTTGATAAAAAGCACTTATAGAACCAAATGGGAATCAGAGCATGTAGGCCACCATAAGGATGATGCATATTACAAACTCGACCGAAGAGAACAAGTAGCAATCTTCAGACTCCGCACAGGACATAACAGGCTGAAATACCACTTGTTCAATAAACTAAGATAGGAGATACCGATGAATGTAATTGTAGAACTGGAAAAATGACAGCAAAACATTTGCTGCAGGATTGCCCAACGTATGCAGAACAGAGAAAGATATTTTGGCCCACACCTGCTTCATTTGAGGACAAGCTCTATGGAGATATCAACAAGCTAAAGTTGACCGCAGCTTACTTAAACTACATACAGGTTGACATTTAAAGGTGCATGAAGACCCAGAGGCATGAAATGGAATATTGCTTGGATAGCAAATCCATTATGTGGAAAGTCCAAATCGAAAGCTCGCTGTGTGGGCTTCATAAAAGGTGGAAAAGTGTCCCAGTGGCACGAAATGGAATATTGCTTGGATAGCAAATCCATTACGAGGAAAGTCCGAATCAAAAGCCCACTGTGTGGGCTTCATAAAAGGTGGAAAAGTGTCCTAGTGGCACTAAATGGAATATTGCTTGGATAGCAAATACATTACATGGAAAGTCCGAATCGAAAGCTCACTGTGTGGATGTCATCTGCAGACTGCATACTTCTGGTTTCCGGAAGAACAGCCTATGGTGAACGGAAGGCCCAATATACGGAAGTGAGGCTAAGCAGCCATGTGCAGGACGTGACGATTCCTTGGGTGAGCCCAGTATCAGAGCGCTATGTATCGGCTCTGCAAGTATGGAAGCCTCCTTGGATGGCGGGGAATGCCCATGGTCTGCCCCTGCCTTCCCTTGAGGGCTGACCAGGATCTTTGGCTGTTCTATATGGCCAGCTAGGATGGGGGATAACACCACAACAGTGAGAGTCAACGTCCTAAGAAACCCCCGGGAAGGTTAACCCGGTCAACAAATGCCCGCAGAAGTCGGATGTGTCGGCCTAACGGCGCAAGAACGCAGCTCTGCTGTAAACAGGCACAACGCAATCACATCCGAAAAAAAAAACTCCGGATGAACGAGGAAGAAGAAGAAGAACTATATCAGATATAGTTATTATGATCAAAGGCAAACCAATAGATATAAATAGTATATAAGTGTATGCAAATGAGAAGAAGCGTAGGACATAGCTGATATGATTATATTTTCTTAAACACACCCTATTTTACAGGACATCGCTGTCAACACCAGCATTTTACTGCTGTTGTTGATGTCTTGGCAAGTTTACTTTCAGTAGTTTGCCATTGCTTTCTGAACGACCGGCTCCCATACCAACACGTTAAAACCCAGCGCAACGCGGTCTGCTGCCAAATCGGTCGCAGCTGTGTTTCGAACTCAGGGTAATCGGGCTCATGAATCGCTGTCCGTAAGCCTTTAGTCATGGAGACGACATGATGATAGTAAACATTGTAATATGGACTAGGTTGGCGGATAGGCCCTATTGATGAGATACCAACGCTAGCCCAACTGCACGAACTGGGAGTGAAGCCTGATGAAGCATCGCAAAAGAAAGAAGATCTAACCACGTGCTTATGGAAACAACGAGCAGAAATACTTTGGGATGGCTGCTGCATCGGAGGACTAAGCACGCATGGGAATGCCAGTGTGTAATACGTCGTGTCCACATAAACATAACATAATACAAATGTATGCAACAACGGTAAGCAGGCATTCATTCATTCCTGAAGCTGAAGTGATTATTCGCAGCGCGCTGCGAATAATGCCACTTAAAGCTACGTGTTATTCGCAGTCGCGGCTTGTCACGTGACGTTTACTACCGTCCAACATCGCGATAGAAAAAGGAGTGTTCTTTTCAAGTTTCGGGTTAGGGTTAGGAACTGCATACAGAACTAAATGTATAAAATATATATAAAAATGATTTAAATTTTCAATGGGAGCCACACTTAAATCTTGCAGCTGTGAATAACGCTCAGTTTATTCGCAGCTCGCTGCGAATAACGCTTCCCTTCGATAGCATGTTCCTTTGCAGAACCTCGCTCCCATAACAACCTTCTGGAAAACCTTCTCGGTCATAAGCAAGATATCTCGCATCCGATATACCCATCTGGAGATCATCTGCCATATCCTTCACCCATCTTCTCTTTGGCCTTCCTCTTCCTCTCTTCCCGGGCATATACCCCCCCCCCCCCCCCACAAACTTTCATGACGTTTTCAAGTGATCAAAATATTTCAATTTTTCTTTGTTTTATCGTCTTTAGTAGCCAACCTTCTTTAATATGAAGTCATGTACTGAACAGGTCATGTACTGAACAGGTCATATACTGAACAGGTCATGTACTGAACAGGTCATATACTGAACAGGTCATGTACTGAAAAGGTCATGTACTGAACAGGTCATATACTGAACAGGTCATGTACTGAACAGGGACATGTACTGAACAGGTCATATACTGAACAGGTCATATACTGAACAGGTCATATACTGAACAGGTCATGTACTGAACAGGTCATGCACTGAACAGGTCATATACTGAACAGGTCATATACTGAACAGGTCATATACTGAAAAGGTCATGCACTGAACAGGTCATATACTGAACAGGTCATATCCGGGAAGGTTAACCCGGTCAACAAATGCCCGCAGAAGTCGGATGTGTCGGCCTAACGGCGCAAGAACGCAGCTCTGCTGTAAACAGGCACAACGCAATCACATCCGAAAAAAAAAAAAAACTCCGGATGAACGAAGAAGAAGAAGAAGAACAGGTCATATACTGAACAGGTCATGTACTAAACAGGTCATTAGTTTACTAATCAAGAGCCACCAGTAGCTTCTGTAGCGATCAGCGTACCTTTGATATATCAGGTTGTGTACACAGGACCATCCCTTTAGGCAGGCTAGGCACTAGAGCCTACACCCTTATGGACCGTGACCAACACTTTTCTACTTCTTTCTCGTTCACACTCAGATCGCTATGAAAATTAGTTGCATACTCTAACAGGACCGTGCAATCAACTTCACTGTTTGTGATTAATTAGGTAATGTTAGTTCAGCAGTTTGTCCTTTGCTTTTTGAACGAGAGCTGCATAACATAGCAACAGATAGAGCGCTTTGGAGTGAGTTGGTTGGTTGAGAACATATGTTCCAATGGGGGAATAAATTGAATCCACCCCTACCCCCCCCCCAAAAAAAAAAGAAAAGAAAAGATAACGAGAAGTAGATTGTGAAGCTTTACTAGAGTACGATTACAAGAAACAAAATGGACGTTGCGGCCAAAGCCTTCGTCAGCACAGAACAAACAAACAAAAACATAACTACACGAAAAGACACTACATGAAAATATTAAGGTTACTTATCTGTATCCTTGCTTGGCTGAAAACGTCTTGAGCGGCTATCAGTGGATGGAATTAACCGGATGTGTGGTTAATTGGGAGATAAAAGGCAGAAAAAAGGTATCACGATGTTCTTGATGATAAGTGCGTGATATGGTCGTTGTCTAGGTAACGATACTCCTGGTGTGTCAATTGAGCTATCTAACTGTCTTACAATATAACTCACCCCCGCAGTGCACATTCACCAGTCATTAAACAAGATTGAGTTGGCGCACATAATCCTTTATTACAGAAAGAACACGGACAAACGGAACATACTTATATATCCAGAAACAATATAATCCATAGAATATCCATATCCTCCTCACAACTTAACACGCACACATCACTGTCTTCTCACGGCCTGCTTAATCTCAAATCCACAAGACAGGTAATCCAGCTCCTATCCACAGCTGGACCTCACACAATACACCCACACACTGGGTCTAGTCTCCACTAACTATTCAACCCACTCTGGGTTCAGGCCTCCATTAACTATCCAACCCCCACTGGGTTTTAGGCCTGCATTCACAACTGGGAGAACAACACAACAAAAGAACTGACCCACAGTCAGTCTAAGCTCCCACGTATTAGCCCACCGATCCGCTCGGCGCCTAAAACATCAACTGTCCTCCAGCGACCCGACTCCTCAGTCGGTCCCAGCTTCCACTGCCAAGTCAAAGTTTTCCACTGTCTTTTAACCCTGCTGTGTAGCCCCTCCCTGGGCTCCCCACAACATTACACCCCAGCCTAAAACTGTCTCTCTCCCCATCCACCCTGGGGGTCTCCACTCACCCTCACCATTATTTCTCATGGCTGGTTGTTTTTCTCGTAGTCTCCCTACTGGGGTCACTCACCTTACTGTCTCTAACTTTCATCTATTATTTCTCATGCCCGGTCACTTGTTTATGTACTAGCACGGTCATTCTCCTTAATGTCAATGACCCCAGGCATGTGTCAAAAGGCATCTATAAATAAAGTAAGTAGTTATCACTGCTTTCTTGTGAGAATGTGATTAATGCAGAAGAACAAACTGTCATGGTCTAGAGAAAATGCAGCAGAAAGGGGTGGCAGTGGATCTGGTCGACAGTCGTCATTCAGAGGTAAAGCAAAGCCGGACAAATAATCAGATTCCAGCGGGCACCATTAGTACTGGAACTTTTCGCTGACTGTTGAAGATGAGGACTAAACGGTTATGGGAGTGCCCCGAGTTCAGTGATGCCGGTTGTTGACTCAACTCAAATGGTGGTACCAGACAGCAGAGCTTTATGCAGGAAGTCAACAAAACAAGTCAACCAACACAGAACTGGTGTCGTCGACCGTTATACGCTGAGGGTGATACTGAGGTGGGGATCCAAGCACTTATGAACTGAATGGATCGATGTGTAATCAGGATAATCCGACGAATAACTAACTAACTTGCTACTTAATGTCATGATTATGAGGATAACTGTTGAAAACTTACTTAGTGACAGCTGACAAATTTGATCGAGGAAAAAAAAAGAATATAAAGAGATGCATACACGGATGGCTTGGCTAAATGGCATAATGTGGACAAGAGCAAAATATCTGTGCCACAGACTTGTTCTGAGAACCAAATGTTTGTGTAAGACTGCGAACAATGGTAGCCCAAGTTTACCCCCACGACGATGACGATAATGAGCATGGCGGGTAAAATGTTATACTACGAAGGTACGAACAGGAACCGGCCTCTCTAAGTACAAGATGGCGGCTATCGTTCCAAGGGTACTCAGGCCACAAATATGGGTACGTAAAAGTGTTATGGTATCATAATACTCAACGGCCGTCTTATTTATATATGTGGTTTAGAATCGGTGGTTCTGGCTTGTTTAACTAGTGATTGTTTATGCCGGTAATAACTCAGTAACAGCAATGTCAGTGGCTAGGAGGTGACAACTGGCACACCCAGGGATGATTGATAAAGTTAATAACTAATAAGTAAGTGAGACAGTGACACTGACAGTGTTTTTGTTAAAAAAAATAAAGAAAATTAAAATAATGCTGCTTTGCTGCAAATTTCTGAAGAAAGTACATACATGGGGAAAGGAATGCACGAATACTCATGGCTGAAAACTCGAAGACTCACTTGTCTCAACTGATTTAACATGCATGAATGACGGTAGAAGAAAGACTAGAGAAGACAAGTCAGGGAATGAAGAAAGTGGCACTCTTCCGAAACGGTCCCAAATTATTTATTGTAAAAAGTATCCCTTACAGGGCCTCATTAGGTGATTATGCTCATTCCGGGGCGATATGCTGATTCAGGGGTGATGTGTTGTCGATCACTTCTGGTTGAGTGTGTGGTGGACTGCTAGACCGATCGATGGATGCAATAAATGTTTCTGGGCCCGGAGGGCCCTCACTGTCGTCGGAGTGTATATCAATATCTTGTGCTACCGACGACAGTGAGGGCCCTCTGGCCCAGAAACATTTATTGCATCCATCGATCGGTCTAGCAGTCCACCACACACTCAACCGGAAGTGATCGACAACACATTCAATTTATATGATTCTTTATTTCAATAAATACATTACACAATAGCACTTGCTTGCCTTCTACTTGCGAAAGCAATTAATATATATGTCTGTATCTGTAATTGACTGGTTCTCAAGGGAAACGGGAGTGAAACAGAGTTGTATCTTGTCACAGATGCTCTTTGGAATAGCTATCGATTGGGTCATGCGCAAATGCACAAACAACACAAATAGGGGTATCCATTGGGTTGACAAAATTCTAGAAGACCTGGACTTTGCCTGACGACATAGTGCTTTTGAGTTCAACACACCCAGATGCCCAAGAGAAAATAAACCATCTCCAAAATGTTTCAGGACAAATTGGTCTCCAAATTAACACCACAAAAACAAAAACTATTGATCTTACCAACAGTTCAGACGACACCAAATTAAGCAACCATGTTCTTGAAAAAGTCAACAGCTTCACATACCTAGGAAGCAAAATGACATCTACAGGGGACTCAACACCAGAAATATTATCTAGAATCGCACTGGCATCTGGTGCCTTCAATAAACTGTCAAACATCTGGAAGTCTTCTTCTTCTTCTGCGTTCATCCGGAGTTTTTTTCCCCGGACGTGATTGCGTTGTGCCTGTTACGATTGCGTTGTGCCTGTTTACAGCAGAGCTGCGTTCTTGTGCTGTTAGGCAGACACATCTGACTTCTGCAGGAATTTGTTGACCGGGTTAACCTTCCCGGGGAAACATCTGGAAGTCAAAGTCACTCAGCCAACATACGAAACTTAAAATCTTCAATTCTTGTGTGATTCCAGTGCTAACGTATGGATGTGAGAGTTGGAAATCAACGGTAGCTTTAGATAAAAAATTAGACAATTTTGAGAACAAATGTCTTAGAAGAATTCTAAACATCCAGTGGACAGATTTCAAAACCAATGCGCAAATAAGACAAGAGACTAAGCAAGATATTGTATCCAATTTTATAAGAAAACGCCGTTGGAACTACATCGGCCATGTACTCAGAATGGACAAGACAAGACTCCCCTACCAAGCCCTCATATGGTCACCAGTAGGGAAAAGAAAACGGGGAAGACCAAGAGAGACCCTGCGTAGAACCATCATCAGAGAAGGCTCATTCAACGGCCAAGTGAACATCCAAGATCTACAACAGGTAGCAGCGAACCGCCAGACATGGAGAGCCATGACTTCTGCCCTATGCGCCGACTTAGGCTCAAGAGGAAAGACTAACTAACTAATCTATAATTAATAAATGCAGTGGCCCACCAACATATCCCAGTTAACATTCCTCGACTGCACAGTCTATCGACTTCTTCCGCCTTAGATGATGAAGGTCATGGGTTTGTTTTCAGTAGTCTAGAACCCAGTGCAGTGAAGTTGATCCTCTTCTTTTAACCCTTTACAGGGCACAGGATTTTACTTTTTGTAACTGAACGGGCAAATTTTTCTGGTTGTAGGTAATATTTAGGGTTACATAGGTAAAAACATCTGATCTCAGCCGTTAGTGAATGGAGTTTTAAAAATTAAAGTTAAAAATGAATGAAAATTAATGCAGATTATTAATTTACTTACGTGTTAAATAAATAATCCAATGTTGCCTGAATTTAAATTGTATTTGTTGGAACCCATGCTCCATCATTTAAGCGAAATCTCCGCTATCACTTGAAGAATTGACGAAATCCATTTTGAAAAACAAAGCGTACAAACCCTGAAAACTACAAAAATCCGATCAAATCGCTTGCACACGCTTGAAAATGGCGCACATGTGAACTACTTATCGATAACACCGGACGTAAACAATCGTAAGATTCGGAAAGCCGCGAGATCGCATTTTTAGAACACTTAATAATAATGAACGCTTTGGGACTTTTGCCCGTTCTGGGGTAAAAACGCTTCAGGCCATTCTGCCCGGTAAAGGGTTAACCCCTTTAAGAGTAATATGATGCAATGTTATGATGGGATCCAGGAACTTGACCAGTGAATATGTTATTGCTTTCGTTTAGTTATATAGGGTGTTTGTAAAGTCTCATTACACTTTTTATATAGAACAAATTTGAAAACTTCTTTCTTCCATTGATAACACCATTCTGTTTGGAGTGTAAAGAAATACTCCAGCAGATGACAGTCATTTACTTCATATTGCTTCACGATTGACTATGGAACACATACTTAATTTTTCAAATTTGTTCTACATAGTGTAGTGACACTTTACTAACATCCTGTATGTATAAATTCTGAGAAAGGCTGGGTATTTCCTGTCACGACACTGTTATGTTATCTGATTGATATGGTATTTCCTGTCATGACACTGTTATGTTATCTGATTGATATGGTATTTCCTGTAAAGACATTATGTTATGTTATCTGATTGATATGGTATTTCCTGTCATGACACTGTTATGTTATCTGTTTGATATGGTATTTCTTGTAAAGACATTATGTTATGTTATCTGTTTGATATGGTATTTCCTGCCATGACACTGTTATGTTATCTGTTTGATATGGTATTTCCTGCCACGACACTGTTATGTTATCTGTTTGATGTGGTATTTCCTGTAAAGACATTATGTTATGTTATCTGTTTGATATGGTATTTCCTGCCATGACACTGTTATGTTATCTGTTTGGTATGGTATTTCCTGCCACGACACTGTTATGTTATCTGTTTGATGTGGTATTTCCTGTCATGACACTGTTATGTTATCTGATTGATATGGTATTTCTTGTAAAGACATTATGTTATGTTATCTGTTTGATATGGTATTTCCTGCCACGACACTGTTATGTTATCTGTTTAATGTGGTATTTCCTGTCATGACACTGTTATGTTATCTGATTGATATGGTATTTCCTGTCATGACACTGTTATGTTATCTGATTGATATGGTATTTCCTGTAAAGACATTATGTTATGTTATCTGTTTGATATGGTATTTCCTGCCATGACACTGTTATGTTATCTGTTTGATGTGGTATTTCCTGTCATGACACTGTTATGTTATCTGATTGATATGGTATTTCCTGTAAAGACATTATGTTATGTTATCTGTTTGATATGGTATTTCCTGCCATGACACTGTTATGTTATCTGTTTGGTATGGTATTTCCTGCCACGACACTGTTATGTTATCTGTTTGATGTGGTATTTCCTGTCATGACACTGTTATATTATCTGATTGATATGGTATTTCCTGTAAAGACATTGTTATGTTATCTGTTTGATATAATTATGTTATGTTATCTGTTTGATATTGCACTAGGCTTGGACACGTCCTGCAGCAGTGTTGCTCGTGCCAGACGCTGGCAGCCAGGGCAAGCAGCCCAGCCGAGGGTATCCAACCGCTAAACACTATGATATGAAATGGAGACTTCTAAGAAAGAAGAAATTTCTCAAGGTATGCGTCATTTTCTGTGCAGTTGAAATATACGAGGGGAAGTCAATAAGTAAGTCACAAATGGCTGTTGAAAAATAACTCAATATGATAACAACTTGAAACCAGTTAATTTTTATACATACATTGTCCCCTTATTTCTCAACATAATTTCCACCAACATTGATGCACTTATCCCATAGTTTTATCAGTTCTCCCAAACCGGCTGCATAGAACTGCATGCTCTGTTTTCTAAACCATGTTTTAACTTCACATTCAACTTCGGCGTTGTTCGTGAGATGTCTCCCGCCAAGGTGGGTTTTCATTGGACTTAGCCCCTAGCGATTTCCACCTTTTTCTTTCTTTTTTTCCCGCACCTCCTCCTCCTCCTCCTCTTCTTCTTCTTCTTCTTCTTCTTCTTCTTCTTCTTCTTCTTCTTCTTCTTCTTCTTCTTCTTCTTCTTCTTCTTCTTCTTCTTCTTCTTCTTCTTCTTCATCTGCGCTCATCCGGAATGTTGTTTTAGACGTAATTGTGTTGTGCCTATTGACAGTAGAGCTGCGATATTTGCACCATTGGCCTGACACATCCGACTTCCTTCAGGCATTTGTTGGCCGGGTTACCTTCCCAGGTGTTTTGTAGGATGTTTGACTCTCACTGTTGTAGTGTTATCCCCATCCCAGCTGTTTGACTCTCACTGTTGTAGTGTTATCCCCATCCCAGCTGTTTGACTCTCACTGTTGTAGTGTTATCCCCATCCCAGCTGACCCAGTTAGAACAGCTGAAGACATCCCGGTCAGCCCTCAAGGGAAGGCAGGGGCAGACCATGAGCATTCCCCACTATCCAGGGAGGCTTCGACAATTGCAGAGCCGACACATGGCGCTCTAGTATTTTCATTCTGATCCATACCATACGTTCTTGGTTATCATGGTTGTCCATAGCCTACTATTATGTGTTAGGAGTCATAGTTGTGTTGTGGCAAACAAACTTGCCTGTCAGTAGGATGTCATGTGCTCAACTCCACATTAATGTGGATTTTAAAAAATTGACCTGGGCTCCATGGCTAACCCAGCCTAATATGGGTTCCAGGAAAGTAAAGACAACCATCTGACCTAGAGAAACAGCAGCGGAAGATGTCCAGGAAAGTAAAGACAGCCATCTGACCTAGAGAAACAGCAGCGGAAGATGTCCAGGAAAGTAAAGACAGCCATCTGACCTAGAGAAACAGCAGCGGAAGATGTCCAGGAAAGTAAAGACAGCCATCTGACCTAGAGAAACAGCAGTGGAAGATGTCCAGGAAAGTAAAGACAGCCATCTGACCTAGAGAAACAGCAGCGGAAGATGAACTTATAGCCGCTTCCTGCTTCAGGACGTGTTTTTGTTTATTTGTTAAAATCTCCCTATGGAGCAGCCAACTCCTGCTAAGCTTTTCGTGGACTTCTTCTTCTTCTTCTTCTTCTTCTTCTTCTTCTTCTTCTTCTTCTTCTTCTTCTTCTTCTTCTTCTTCGTCTTCTTCTTCTTCTTCTTCTTCTTCTTCTTCTTCTTCTTCTTCTTCTTCTTCTTCTTCTTCTTCTTCTTCTCCTTCTCCTCCTCCTCCTCCTCCTCCTCCTCCTCCTCCTCCTTCTTCTTCTTCTTCTTCTTCTTCTTCTTCTTCTTCTTCTTCTTCTTCTTCTTCTTCTTCTTCTTCTTCTTCTTCGTCCTCCTCCTCCTCTTCCTCCTCCTCCTCCTCTTCCTTCTCCTCCTCCTCTTCCTTCTCCTCCTCCTCCTCCTTCTTCTTCTCCTCCTCCTCCTCCTCCTCCTCCTCCTCCTCCTTCTTCTTCTTCTTCTTCTTCTTCTTCTTCTTCTTCTTCTTCTTCTTCTTCTTCTTCTTCTTCTTCTTCTTCTTCTTCTTCTTCTTCTTCTTCTTTTTCTACATTCTTCTGAAATATTTGTTTTGGACATAATTGCGTTGTGCCTGTAAACAGCACAGCTGCGATATTAACCCTTTAGCCAACACATCTGACTTTGTCAGGCATTTGTTGACTGGGATTACCTTCCTGAGAGAGAGTATACTATTCCTCAGGTTTTGGAGATAATGTGTCCTATCCAGCGCCATTGTACCTCTGTGCACTCAGGACAACAACAATGTGATTGCCTTCTCACTTCATACACTCACGAAAGGTTCCTGATATGGGACATTGAAAAACATTATTATTATTTCTTTCTTGTCTTATCTTTTGCACTCACTCGCTTTCAACCCAGGCATAGTCAATACACATGTCCGGGAAGGTTAACCCAGTCAACAAATGCCCGCAGAAGTCAGATGTGTCGGCCTAACGGCGCAAGAATGCAGCTCTCTGTAAACAAGCACAACGCAATCACATCCGGAAAAAAAACTCCGGATGAACGCAGAAGAAGAAGAATATACATGCTACTACTGTTAGTGCACTGGACTGATGTTTTACGCGTAGATTAGCTTTCATTATTACCAGTGTCCCTCACCATCAGGTGAACCCACTCCTTCTGAGGTACTTGTAATTTACGTCCCCAAGTCAAGGAAGAGAAGTCAACATTTTAGTAGAGATGACTGGTGTAGGGATTGAACCCACTACCTCAGCATCAGCTCACCGGATGTTTAAGAAAGAATGCTATAATCCTTTTGACTATGCTGACGTCCATTATTATTATTACTTTGATTGGTTCATTAATTATTTAAATTGCATAGCAGCAAAGCCTACGATGGGTAGCATTGTGATATTCTGTTGTGATAATTTGGTGTGTCCAGTGTGTGCCGCGTGGTTACACACCCGCTTCACACGCGTGATCCGGGACTGTTTCCGGATCCGGTCAGGGATATGCACTACTGACGAGCTCAAATGAGGGCGAAACTCGAGTATAGTGCTTCCATATTGACGTGGATAGGCCTTAGGTTCATACCAGAGTGCGATCGGCGTTGCCAGTAGTAGGTTATGCTCAATATTTAAATTATTTAAATGTTCTTGATGTGACTTTATTTTCAGGTTGACCTTCCCTCATTTGTTGAGCTGAAGGTAGACAAACCCAAGGAAGAGAAAACAATAGATGAACTACGCATGGAGATGAAAAAAGAAGGAAGACTGCCACCAAGGATGTTTCAGTATCTGCCACTCAACATATCTAGCACATGTAAGATGGTCCTTTCACGTTTTCTCAGTGCTTTCTCAGTCTCTGTGAGTACGCTCTTAAAGACAAATGGGCTGGACTTGAAGACAGTGGGTGGAGTCTCTGATGAGATTTTTTTGGGTGGTCTCTCGCTTATAGCAGAGTCCATGGGAATATCGTTATATGAAGCCCATAATTGGGCACTCTCACGAAGTTTATACTTCACCTCGACACCGCAAGGTACAAGAGGAACATGATGAGATGAGATGGGCTCTCTCGCTTTGACCTCAAGCGTAGTCCATACACATGTGAGGGCTGGTCTGGTTCGCAAGATCAGTCCCATGTATAGCGTTCGTTGTCTCGTATGGCTGTGTGAGGTGCACACAATCGGGATCTTCCCAGCCAACATAAGTTAGCGAGGCAGGCGTTTCGAGAATGTAACCGCATCATGAAGCCAGAGCCGTGGTTTGAGCAGGCGAAAGCAAATTTGTACGACGGTTCGACAAAGTCTCAATAAGCGCCCACTCTCTCTCGACGAGTAGTGGATCTGCAGTCAGTAAGCTGTTATAGTTGTTCAGTCAGCCCCGCCGGCGTCACGGTGAAACCGCAAATGGCTCATTAGATCAGTCGAGGTTCCTTAGATGACACAATCTTACTTGGATAACTGGCAATTCTAGAGCTAATACATGCTTACCAAGCTCCGACCCTCGCGGAAAGAGCGCTTTTATTAGTTCAAAACCAATAGTTGTTGCCCTTTGCGGTGTGCGGCGTTCCCACTGGTGACTCCGGATAACTTTGTGCTGATCGCATGGCCTTACGTGCCGGCGACACATCTTTCAAATGTCTACCCTATCAAATGTCGATGGCCCCTCTGAAGTGTCTCCACCGTGTCGTGGTAGAGGGGCTTGCATGCCCCAATGACCCCAAGAGCTCTTCCGGAAGCATAAATACATGTTGGACAGGCCTTGGGATAGGGACTAGACCAAGAGAGACACAACCTGCTGCTCTGCAGGTAGACTGAGGATAGGCAGTTAAAGACCGAATCAGGCGCACGATGCCACTAACTCTTGGTCCGGACAGTGGTTCTCAACCTTTTTTGGCCCATGCACCCTTTACCATATGTTCAGAACGTAATTCACAACGTGGAAATGTCCTTCGTGCCCGGAACAGCTCTGACTACTTTGTTTTCCGGCTGGAACAGCTCTGATTATCTAGTTTTCCAGGCACAGTGTCCATACACGTCCGAACTGAAAGCTTGCTGAGTGGAAGTTGTCTGCAGACTGACCGTTCTTGGTTTGTGCAGGAGCGGCCTGAGGCGAATAAAATGCCCAATACATAGGAAGTGAGAAATTAAAGCAGCCATGTGCAGGACGTGGCAATTCCTAGGGTGAGCCCAGTACCAGAGCGCTATGTGTTGGCTCTGCAATTATGGAAGCCTCCCTGGATGGCAGAAATGCCATGGACTGCACCTGCCTTCCATTAAGAGCTGACCATGAAGCCTTCGACCATTCTAAATTGACCAGCTGGGCTGTGAACGGCACCACAAAAGCGAGAGTCCCCCAGGAATGCTAACCTGATGAATAAATGCACGTTAAAGATGGATGTGTTGGCCTAAGGGTCTCGGACCAAGGGTGCCTAACTTAAACACACCGCATTTACATCTGAAAAAACACTCCAGATGAGCACAGAAGAAGAAGAAGTCCATATGCACTACTTCTAGTAGTGCTGGACTGAATGTTGGATTAGCTTTCCCTATTAACCCTTTACCGGGCAGACATTTGTTTGTTTTGTAGCCCTAAATGGGCAAGAAGAATTTTGAGGTTCGGTAAAATTTCGGGTTATGTTAGTAAAATAATCACATAAAAGGTGTTAGTCAACCGATTTTACTTAAATAAAAAACATGCAGAGTATTTTACTCACGTGAATAATCCTGGTAATCCACACATGAACACAAATATTTACAAAATACAACATATTGTTTGTGATTGTCAGTCATTTATACGGCAATTTACAAACACATTTTCAGAATCAGAATCACTTTCTTTAAAGTCCGACTCACGACTGCTAACGCAAAGTAACGCTGATCACTGATATCTAGCTCTGATTCAGTCAAATTCGTGCACTTAAATGTCACTTAAATTGAACCCAGCGAAATCTCCACTATCACTTGAAGAATCGTCGAAATCCATTTTGAAATACAAAGCGTAAAACCCCCAAAACTATTTTAAAAATCCGTTCAAATTCAAAGTACACGCTTGCAAATGGCGGCCACATTGTCAAGCTATCAGCGAAACCGAAAGTAGACAATCGGAAGTCTCGGAAAGCCGAGAGATCGCGTTTTTACAATGCATAATAGTCACGGGCGCTTTGGACGGTTTGCCCGTTCGGGGGTAAAGACGCAATCGGACGATTTGCCCGGTAAAGGGTTAACAATGTCCCTCACCATCAGGAAAACCCACTCTGACTTCAGAGGTACTTGTAATTTAGTCCCCAAGTCAAGGACGATAGGTCAACATTTTGGCCCAACTGTCCAGTGTGGGTGTTGAGCCCCTGACCATCGGATGTTTAAGAACACGCATTCTTATCCTATCGACCATGGTGACCTACCTCTCTGATGCCATCAAGATTGACAAAATAAATCCACACATCAGGGAACCAAAGATTGTTGTTTGTCCATCAAGAAGGTCTACAAAAGACTTCAGTAAGTCGGCTGCTCCATTGGGTGATGAAAGGCGGAAGACAAAATTAGTAGAGATAAGATTTTGTTTTTTCTAAAAAAAAAAAGTTAGTTGCATATCCTTTATAGGATGTCGCAGTCAACCCCAGCATTTTTTTTGGCTGTTTGTGATTCCTTGGCAAGTTTACATTCAGTAGTTTGCCATTGCTTTCTGGATGGCCAGCACTAATCCTATTGTATGAAAACCAGTGCAAGGCGGTCTGCTTCCAAATCGCCCATAGCTGTGTTTCAGTTGTGGTAAACGGGATTGCAAATTGAATTCATAAGCTCTTTGCCACGGAACCGGTTCATGATGGGATAACAGAGTGTACAGAAACCTCACCTGCACACTTATAGGCACACACATACAGAGAGAGAGGGAGGGAGAGGGAATGAGAGAGGGAGAGAGAGCGCTAGTTGTGAACAAAAAGAAAAACCACTGTACTTGAGAACTGAAACATTATTGTTATCATGACATTTCAGTAACCATCACTGATCCATTCAAGCCGCAAGAGGGGGATGGGAAACAGTCATTTCTGTCTACAGCAGTAAGTTTTAGATAAATGTTGTAAGATATACGACAGAGAGTGTGATAGTTCTCTTGCTGAATTAAAATACACGAATTTTCACAGATGAATGTTACAAGATGGGGGTGTGTTACTTATGTTGATGAATTAAAATATATGAATATTTACAGATGAATGTTACAAGGTGGGGTGTATGTTAATTCTCTTGCTGGATTACAGTATATGCATTTTTACAGATGATTGATACAAGGTGGGGGAGTTTGTTCTGTTAGTGAATTAAAATATATTCATTTTCACAGATGAGTGATGCAAGGTGGGTTATGTTAGTTCTGCTAGAGGAATAAAATATCAATTTTCATAGATGAATACTGCATAGTGGGGTGGGGTGTGTTCTGCTAGTGAAATAAAATATATCAATTTTCATAGATGAATACCGCATGGTGGGGTGTGTTCCGCTAGTGAAATATAATATATAAATTTTCATAGAAGCATTGTGGGGTGTGTTTGTTCCGCTATGAAATAAAATATATCAATTTTCATAGATGAATACTGCATGGTAGTGTGTGTTAGTTCTGCTAGTGAAATAAAATATCAATTTTCATAGATGAATACTTCATGATGGGATGTGTTAGTTCTGTTAGTGAAATAAAATATCAATTTTCATAGGTGAATACTGCATCATGGGTGTGTTAGTTCTGTTAGTGAAATAAAATATCAATTTTCATAGGTGAATACTGCATCGTGGGTGTGTTAGTTCTGTTAGTGAAATAAAATATCAATTTTCATAGGTGAATACTGCAAGACCATCATCATATACCCTGCCAAATGTATCTCCAAGGTGTTCTAGATCAATTCTTCTTGATCTTTCATTCGTTTGAAATTCATTGTTGATATCTGCAATGTTGTCTCTAGTTTAAACTTCACTTCTGTTGTAGTTCACTCTGTGGTCCATAAAGTTTATCCTCTACTGAGCTGGGTCAATTCTGTTGATTGCCTTTCTCCAAGCTGCCATCTTTGGCTATTCGGCATCATTTCTCTCTGTCTGCCAATGCATCTTCTACTGCTGATCTTTCCAATCGTCATCATGTATTCCAATGCCACTCTTCTCAATATGTGACCAAAGAACATTGTTTTGTCTCTTTCTTATAGTTGTATATAATGTTCTATAGGTCTTCATACAAGAGAAACATTGCAGAGATAGATACATTTCAGGTGAATGAAAGAAGGAAATGTTCTATAGGATATGTTCTTTTCTGCTCGCGAATTTAAATCAGTGATTTCCCCCATAAAGGAATATTATGAGGTGTGGATGTGTTAGTTCTGCTTGTGAATTCAGAAAGATGAATTTCCACAGATTATATTGTTACATTCAGATAGATGAATTTCCACTGATTATTGTTACATTCAGAAAGGGGCATTTCCACAGATTGTTACAAAAAACATTGAAGAAGTACGGCATCATATTTCTGAAACTGAAATACTTTGGCCAGATAAAATGTCACAGAGTTGGTTTGGAAAGAATAACAACAGAAGGCATGGTTCCATGAAGAAGAGCCAGGGGTCAAGCAGGACGAAGAGCCAGGGGTCAAGCAGCACGGAGATGGACAGGGGACATTGAAGGTACCCTGGGCATATAAATGCCTGAAGCGGGGCAACTGGGAAAGAATTGAGAATCTCAGCAGCAAGCAGGGATGAGAATGGTGTTCTGCAATAGACTTGCTAGACTTGATATCACAGGGACGCAGAGGTGTTTCCATGGCACCAGGGCCAGGTTCTATACTGGCCAAGACCTACTGACACGTCCTAGTCGCGCGTTCTGGGCAATAGATCCCTTCGGGGTCTTGGCTAACGTCGGTAGAATTGCTGATTTCTCCAAAGTCGGAGAGTATCTGTCTGCACGGCAAGGAACCACCAGTCTGCACACCAATAAGCCAGACATGGGACAACGGATACTCACGCAAACCTCAGGTCCTGTATGACATCACCCCCTCTGCTGTGTGTCTACCGTGACGAGGTAGAGGGGCTTGCGCGTCCCAATGACCCCAAGAGCTATGTCGACGGTAGCACAGCTACTGGTAGGGCCACCCATGTCGGACAGGTCAAGGGAGAGGGACCAGACGAAGAGACACACAAACCTGCTGCCTTGTAGGTAGACTGGGGACAGTCAAAGGCTAGGGAAAGCACCCCGAATAAATACTTGTCGAAATCAGATGTACTGAGCCACAGGCTTGACAAAGCAGTGCAACTGTAAAACCTGCTGCCTTGTAGGTAGACTGGGGACAGTCAAAGGCTAGGGAAAGCATCCCGAATAAATGCTTGTCAAAATCGGATGTACTGAGCCACAGGCTTGACAAAGCAGTGCAACGTAACTTAATTCATGATGTCACAAATCAAAATTAATCGTTATGGTGCTAATCCCGTGAAGTCCCATCAGGCGGCGATAGTGCCGGGCCCCCTGCCTCGAGGGGGTCCACCCATGACTACTGGTGGTCACCTTCCCCTGTACTGTGGAGTCAAGGCACAGAGGAGTAGGTTAAGAGCTATTGACCAAATACCCCGGACACTCAACATACTACAGTGGAATGCCGAAGGAGTTTACAAGAAGGAAGTCTCCCTAACACAGCGTCTTCATAAAGATAGAATAGATGTGGCATGCATTCAAGAGACACACCTCAACGCCAATCGCAAATTCTCAGTCAGAGGATATCAGGCCACACGTTTCGACCGCGAAGGACACAAAGGAGGAGTTCTAATACTTACACTAAATACAATACCTTGCAGCGAAGTATCTGTGATCTCTGACAACCAAACAGAAATTATAGGTGTTGATATAATGATAAAGGACGTGAAAATAAGAATCTACAATCTGTATAGCCCAGCAGATAAGGACCTTACACTCTCAAACATGAAAATAGTTGACACAAACTGCATTATTGTCGGAGACTTTAATAGCCGTTCAGAAAGATGGGGATACCCAGATACTGACAAAAGAGGAGATGAATTGGAGGACTGGGAAATAGACTAAAATCTCCATCTACTCAACAAAGCGGATGACACACCGAGCTTCTACTCCAGAAGATGGCTTACCACTTCTACTCCAGACTTAGCTTTCTGCACAGGAGACATCCTCCACAAAATCGATCGCCATGTGCTGGACCAATTAGCAGGTAGTGACCACAGACCAATCAAGCTTGTAATGAATATGGAGTATGTTCCACAGGAGCAAAAGCCCTTGCCCCACTGGAATTACAAACAAGCAGATTGGGACAGATTTGCCATACTAACAGACAAATATTGTGAAAACATAAATACATGATATGGCAACATAAAGCAAATGGTGGAAAGTCTAAACAGAGCGATAATACAGGCAGCCACTGAGTCCATTCCAAGAGGAGCGAGGAAAAATTACAAACCATACTGGACTGAAGAACTACAAAGTTTGGAGGACAAAGTTGAAGATGCCAGGAAGACAGCAGAGAGAGAACAAACAATTGAAGCGAACATCTCTCTCAAAGCCATCTCAGCAAAATATAAAAGAACAGTAAATCAAACAACAAGAGATTGTTGGAGGGAAAAAACTGAAAACCTGAATCTTGACAGGGATGGAAACAAACTATGGAAACTAGTGAAAGCCATGAACAATGAAGGACCTAGAAACAAACAAATAACAATTAAACAAGGAAATGCCTTGCTTACAGGAAAATAGGCTGCAAATGCACTAATGGAACACTATGCAAATGCAAACCACATTGATGTTACAACCGAACAGAAGAAAGCAATCAAAGACAAACAGATACATCATAGAACTACAGAGACAGCAGCAGAATATATGATGGCAAATCTAACAATGGAAGAAATGGAACAGGCAATGAATACCCTAAAAAAGAAGAAATCACCAGGAAAGGATGGAATCACAAATGAAATGCTAATAGGACTAGGCACCAAGGCAAAGAAGAAACTACTAGCAGTCCTAAATAACAGCTGGAAGAGAGGAATAGTCCCACAGGCATGGAAGGAAGCTATACTAATACCAGTCCCAAAGAAAGGAAAAGACCTGGAAGAACCAAATGGCTATCGACCTATCAGTCTACTTAGCTGTGTAGGAAAATTAATGGAACGCATTATCAATGGCAGGCTAACATGGCATCTGGAAGAAAACAATCTCTTAACACCACACCAAGCAGGATTCAGAAAGTACAGATCCACTGAAGATCAAATAACCTATATAGCTCAGGAAATAGAGGATGCCTTCCAAGAGAAAAAGCACACACTAGCAGTCTGGATAGATTTAGAAAAAGCATTTAATAAAGTATGGAAGGAAGGACTGAAAGTAAAACTGCAAAAAATGCATGTTTGTGGAAAAATGTATAAATGGATCAGCCACTACCTTGAGAACAGAACTGCCAGGACAAAAGTACAAGGACAAACAAGCAAAATGATGCTGTTGGAGCAAGGTGTCCCCCAAGGAGGAGTTCTTTCACCAACATTATTCCTAGCATATATAAATGACATCACGGAAAATTTTCCAGCCAGAGTACACACATCCTCCTTTGCAGATGACCTAGCCATATGGACATCTGAAGAATATATTAGTACAGCTAACAGCAGAATACAGCAAGCCTTATTAGCGCCTAGAGGACTGGTCAAAATCATGGCTAGTGAAGATAAGTGAGGAGAAAACAACATGCACAGTGTTCTCCCTCTCAAATAAAACTCAGCAACCTAAGCTGGTATTGAATGGAAAAATATTGCGCCATGAAGAAAATCCAAACTATCTAGGAGTCACCTTTGATCGTCGCCTGACATGGAAGACACAGGTTGAGAAAAATCGAACAAGAGCAAGGCAGAGAATGGCAATCATGAAAAAGCTTGCTGGTACAACATGGGGAGCAGATGAGAAAGTTCTCAAGAAGTTATATACTGGACGGGTGAGGCCAGTACTGGAATATGGCATTGCAGCTTGGGCAACAGCAGCTAAGTCAAATTTTAACAAAATAAGTAGAGTCCAAAACCAAGGAATGCGAATCATAACTGGAAGCCTGAAGACAACGCCTATTAATGAACTAGAAAAGATCACTTGTTTACAACCAATGCAAGACAGAAGAGATAGCAGAGCCCAGCAACAAGCAGAAAAATTTAGAAGATTGACAGACCACCCTATGTATAACAGGTTTAATGGTTTTGGAAAAGGAAGACTGAAGCGTAGCAACTTTGTAGAAACTGCAAAACTAAAGATTAGGGCAGATCCCATACTTAACATATCAACAGTCAAGCCCATTTACAATGCACACAACTTCCCAGCTTGGAGACAGCAGCAACTGCCTGAGATGATAGAAAACATTCCTGGTATTGAGAAAAAGAACACTCAGAATGAAACCGAAAGAAGAAAAATAACCCTCAACTACATAAAAGAACATTACCCAAGCAGCAATTGGACCCATGCATATACAGATGGATCAGCCAAAGATTCAATTAAAAATGGAGGAGGAGGAATTCTCCTTAATTTAAAAAATGGAGTGAAAAAAACACATTCAGTGGCAACTGGAAAATTTTCAAGTAACTTCAAAGCGGAGGTTAGAGGCTTTGAAAACTGCAGCAGAAATGCTCTTGATGGAGGAAAATAAAGAGAAGCAAATAGCTATCTTCACAGATGCAAAGTCAGCTGTCTCAATACTGAAGAGCAATAACAGCACAGAACTAGCTGACCTAAGAGCAGCACTCCATGGTCTATGCCAGAAATCCAAAAAAGTTGTAATACAATGGATCCCATCACATTGCAGTATACCTGGAAATGAAGAGGCTGACAGGCTAGCAAAAGAGGGTGGACGATTACCACAGCCTGACATAGACATAACCTATAATGAGGCAAAAAGGTTTATAAAAAGCACTTATAGAACCAAATGGGAATCAGAGCATCCAGGCCACCAGAAGGATGATGCATATTACAAACTCGACCGAAGAGAACAAGTAGCAATCTTCAGACTCCGCACAGGACATAACAGGCTGAAATACCACTTGTTCAATAAACTAAAGATAGGAGATACCGATGAATGTAATTGTAGAACTGGAAAAATGACAGCAAAACATTTGCTGCAGGATTGCCCAACGTATGCAGAACAGAGAAAGATATTTTGGCCCACACCTGCTTCATTTGAGGACAAGCTCTATGGAGATATCAACAAGCTCAAGTTGACCGCAGCTTACTTTAACTATATACAGGTTGACATTTAAAGGTGCATGAAGACCCAGAGGCATGAAATGGAATATTGCTTGGATAGCAAATCCATTATGTGGAAAGTCCAAATCGAAAGCTCGCTGTGTGGGCTTCATAAAAGGTGGAAAAGTGTCCTAGTGGCACGAAATGGAATATTGCTTGGATAGCAAATCCATTACGTGGAAAGTCCGAATCAAAAAGCGCATTGTGTGGGCTTCATAAAAGGTGGAAAAGTGTCCTAGTGGCATGAAATGGAATATTGCTTGGATAGCAAATCCATTACGTGGAAAGTCCGAATCAAAAGCCCACTGTGTGGGCTTCATAAAAGGTGGAAAAGTGTCCTAGTGGCACGAAATGGAATATTGCTTGGATAGCAAATCCATTACATGGAAAGTCCGAATTGAAAGCTCACTGTGTGGATGTCATCTGCAGACTGCATACTTCTGGTTTCCGGAAGAACAGCCTATGGTGAACGGAAGGCCCAATATACGGAAGTGAGGCTAAGCAGCCATGTGCAGGACGTGACGATTCCTTGGGTGAGCCCAGTACCAGAGCGCTATGTATCGGCTCTGCAAGTATGGAAGCCTCCTTGGATGGCGGGGAATGCCCATGGTCTGCCCCTGCCTTCCCTTGAGTGCTGACCAGGATCTTTGGCTGTTCTATATGGACCAGCTGGGATGGGGGATAACACCACAACAGTGAGAGTCAAACGTCCTAAGAAACCCCCGGGAAGGTTAACCCGGTCAACAAATGCCCGCAGAAGTCGGATGTGTCGGCCTAACGGCGCAAGAACGCAGCTCTGCTGTAAACAGACACAACGCAATCACATCCGAAAAAAAAAACTCCGGATGAACGAAGAAGAAGAACCAAATGGGAATCAGAGCATCCAGGCCACCAGAAGGATGATGCATATTACAAACTCGACCGAAGAGAACAAGTAGCAATCTTCAGACTCCGCACAGGACATAACAGGCTGAAACACCACTTGTTCAATAAACTAAAGATAGGAGATACCGATGAATGTAATTGTGGAACTGGTAAAATGACAGCTAAACATTTGCTGCAGGAGTGCCCAATATATGCAGAACAGAGAAAGATATTTTGGCCCACGCCTGCTTCATTTGAGGACAAGCTCTATGGAGATATCAACAAGCTCAAGTTGACTGCAGCTTACTTTAACTACATTCAGGTTGACATCTAAAGGTGCATGAAGAAGTATTTAGACTGCCACACTTCATACCACAGGTATGTCGGTTACAAAAGCGTCCCAGAGGCATGAAATGGAATATTGCTTGGATAGCAAATCCATTACGTGGAAAGTCCGAATCAAAAGCTCACTGTGTGGGCTTCATAAAAGGTGGAAAAAGTGTCCTAGTGGCACGAAATGGAATATTGCTTGGATAGCAAATCCATTACTGTGGAAAGTCTGAATCGAAAGCTCACTGTGTGGATGTCATCTGCAGACTGCATTCTTCTGGTTTCCGGAGGAACAGCCTATGGTGAACGGAAGGCCCAATATACGGAAGTGAGGCTAAGCAGCCATGTGCAGGACGTGACGATTCCTTGGGTGAGCCCAGTACCAGAGCGCTGTGTGATCGGCTCTGCAAGTATGGAAGCCTCCTTGGATGGCGGGGAATGCCCATGGTCTGCCCCTGCCTTCCCTTGAGGGTTGACCAGGATGTCTTTGGCTGTTCTATATGGGCCAGCTAGGATGGGGGATAACACCACAACAGTGAGATTCAAACAGTCCTAAGAAACCCCCGGGAAGGTTAACCCGGTCAACAAATGCCCGCAGAAGTCGGATGTGTCGGCCTAACGGCGCAAGAACGCAGCTCTGCTGTAAACAGGCACAACGCAAGTCACATCCGGAAAAAAAAATCCGGATGAACGCAGAAGAAGAAGAAGTATGACATCACACTGATGTTGGACAACGGGATGTCACCATCCGACATACAGGACTTCACGCTGGAGTTCACAGCCAGCGAACAGCAAGCAAGTTTATATCAGTGTTTTTGTGCGTGTGCTGATGAAGATTTTCTAGCTGCAACATCCATTCTGCAACTTGAGATCAGGTTCTCATCACATGGTTATATGCATTGTTTATGTTCACAACATTTGACGTTTTTGTTTTCTATGTGTATGTGACATGCATAGTAGATAATAGATAATTGATTTATGAAACATGAGTGATAGGAAGGGCTGAATATAAGACAGGCCTGTTTTGCCCAATTTGTGAGACTTTGAAAATAAAGTATGTTTGTTCTGGTAAAGCTGACTAGCTCCGCTTATGTCCTTTTTACTTTACTCGTATCTTTATTGCATTTCAACCTATTTCATTTCTCATTGATTACAGAAACTGTCTGATACTGTTTCACGGATGATCAAAGGAACAAAGTCTATGAAACACCTACGTAAACTGAAGAAATATGAAGACTTTGTCGAGTCTGACTTCGCACAGGAGGCCCAGAACATTGTCACAGAGGCTCAGTATTTGTTGAAAGAGTAAGTTGACTTCTTAGGGCTCTGGGCAGTTTGTAGGGAGCATGTTCACTAACCACAAATCCTCTTCTATATCGGCGTGTGTAGACATATGATTACTTTGTTTAGTCTTTCTCTCTTCCACTCTGGCAAGTAGAGGTATCTTGTGTTCTTGTTTAGTCTTCCCTCTTCTACCCTGGCATGTAGAGGCTTCTTATGTTCTTGTTTAGTCTTCCCTCTTCTACCCTGGCATGTAGAGGTATCTTATGTTCTTGTTTAGCCTTCCCTCTTTCATCCTGGCATGTAGAGGCTTCTTATGTTCTTCTTTAGTCTTCCCTCTTCTACCCTGGCATGTAGAGGCATCTTATGTTCTTCTTTAGTCTTCCCTCTTCCATCCTGGCATGTAGAGGCTTCTTATGTTCTTCTTTAGTCTTCCCTCTTCTACCCTGTCATGTAGAGGTATCTTATGTTCTTGTTTAGCCTTCCCTCTTCCATCCTGGCATGTAGAGGCATCTTGTGTTCTTGTTTAGTCTTCCCTCTTCCATCCTGTCATGTAGAGGCTTCTTATGTTCTTCTTTAGTCTTCCCTCTTCTACTCTGGCATGTAGTGGCATCTTGTGTTCTTGTTTGGTCTTCCCTCATCTACTCTGGCATGTAGAGGGATCTTGTGTTCTTGTTTAGTCTTCCCTCTTCCACTCTGACATGTTGTGGCATCTTATGTTCTTGTTTAGTCTTCCCTCTTCTACCCTGGTATGTAGTGGCATCTTGTGTACTTGTTTAGTCTTCCCTCTTCCACCCTGGCATGTACTACATATTTAGGTAGCAATGTAGACACAGTTAAGGGAACATATAGAGATAGTAACATAACAATTTAAAAATTTGTCTTTCAGTGTCTACAAGAACCAAGACAGGCTTCATGAGCTGGTCACAGAGAAAGCGTTTCCAGTAAGTACTGTGTTGGTCAAAGTTACCAATATTTTAACTTAGAATAAAATAAGGTGTTAGGGAGGTGTCTAGCATTGATTAAGCACAAGTATTCATCACACATACTAAAGTCAGTGGTGTTAATTAAGTTATAAACCACACATTGTTAGTTGGGCTTAAATGCTGACTTCTCATCCTTGACTTGTGTAGGTCAGCATGGCTGAATGGATAAGAACACGTGCTCTTAAACATCCAGTGTGCTGATGCCGAGGTAGCGAGTTAAACCCCTACACCGGACTAAAATGTTGACTTCGCGTCCTTGACTTGGGGATGTAAATTACAAGTACCTCAGAAGTTAGAGTGGGTTCGCTGGTGGCAAGGGACACTGGTATTAGGGAAAGGTGGATGGGGCCAGGATGTAGAGGAAGACCACAACGTGGATGGAGTCAGGATGTAGAGGAAGAACACAACATAGATGGAGTCAGGATGTAGAGGAAGAATACAATATAGAGTCAGGATGTAGAGGAAGACCACAACGTGGATAGAGTCGGGATGTAGAGGAAGAACACAACAGAGTCAGGATGTAGAGGAAGAACACAACATAGAGTCAGGATGTAGAGGAAGAACACAGAGTCAGGATGTAGAGGAAGAACACAGAGTCAGAATGTAGAGGAAGAACACAACATAGAGTCAGGATGTAGAGGAAGAACACAACATAGATGGAGTCAGGATGTAGAGGAAGAACACAACATGGATGGAGTCAGGATGTAGAGGAAGAACACAACATAGATGGAGTCTGGATGTAGAGGAAGAACACAACATGGATGGAGTCAGGATGTAGAGGAAGAACACAACATAGAGTCAGGATGTAGAGGAAGAACACAACATAGATGGAGTCAGGATGAAGAGGAAGAACACAGCATAGAGTCAGGATGTAGAGGAAGAACACAACATAGAGTCAGGATGTAGAGGAAGAACACAACATAGAGTCAGGATGTAGAGGAAGAACACAACATAGATGGAGTCAGGATGTAGAGGAAGAACACAACATAGAGTCAGGATTTAGAGGAAGAACACAACATGGATGGAGTCAGGATGTAGAGGAAGAACACAACATGGAGTCAGGATGTAGAGGAAGAACACAACATAGATGGAGTCAGGATGTAGAGGAAGAACACAACATAGAGTCAGGATGTAGAGGAAGAACACAACATAGAGTCAGGATGTAGAGGAAGAACACAACATGGATGGAGTCAGGATGTAGAGGAAGAACACAACATAGATGGAGTCAGGATGTAGAGGAAGAACACAACATAGAGTCAGGATGTAGAGGAAGAACACAACACAGAGTCAGGATGTAGAGGAAGAACACAACATGGATGGAGTCAGGATGTAGAGGAAGAACACAACATAGATGGAGTCAGGATGTAGAGGAAGAACACAACATAGATGGAGTCAGGATGTAGAGGAAGAACACAACACAGAGTCAGGATGTAGAGGAAGAACACAACATGGATGGAGTCAGGATGTAGAGGAAGAACACAACATAGATGGAGTCAGGATGTAGAGGAAGAACACAACATAGAGTCAGGATGTAGAGGAAGAACACAACACAGAGTCAGGATGTAGAGGAAGAACACAACATAGATGGAGTCAGGATGTAGAGGAAGAACACAACATGGATGGAGTCAGGATGTAGAGGAAGAACACAACATAGAGTCAGGATGTAGAGGAAGAACACAACATAGAGTCAGGATGTAGAGGAAGAACACAACATAGAGTCAGGATGTAGAGGAAGAACACAACATAGAGTCAGGATGTAGAGGAAGAACACAACGTGGTTGGAGTGAGGATGTAGTAGATAATTTACTTCTAACAGCCACAGAGACAGGACATGTGGTGCAGGATAGACTTATGATTGTTACAGAAGGTTTGTTTTCTTAGTCGATGATGTTGATGAAAATAATAAGTGAATAGTCTGTGAATAAGCAGAGTTAGCGTAGTAACTCACTGCTTGCCATCCGGCCCGATGGTCATAGTTTGAATTCACATCAAGGCAGATTTTTAAATTGGTCTGCTCTCCCAGGTCTACCCAGCTTAAAATGAGTACCTGGCAGTGTCTTGGGATGTAAAAGCCATCAGCGGGCTACCCACCACATACTCACAGAGTACCATTGAGTTCTCAGAAATATGGGTGTAGCTCCATAGGCCTGTTATTTATTAGTTCAGATTATTTGATAATCATTAGTCCATTACCCCAAATGGACAACAACAAGCTTCGGATTAATAACCCTGTGAGGTTTAAACCGTGGGCAGCTGCTTTTGCGGCTGACTCAATCACAGGACTTTCATTCTGAGCCGGTGATGGACCCTAACTATAACTTCTCCTTGAAGTTGAACGGGGTAGTAGAGGTAATGGTAGAATTGAATCGAATTAGTTCGGTCACCAAATTGATAGACCTGTTTGTGTGAGAGAGGAAATTTCAGGTTTGATCTGTTTCCTAGGAAATGGTGCACGGCCTGGAGAGCAAGACGATGGTCTGGCAGCTGGTGGAAACTGTGGAGCCTGCCCGGGTGGTTCAGGTGCGCACTGATACCATGATCACGCCAGAAAACCTGTTCTGCCAGGTGACCGTCCGATTGCACACTAAACAGGTAGAGATTGTACTGACATGTTATGGTTTAGAGTACTGAAATGTTATGATTTAGAGTACTGAAATGTTATGGTTTAGAGTACTGAAATGATATGGTTTAAGAGTACTTAAATGATATGGTTTAAGAGTACTGAAATGTTATGGTTTAGAGTACTGAATTATAATGGTTTAGAGTACTGAAATATAATGGTTTAGGGTACTGAAATATAATGGTTTAAAATACTGAAATATAATGGTTTAGAGTACTGAAATGTTATGGTTTAGAGTACAGACGTGATATAGAGAACCTGTTCTGCTGTGGGGAATGTGAAGCATGGATTGTAAACGAACAGATCAGGGAGTGCTTGGAGGCAGCAGAGATGTAGTTTCAGAGACACATGTTGTGAACACCTTGAACTGCCAGAGTAAAGTAACTAATAAACATTTGCCTGGGAAAGTCTAATCATAGTAGAACATTATATACAAATATAAGAAGAAGACAGTGTTATTTGGTCACATTAAGACAAGAGAGGCATTAGAAAACATTGTGATGACTGGAAAGATAAGCCATAGAAGTGGCAGGGACAGACCGAGAGAAATAATGCTGCAGGGACAGACCAAGAGAAATAATGCTGTAGGGACAGACCGAGAGAAATAATGGTGTAGGGACAGACCGAGAGAAATTATGCTGTAGGGACAGACCGAGAGAAATAATGCTGTAGGGACCGAGCGAGAGAAATAATGCTGCAGGGACAGACTGAGAGAAATAATGCTGCATGGACAGACTGAGAGAATTGATGCTGTAGGGACAGACCAAGAGAAATAATGCTGTAGGGACAGACCGAGAGAAATAATGGTGTAGGGACAGACCGAGAGAAATTATGCTGTAGGGACAGACCGAGAGAAATAATGCTGTAGGGACAGACCGAGAGAAATAATGCTGTAGGGACCGAGCGAGAGAAATAATGCTGCAGGGACAGACTGAGAGAAATAATGCTGCATGGACAGACTGAGAGAATTGATGCTGTAGGGACAGACCAAGAGAAATAATGCTGTAGGGACAGACCAAGAGAATTGATGCTGTAGGGACAGACCGAGAGAAATAATGCTGTAGGGACCGAGCGAGAGAAATAATGCTGCAGGGACAGACTGAGAGAAATAATGCTGCATGGACAGACTGAGAGAATTGATGCTGTAGGGACAGACCAAGAGAAATAATGCTGTAGGGACAGACCAAGAGAATTGATGCTGTAGGGACAGACCGAGAGAATTGATGCTGTAGGGACAGACCGAGAGAATTGATGCTGTAGGGACAGACCGAGAGAATTGATGCTGTAGGGACAGACCGAGAGAATTGATGCTGTAGGGACAGACCGAGAGAATTGATGCTGTAGGGACAGACTGAGAGAATTGATGCTGTAGGGACAGACTGAGAGAATTTATGCTGTAGGGACAGACTGAGAGAATTGATGCTGTAGGGACAGACTGAGAGAATTGATGCTATAGGGACTGACTGAGAGAATTGATGCTGTAGGGACAGACTGAGAGAATTGATGCTGTAGGGACAGACTGAGAGAATTGATGCTGTAGGGACAGACCGAGAGAATTGATGCTGTAGGGACAGACTGAGAGAATTGATGCTGTAGGGACAGACCGAGAGAATTGATGCTGTAGGGACAGACTGAGAGAATTGATGCTGTAGGGACAGACTGAGAGAATTGATGCTGTAGGGACAGACTGAGAGAATTGATGCTGTAGGGACAGACTGAGAGAATTGATGCTGTAGGGACAGACCGAGAGAATTGATGCTGTAGGGACAGACCGAGAGAATTGATGCTGCAGGGACAGACCGAGAGAATTGATGCTGTAGGGACAGACCGAGAGAATTGATGCTGTAGGGACAGACCGAGAGAATTGATGCTGTAGGGACAGACCGAGAGAATTGATGCTGTAGGGACAGACTGAGAGAAATAATGCTGTAGGGACAGACCGAGAGAATTGATGCTGTAGGGACAGACTGAGAGAAATAATGCTGTAGAGACAGAGAGAATTGATGCTGTAGGGACAGACCAAGAGAAATAATGCTGTAGGGACAGACCAAGAGAATTGATGCTGTAGGGACAGACCAAGAGAAATAATGCTGTAGGGACAGAACAAGAGAATTGATGCTGTAGGGACAGACTGAGAGAAATAATGCTGTAGGGACAGACCGAGAGAATTGATGCTGTAGGGACAGACTGAGAGAAATAATGCTGTAGAGACAGAGAGAATTGATGCTGTAGGGACAGACCAAGAGAAATAATGCTGTAGGGACAGACCAAGAGAATTGATGCTGTAGGGACAGACCAAGAGAAATAATGCTGTAGGGACAGAACAAGAGAATTGATGCTGTAGGGACAGACCGAGAGAATTGATGCTGTAGGGACAGACCGAGAGAATTGATGCTGTAGGGACAGACCAAGAGAATTGATGCTGTAGGGACAGACCGAGAGAATTGATGCTGTAGGGACAGACCGAGAGAATTGATGCTGTAGGGACAGACCAAGAGAATTGATGCTGTAGGGACAGACTGAGAGAATTGATGCTGTAGGGACAGACTGAGAGAATTGATGCTGTAGGGACAGACCGAGAGAATTGATGCTGTAGGGACAGACTGAGAGAAATAATGCTGTAGGGACAGACCGAGAGAATTGATGCTGTAGGGACAGACTGAGAGAAATAATGCTGTAGGGACAGACTGAGAGAATTGATGCTGTAGGGACTGACTGAGAGAATTGATGCTGTAGGGGACAGACTGAGAGAATTGATGCTGTAGGGACAGACTGAGAGAATTGATGCTGTAGGGAGAGAATTGATGCTGTAGGGACAGACTGAGAGAATTGATGCTGTAGGGACAGACCGAGAGAATTGATGCTGTAGGGACAGACTGAGAGAATTGATGCTGTAGGGACAGACTGAGAGAATTGATGCTGTATGGACAGACTGAGAGAATTCGATGCTGTAGGGGACAGACTGAGAGAATTGATGCTGTAGGGACAGACCGAGAGAATTGATGCCTGTAGGGAGCAGACCGAGAGGAATTGATGCTGCAGGGACAGACCGAGAGAATTGATGCTGTAGGACAGACCGAGGATAGAATGAGCTGTAGGGACAGACCGAGAGAATTGATGCTGTAGGGACAGACCAAGAGAATTGATGCTGTAGGGACAGACTGAGAGAATTGATGCTGTAGGGACAGAACAAGAGAATTGATGCTGTAGGGACAGACCGAGAGAATTGATGCTGTAGGGACAGACTGAGAGAAATAATGCTGTAGGGACAGACCGAGAGAATTGATGCTGTAGGGACAGACTGAGAGAAATAATGCTGTAGGGACAGACTGAAAGAATTGATGCTGTAGGGACAGACTGAGAGAATAATGCTGTAGGGGACAGACTGAGAGAATTGATGCTGTAGGGACAGACCAAGAGAAATAATGCTGTAGGGACAGACCAAGAGAATTGATGCTGTAGGGACAGACCGAGAGAATTGATGCTGTAGGGACAGACCGAGAGAATTGATGCTGTAGGGACAGACCAAGAGAATTGATGCTGTAGGGACAGACCGAGAGAATTGATGCTGTAGGGACAGACCGAGAGAATTGATGCTGTAGGGACAGACCAAGAGAATTGATGCTGTAGGGACAGACTGAGAGAATTGATGCTGTAGGGACAGACCGAGAGAATTGATGCTGTAGGGACAGACCGAGAGAATTGATGCTGTAGGGACAGACTGAGAGAAATAATGCTGTAGGGACAGACCTGAGAGAATTGATGCTGTAGGGACAGACTGAGAGAAATAATGCTGTAGGGACAGACTGAGAGAATTGATGCTGTAGGGACAGACTGAGAGAAATATGCTGTAGGGACAGACTGAGAGAATTGATGCTGTAGGGACAGACCGAGAGAATTGATGCTGTAGGGACAGACTGAGAGAATTGATGCTGTAGGGACAGTCCGAGAGAATTGATGCTGTAGGGACAGACTGAGAGAATTGATGCTGTAGGGACAGACCGAGAGAATTGATGCTGTAGGGACAGACTGAGAGAATTGATGCTGTAGGGACAGACTGAGAGAATTGATGCTGTAGGGACAGACCGAGAGAAATAATGCTGTAGGGACAGACTGAGAGAATTGATGCTGTAGGGACAGACCGAGAGAATTGATGCTGTAGGGACAGACTGAGAGAATTGATGCTGTAGGGACAGACCGAGGAGAATTGATGCTGTAGGGACAGACCGAGAGAATTGATGCTGTAGGGACAGACCGAGAGAAATAATGCTGTAGGGACAGACTGAGGGAATTGATGCTGTAGGGACAGACCAAGAGAAATAATGCTGCAGGGACAGACCTGAGAGAAATAATGCTGTAGGGACAGACCGAGAGAAATAATGCTGTAGGACAGACTGAGAGAATTGATGCTGTAGGGACAGACTGAGAGAATTGATGCTGTAGGGACAGACCAAGAGAATTGATGCTGTAGGGACAGACCGAGAGAATTGATGCTGTAGGGACAGACCGAGAGAATTGATGCTGTAGGGACAGACCGAGAGAATTGATGCTGTAGGGACAGACTGAGAGAAATAATGCTGTAGAGACAGAGAGAATTGATGCTGTAGGGACAGACCAAGAGAATTAATGCTGTAGGGACAGACCAAGAGAATTGATGCTGTAGGGACAGACCAAGAGAAATAATGCTGTAGGGACAGAACAAGAGAATTGATGCTGTAGGGACAGACCGAGAGAATTGATGCTGTAGGGACAGACCGAGAGAATTGATGCTGTAGGGACAGACCAAGAGAATTGATGCTGTAGGGACAGACCGAGAGAATTGATGCTGTAGGGACAGACCGAGAGAATTGATGCTGTAGGGACAGACCAAGAGAATTGATGCTGTAGGGACAGACTGAGAGAATTGATGCTGTAGGGACAGACTGAGAGAATTGATGCTGTAGGGACAGACCGAGAGAATTGATGCTGTAGGGACAGACTGAGAGAAATAATGCTGTAGGGACAGACCGAGAGAATTGATGCTGTAGGGACAGACTGAGAGAAATAATGCTGTAGGGACAGACTGAGAGAATTGATGCTGTAGGGACTGACTGAGAGAATTGATGCTGTAGGGACAGACTGAGAGAATTGATGCTGTAGGGACAGACTGAGAGAATTGATGCTGTAGGGAGAGAATTGATGCTGTAGGGACAGACTGAGAGAATTGATGCTGTAGGGACAGACCGAGAGAATTGATGCTGTAGGGACAGACTGAGAGAATTGATGCTGTAGGGACAGACTGAGAGAATTGATGCTGTAGGGACAGACTGAGAGAATTGATGCTGTAGGGACAGACTGAGAGAATTGATGCTGTAGGGACAGACCGAGAGAATTGATGCTGTAGGGACAGACTGAGAGAAATAATGCTGTAGGGACAGACTGAAAGAATTGATGCTGTAGGGACAGACTGAGAGAAATAATGCTGTAGGGACAGACTGAGAGAATTGATGCTGTAGGGACAGACCAAGAGAAATAATGCTGTAGGGACAGACCAAGAGAATTGATGCTGTAGGGACAGACCGAGAGAATTGATGCTGTAGGGACAGACCGAGAGAATTGATGCTGTAGGGACAGACCAAGAGAATTGATGCTGTAGGGACAGACCGAGAGAATTGATGCTGTAGGGACAGACCGAGAGAATTGATGCTGTAGGGACAGACCAAGAGAATTGATGCTGTAGGGACAGACTGAGAGAATTGATGCTGTAGGGACAGACCGAGAGAATTGATGCTGTAGGGACAGACCGAGAGAATTGATGCTGTAGGGACAGACTGAGAGAAATAATGCTGTAGGGACAGACCGAGAGAATTGATGCTGTAGGGACAGACTGAGAGAAATAATGCTGTAGGGACAGACTGAGAGAATTGATGCTGTAGGGACAGACTGAGAGAAATAATGCTGTAGGGACAGACTGAGAGAATTGATGCTGTAGGGACAGACCGAGAGAATTGATGCTGTAGGGACAGACGGAGAGAATTGATGCTGTAGGGACAGTCCGAGAGAATTGATGCTGTAGGGACAGACTGAGAGAATTGATGCTGTAGGGACAGACCGAGAGAATTGATGCTGTAGGGACAGACTGAGAGAATTGATGCTGTAGGGACAGACTGAGAGAATTGATGCTGTAGGGACAGACCGAGAGAAATAATGCTGTAGGGACAGACTGAGAGAATTGATGCTGTAGGGACAGACCGAGAGAATTGATGCTGTAGGGACAGACTGAGAGAATTGATGCTGTAGGGACAGACCGAGAGAATTGATGCTGTAGGGACAGACCGAGAGAATTGATGCTGTAGGGACAGACCGAGAGAAATAATGCTGTAGGGACAGACTGAGGGAATTGATGCTGTAGGGACAGACCAAGAGAAATAATGCTGCAGGGACAGACTGAGAGAAATAATGCTGTAGGGACAGACCGAGAGAAATAATGCTGTAGGGACAGACTGAGAGAATTGATGCTGTAGGGACAGACTGAGAGAATTGATGCTGTAGGGACAGACCAAGAGAATTGATGCTGTAGGGACAGACCGAGAGAATTGATGCTGTAGGGACAGACCGAGAGAATTGATGCTGTAGGGACAGACCGAGAGAATTGATGCTGTAGGGACAGACCAAGAGAAATAATGCTGCAGGGACAGACTGAGAGAAATAATGCTGTAGGGACAGACTGAGAGAAATAATGCTGTAGGGACAGACTGAGAGAATTGATGCTGTAGGGACAGACTGAGAGAATTGATGCTGTAGGGACAGACCAAGAGAAATAATGCTGTAGGGACAGACTGAGAGAAATAATGCTGTAGGGACAGACTGAGAGAAATAATGCTGTAGGGACAGACTGAGAGAAATAATGCTGTAGGGACAGACTGAGAGAAATAATGCTGTAGGGACAGACCGAGAGAAATAATGCTGTAGGGACAGACTGAGAGAATTGATGCTGTAGGGACAGACTGAGAGAATTGATGCTGTAGGGACAGACCGAGAGAAATAATGCTGTAGGGACAGACTGAGAGAATTGATGCTGTAGGGACAGACCAAGAGAAATAATGCTGTAGGGACAGACCGAGAGAATTGATGCTGTCGGGACAGACCGAGAGAAATAATGCTGTCGGGACAGACTGAGAGAAATAATGCTGTAGGGACAGACCGAGAGAAATAATGCTGTAGGGACAGACCGAGAGAAATAATGCTGTAGGGACAGACTGAGAGAATTGATGCTGTAGGGACAGACCGAGAGAAATAATGCTGTAGGGACAGACCAAGAGAATTGATGCTGTAGGGACAGACCGAGAGAATTGATGCTGTAGGGACAGACTGAGAGAAATGGCTGACAGACTAGCAAACGAAGGGCAGACGACTGCCACAGCCTGACATAGACATAACCTATAATGAGGTAAAGAGTTTTATAAAATGCACTTATAGAACCAAATGGGAATCAGAACATCCAGGCCACTAGAAGGATGATGCATATTACAAACTCGACCGACGTGAACAAGTGGCAATCTTCAGACTCCGCACAAGACATAAAAGGCTGAAATACCACTAGTTTAATAAACTAAAGATAGGAGATACCGATGAATGTAATTGTGGAACTGGTAAAATGACAGCTAAACATTTGCTGCAGGAGTGCCCAATATATGCAGAACAGAGAAAGATATTTTGGCCCACGCCTGCTTCATTTGAGGACAAAGCTCTATGGAGATATCAACAAGCTCAAGTTGACTGCAGCTTACTTTAACTACATTCAGGTTGACATTTAAAGGTGCATGAAGAAGTATTTAGACTGCCGCACTTCATACCACAGGTATGTCGGTTACAAAAGCGTAAGGCATGAAATGGAATATTGCTTGGATAGCAAATTCCATTACAGTGGAAAGTCCGAATCAAAAGCTCATTGTGTGGGCGTCATCAAAGGTGGAAAAAGCGTCCCAGTGGCACGAAATGGAATATTGCTTGGATAGCAAATCCATTAAGTGGAAAGTCCGAATCGAAAGCTCACTGTGTGGATGTCATCTGCAGACTGCATTCTTCTGGTTTCCGGAGGAACAGCCTGTGGTGACTGGAAGGCCCAATATACGGAAGTGAGGCTAAGCAGCCATGTGCAGGACGTGACGATTCCTTGGGTGAGCCCAGTACCAGAGCGCTATGTGTCGGCTCTGCAATTATGGAAGCCTCCTTGGATGGCGGGGAATGCCCATGGTCTGCCCCTGCCTTCCCTTGAGGGCTGACCAGGATGTCTTCGGCTGTTCTAAATGGGCCAGCTGGGATGGGGGATAACACCACAACAGTGAGAGTCAAACGTCCTAAGAAACCCCCGGGAAGGTTAACCCGGTCAACAAATGCCCGCAGAAGTCGGATGTGTCGGCCTAACGGCGCAAGAACCAGCTCTGCTGTAAACAGGCACAACACAGTCACATCCGAAAAAAAGTCTCTGGATGAACGCAGAAGAAGGAAGAAGAATGGATCCAAAACACTTGGGGCTAAAATTTGTTGAGATGTATGCATGCCTTCACCAGTTAGCAGGGCACATGATGATGATGAGGGTGCCCTTTGGTATCCTTTTCTTTCGATTGTATCAAAACCATTAAATGCTGAGGAATTGTTTTTTTTACCATGATGGGCTAATGGGTTGCCCAATTTGCTGCATTTTCTTTTGTTGTGATATTTGACCAAGTGGTCATCGCCCATTTACCTATTGCTCGGTACATGTGTTTTCTCAATTTGTCTTTGGTTTTTTTAACTTTCCCAGATACTGGCAATTTACGACAGATTTGGCCGCCTCATGTATGGTGACCCAGACCTGCCGAAGTCTTCCGTGGAATACGTTGTCATGGAGAAATGGATATCTGACACCAATGGACGGTGGCGAATCCACGGCAAGATCGTTCCAGACTGGATGTCACCTCGAGACAATTTGATAAAAACCTACAAAGTTCCGACCTTTGATCCTATACCACCTGAAGAAGAGCCACAGGATGACAAGAAGACAGAGAAGAAAGTTGAAGAGGATGATGAGACTGATGATGATGATGATGATAAAAGAAAAAAGGGTCCTCAGGTTGCAGTGGCATGATAGCTAGTTTGCAGTTAATGTGGTGGTTCATGTGGCGGTTTATGTTATAGTTAATGTGACATATGAGAGCAGTGTTAGAAGTGTAGTCAGATTGGACAGGGCCCTGAGAACATTGATATTGTTTTATCTGTGAAGATGTTGTGTGGTAAATAAATTTTACAAACTTCTTCTTCTAGTTCATGCAAAGTGGCGTTTGGTTATCATGCCTGTCCACAGCCCTTCTGTCTTGTTTGCTGCCAGTCATTTCTGATGCCAATGTTCCTTCATGCCACGATGTCAGACCATCCTGCATCTTCTTCTCTGTTGGTCTTCACCTACATTATCATGACATATTACAGCTTTTCCCCTCATGATGTGTCCAAAGACTACACTGCCTTTCCTTTTTAGAGATCTTGTTAAGCACTGTCCTTTTGTCTTAGAGATCTAGTTCTTTGATTCATTCATTCATTCAGTAACATGTTCTTTGCAGAATCTCGCCCCCCCATATTCAGATCTTGTCGTATGGATACATTTGTTCTTTTCTGTATCCAAGGTATAGAACCTTAGAACCCGTTTATAACATTTATAGTCAAAGGCATTTGTGTGCTGTTCAGCTTGTTTACTAAGAGTTCAGGTCTCACAGGCATTTGCAATGGGAAAGTTCTATGATATATGGTTCAAATTGGTGATGAAAAGCCACAGCTAGTATCCCTATGACTGTTTGATTGGGATATGCAATGCAGATTTACAGATGATCGGAATGGGGCGATGTGTGACAGGTGATACAGATTTTCACACAGCTCAGTAAAGTGGATCAAGAGGTGAGGAAAAGATGCTGGCATTTGAAAGGTCAGACACTGAGAAAACCCATGAATAGAATAACTAGAAAGGCCAGACACTGAGAAAACCCATGAATAGAATAACTAGAAAGGCCAGACACTGTGAAAACCCATGAATAGAATAACTAGAAAGGCCAGACATTGAGAAAAACCATGAATAGAAAGTTATTCTTTGGAACCCATGGTGGAGAAGAAATAAAAAAGGAGACATAAAAAGACAGAGAGAAGAGGATTAGAGACAGGTGGATATTAGAGAGGACATGGAGGTAGCTGCGGGAGATGGTAGGGCTTGGCGGGGGGTTGGTTTAGGGCCTTACTTCATTGGGGCATCAAAGGCAGCAGCAGAAGAAACTGAATGGGAGAATGCCTGAGATACAGGTGATAGAGATTACCACAATCACTGAATGGGAGGGTGCCCGACAGATTTACAGTCGCTGAATGATAGGGTATCTGATTTGATAGGTGATACAGATTTACAGTCGCTGAATGGGAGGGGGCCTGACAGTAAATGATAGATTTACACAGTCGCTGAATGGGAGGGTGCCTGACAGTAAATAATAGATTTCCACTGTCACTGAATGGAATGTTGGATGGGTAGATGATACAAGCACCTACCAGGTTTTGAAATGGAAAAAAGGATATCTTTATGTAATATGGAGTATGCTGTTCTTTATAACATTTATTATATGAGTATGACAAAATAAAATGAAAAATAAGACATTTTTGTGTGGAGTTATTGTTTTAACCACATGTCAATGTCTTCTTTGTACACCTTCAGATCAAATGAAATAGAGCTCTCCCGATGTGTCTTGCTTGCTGATGGATGAAAACTACATATCGAACAGCCTATGGGTAGGGGCCAGACTAAGAGAGAGACAACCTGCTGCTCTGCAGGTAGACTGAGGATAGCAGTCAAAGGTTTAATTAAATCAGGCGCACGAAGGCAGAATTTCTTGGTCTGGACAATACTCTAAGGCTCTGTCGAGGGTTTAGGCTGAACGCCTCTAAGCCATAAACCCTCGGATGTCAGAGCCTGGCCGATACCCACCCACCGAGAAATAGAGGTGTGATACTGAGCACGCTACATGCCCAGCTCTGATACTTGTCCGAAGGCTCTCAGCTGGGGAATATGAGAGATTCCCGGATGAGAGTGCCTGGCCATTTCTTGTTCACTGCTGCACGGAGGTAAGGTGCTGAGCCAGCAGCAATATGTAGCCTACCTCGTGAGCGAGTACGAAAAGGTAAAAGAAGAGCCACAGTGAAAATGGTTACGAAAACAGTCTGTTTCTAACTCGTTTCTAAGTGAGGGAATGCCCATGGTCTGCCCCTGCCTTCCATTGAGGGTCGACTGTCATGTCTTTTATCGTTCTATCTTGACCAGCTGAGATGTGGGCGACATCACATCATAAGTCTAACGTGCCTCGAAACCGAGGAAGGTTAACCTCATTAAAAAATGCCTGCCGAAGCCGGAAGTGCCATCCTACGGGTGGCAAACTGAAAATTGGCACTACGCATTTACGTCCGAGTGAAATGTCTTGTCCGAATGTCTCTTGTGCTAGGAACAGCTCTGACTACCTAGTTTCTGAATGCCGCTCTTGTTCGGAACAGCTCTGACTAGATAGTTTTCCGAATGTCCGTCATGCCTGGAACAGCTCTGACAGGCGCAATGACAAGCACATGTCCGTGTCGAAAACTCGCTGAGTGGATACTGTCTACAGACCTGTCTGGTTTGTGCGGGAACGGCCTGGGGCGAACGAAACGCCCAATATATTGAAGTGAGGAATTAAAGCAGCCACGAGCAGGACGTGAGGATTCCCTCGGTGAGCCCAGCACCAGGGTGTTATGTGTCGGCCCTGCAACTATGGAAGCAACCTTGGACGGCGGAAAATGTTATGGACTGTCCCTGCCTTCCTTAAGGGTTGACCGTTGTCTTCGACCGTTCCAACTTGGCCAGCGGGATGGTACCGCAAAAAGTTTCCCAGGAATGCTACCTGGTCACAAAAAGCACGCTATAGCCGGCTGTGTCGGCCTACGGGTTTCGGCCCAAGGGCGCATAATAGACACACTGCAATCACATCTGAAAAAAAAACACTCCGGATGAAAGCAAAGAAGAAGAAGAAGAAATGAAATAGAGAAAGATTAAAACACACGGAGACCAGAATTAGACACAGAGATGACTAATATGGGGAAGGCATGGGGTGAGCTGTAGGAAACAGAAACAGGATGGCTTGATATGAGTTGGTTGAGGGCACACCATATAACGGGGCATCAAGGGCAGATGAAGACCAGAAGAATAACCAGCTATCCTCATGAGTCGGTTTATAGCATTAAATGACTCTGTTTCTTTCTCATGAGTCGGTTTATAGCATTAAATTACTCTGTTTCTTCCTCATGAGTCGGTTTATAGCATTAAATTACTCTGTTTCTTCCTCATGAGTCGGTTTATAGCATTAAATGACTCTGTTTCTTTCTCATGAGTCGGTTTATAGCATTAAATGACTCTGTTTCTTCCTCATGAGTCGGTTTATAGCATTAAATGACTCTGTTTCTTCCTCATGAGTCGGTTTATAGCATTAAATGACTCTGTTTCTTCCTCATGAGTCGGTTTATAGCATTAAATTACTCTGTTTCTTCCTCATGAGTCAGTTTATAGCATTAAATTACTCTGTTTTTTTCTCATGAGTCGGTTTATAGCATTAAATGACTCTGTTTCTTCCTCATGAGTCGGTTTATAGCATTAAATTACTCTGTTTCTTCCTCATGAGTCGGTTTATAGCATTAAATGACTCTGTTTCTTTCTCATGAGTCGGTTTATAGCATTAAATGACTCTGTTTCTTCCTCATGAGTCGGTTTATAGCATTAAATGACTCTGTTTCTTCCTCATGAGTCGGTTTATAGCATTAAATGACTCTGTTTCTTCCTCATGAGTCGGTTTATAGCATTAAATTACTCTGTTTCTTCCTCATGAGTCGGTTTATAGCATTAAATTACTCTGTTTCTTTCTCATGAGTCGGTTTATAGCATTAAATGACTCTGTTTCTTCCTCATGAGTCGGTTTATAGCATTAAATTACTCTGTTCTTCTTCCTCATGAGTCGGTTTATAGCATTAAATTACTCTGTTTCTTCCTCATGAGTCGGTTTATAGCATTAAATTACTCTGTTTCTTTCTCATGAGTCGGTTTATAGCATTAAATGACTCTGTTTCTTTGCCCTGTTCACTCGCTTTGAGCTCAGTAGTTCATACACGTGCTACTACAAATAGTGCACTGGACTGGGTTTTGTGTGTGGATTAGCTTTCCCTATCCCCAGTATTCCTGGCTATCAGGCAAACCCACTCCGACTTCTGAGGTACTCTGTGATTGAGAAAGTGTTGTCAGCATTCTAGAGAAGGAGATCTCGGCAGTCTCTGACTAATCTACTTTCATCTTATAGTCCATGCCTTGTGACCTTGGTGATCATGTCTCTCCACAAGTCTTCTGTACTGCCAACCATTTCTGATACCAATGTTCCCCTATGCTGTGTGATGTTGGTGATCAGTCTCTCCACAGTTTCTGTACTGCCAACCATTTCTGATACCAATGTTCCTCCATGCTGTGTGATGTTGGTGATCAGTCTCTCCACAGTCTTCTGTACTGCCAACCATGAAACCAATGTTCCTCCATGCTGTGTGATGTTGGTGATCAGTCTCTCCACAGTCTTCTGTACTGCCAACCATGAAACCAATGTTCCTCCATGCTGTTGTCAAACTGTCCAACATCTTCTCTCTTGGTCTCCCCCCGGCTCTCCCCCTTCTAACAACACACTCCAGCCTAACCATTCTCATGACAAGGCCAAAGAATGTGGACTGTTGTCTTCTGATTCAGGTCACCAGTTTTTTTCTGTGTGTGAACTTCTTTAATACTTTCATTTACTCTTTCTTGCTGTCCATGCTGTTGTCATCATTCTTCTAAACAACCACATCTCCACAGTGTTCCACATAATTCTTCACATGTTTGTTAATTGTCCATGATTCACTTCCACACATCAGTATCAACTCTGTATAGCTCTTAACACATTCAGTGCCAAAAAAAAAACAGTAGGTTTGTACCAAACAAAAATGTATGGTGGAAAGTGGGAAGTCAGAATGTGTCACAGTTATGATTTAAAAGTTGTTAATATAGTAGCAGACATGTTATTATATATCAAATTAAAGAGGGTTGCATAGAGAAAACTACTGTATACAAGCTCATGGCAGATACGGGAAGTCGTTTAAAACAATTAATCATCCCATGGCATTTAATCGGGTTAGAACTTGTGTCCTGACATGGACACTAATCCATACAGCCAGACACAGACTTCCAGACTGCCACATGTGCTATCAACTGGGGACTGACCATTGGTCCACATAAACAAAACATTCACACACAGCAAGCTGGGAATCTACACAAGCTCTCAATTACAGCAACCTACAGAAAACAAAACTGCACTTCATGTGTTGACTTTCTAGTCTCTTCTTCTTTCATTCACTTGAAATGTATTGTCTTATCTGCAATGCTGTCACTATACGAACTTCACTGTCTTTTTTTTAATTAATTCTGTGGTTGACAGAGTTTATCCTCCACTGTTGTCTCTCTAGGTCAGAATGTTTGCCTAGTGCACTCACTAGCGAACAAGAAGGAGACTAATTTGTTAATTATCCAAGGCTCACTTTGATGAATGAGAATTAGCTCTCTGTGCTGCACAGAACAATGTATTACACATAACAATGTATTACCACACATAACAATGTAGGACAGCACAGAGCAATGTATTACTAATGCACAGAACAACGTATTATTACACATAACAATGTATTACCGCACAGAACAATGTATGACAGCACAGAACAATGTAGTACAGCACAGAACAATGTATTACCGCACAGAACAATGTATGACAGCACTGAACAATGTATTATTACACATAACAATGTATTACTGCACAGATCAATGTAGGACAGCACAGAACAATGTATTACTGCACAGAACAATATTACAGCACAGAACAATGTGTTACCGCACAGAACAATGTATTACTAACACACAGAACAATATTACAGCACAAAACAATGTATTATTACACATAACAATGTAGGGCAGCACAGAACAATGTATTACTAATGCACAGAACAATGTATTATTACACATAACTGTGTTACCGCACAGAACAATGTATTACTAATGCACAGAACAATGTATTATTACACATAACTGTATTACCGCACAGAACAATGTATTACCACACAGAACAATGTATTATTACACATACCAATGTATTACAGCACAGAACAATGTATTATTACACATAACAATGTATTATTACCGCACAGAACAATGTATTATTACACAGAACAATGTATTACCGCACAGAACAATGTATTATTACACATAACAATGTATTATTACACATAACAATGTATTATCGCACAGAACAATGTATTATTACACATAATGTATTACCGCACAGAACAATGTATTACCGCACAGAACAATGTATTACTGCACAGAACAATGTATTACCACACAGAACAATGTATTACTGCACAGAACAATGTATTACCACACAGAACAATGTATTACCACACAGATCAATGTATTACCGCACAGAACAATGTATTACCACACAGAACAATGTATTACTGCACAGAACAATGTAGGACAGCACAGAACAATGTATTATTACACAGAACAATGTATTATTACACAGAACAATGTATTACAGCGCAGAACAATATTACAGCACAGAACAATGTATTATTACACAGAACAATATTACAGCATAGAACGATGTATTACTAATGCACAGAACAATGTATTACTAACGCACAGAAAATGTATTACAGCACAGAACAATAGGTTAGTCGACAGATCATCCTCATTGCACATCGAACCATTCAGTCCATAAGTGCTCGGATCCCCTCCTCAGCAAATCCCGCAGCGTGTAGCGGCTCACGACACCAGTTCTGTGTTGGTTTATTACTCTTCTTTGGCTTCCTGCGTAGTGTTCTTGTTTGGCCACACCTCTTTTAACTTGCTGTTCTCGCAGCCTGACCATGGTTGTAGATTCCCAGTCATCGCTTGGTTCTCGTAAACGACTTACTTCTCGTAGAGCATTCAGAATGTCTGCCTGGTCCATGGCTCGTCCGCCTTCCACAGTAGCCCTACCTGCAAGCCTGTCAGCCTGCTCATTCCCTTGTACACCCGCATGCCCTGGCACGAAGATGAAACTAATCTTTGCCAGCCGAGACCGCTCCAGAGACAGCAGCCACTCTCTTCGGACCCACCCCATCTCTATCCTCCTGAGCATACTCATTGAGTCACTAAGGACACATGCCCGATTGAATGTCTGTGTCTCGAGCCATGTTATTGCTTTACTTACTGCCATGACTTCCATAGTCAGGCTGCTTGTGGTCAAAGCAAAAGCGCCAGACTCTTCCTTCACAATTTTCCCTCCGGCCTGAGCCGTAAAGGCCCATGAACTTCTCACTCCTCGGACGACCGACCCATCCGTGTAAATGACAGCATCATCCTCTAAAGAATTCTCGAAGATCAGAGCCTGTACTTCCGCCTCCACAGCAGCTGGATTTTCTTGTCTGCATTTCCTGTCTAGTTGGATGCACACTGAAAAGGATGTACAGAACTCTGTTGGCACTTGTACCCACTCCTCGCCAGGTTCTAAGTCCTCAAGTGAACACACCTGCTGAAGAATGTCTTCGGCTTGACCCATCCACGACTTTCCTCTTTTTAACCTGCTGCCCTTTACCTTCTTAATCTCGCTATGCAGTGGATGTTGTGTGTTTGCGTTGACTCTGAGATAGGCACGTGCTTGGCAAATTTGTATTCTGTCCCTCATGGTTGGAAAATCAAGAAGGTAGCGCATCGCCCTGCATGCTGTATCTCTTGTACATCCAAGAATAATGCGCATAGCTTCGTTCTGTATCCTTTCCATCCTTTCTATCTGCTTATGGCTGAGAGTCAGGATCGCCATCGCATACTCCAAAACAGAAAGGACCAGACCCTCGTAAAGAAGACATAGATGGCGCTGCTCACAGTTTTCCTGCCGCCATCACCGCATCGCAGCCAAACCCCTGCTTGGCCTTTGTTATCACCTGGTCTATGTGCTCAGTATAAGCGAGGCTTTCGATCAAATCGTATCCCCAGATCCGGGAAGGATAACCCGGTCAACAAATGCCCACAGAAGTAGGATGTATCGGCCTAACGGCGCAAGAACGCAGCTCTGCTGTAATGGGCACAACGCAATCACGTCCGGAAAAAAAACAACTTCCGGATGAACATGAAGAAGAGAAGTATCCCCAGGTATTTCATTGCCTGCGTTCTTTCCACCGTCTCTGAACCCAGATTTACAGTTGGCGTGGGATGTTGACCAATATGATTATTCAGAGAGAACCAAGTCACTGTTGCCTTTGTTGGGTTGACCATTGCCCCAGCTTCATCACACCAAGTACTTATGCGATTGAGTTCGGTTTGTAGTTCCACAGCAACCTGATCTCTATCTTTACCCTGATGATACACTAAAACACAGAACAATGTATTACAGGCACAGAATAATGTATTACTGCACAGAACAATGTATTACAGCACACAATAATGTATTACTGCACAGAACAATGTATTACAGAAAAGACAGTATTACAACACAGAACAATTATGTTATCTACCGTATGTAGATGTAACAATGAAGTGACCACTCAGAGGTTGTGGAATCTCTTACGAAACTACCCAGAAAGGTTAACCCCAGTCAATAAAAGCCCGGAAAAAATCACTTGTGCCGACCATAAAGCACAAATATCGCAATTCTGATTTAAACGGGCATAATTAGGCACAGAATAAAATGAACATCGGATGAATGAAGAAGAAGATACATACATCCCGAAAGCTTACCTTTCTGTCACATGTGACAACATAAATATGAAAACGACTTCCATATTTTATATTTATTATTCTTCGTTCATCCAGAATGTTTGTTTTGGACAAAATTTGATTTTTATGAGGATAGGCCTCGTAGAAAAAACTAAGAAGTAATAAACGGACTGAAAATCACAACAACAGAATGAGATTTCTGAAAGAATACCCAATGTATCAAGAAGAGATAAGATCAGAAATGACGAAATCAGGACTATAATGGGGGGTTATAGCTGCACTAGATTTTATTAGAAGGCAGCAAGTCAAATGGTTTGGCCGTGCAAGTAGGTTACCAACTAACAGTATACCACAACAAGCAATGATGTACAGACCAGAGGGAAACAGGAAAAGGCCGGCCACATAAATGATGGACGCAGGGAATAACAGAGTCCATGGGAATATTGATACATGAAGCCCATAAGTGGGCACTCTCTCCGCTGTTTATACTTCACCTTGACACCGCAAGGTACAAGAGGAACATGATGAGATTAGATGAGATGAGGCTCCAGGCAGCACACTGGCAGATCTAGTGCACTCTAAATAAGGAAACTAAAAACACATTTTAAAAAAATGACTGGCATTGTTTATTTTATAATTTCTCTAGCATGGTACATCATACACAGGTTCATAGACAGCCAGCAGTGGCCCAGGCACCTAAAACTTCACACAATCATTTAATAAAACAAAACCATTATCTTAAACTGTTTTCTGCATCAAGAAACAATCAAATAGACAAATAGTGATTACAGTGGTGCAGTAAGAATTAAGCGTACAATTTCAGACTAACATGGTTACACAGCATAATGAGTGGCAAATCTGGCACTGTTCTGAAAACCGAGAGGTCACCACTAAACTGTGACCTGGCAATGCTGCTACGTCTATTAAGCTTTCACGACACAAATGAGCTAGTCAGTTCACCTGAGCGAGGTATTTGAGAACAACAGACATACATACAAATACAGTAAAACTACGGTTGTAATGGATTTGTAAAATAGACTATACATACATGTACAAATACAGCAAAACCACAGTTGTAATTGGTAAAACAAAACAAGACTATCATATAATACACAACTAATAATCTATAGCTGTCAGTTAAAAACAATTAAACACCTTATGAATTCTGAATGTGTCAAGTTATTTGGGGTGAAAGGGGGAAGGAAGAAAGAAGCTATCACATCAAGCAACTGAAAAAAAAACAACAACATGGTGTACAGCAGGTGAGATATGCACAGGAATCTAGGGCCATAATTTGTAAACAGTGTAGCATAATTAGGACATTAGGTGGGTCATTTAAACATTCAAATTTAACATTCAGAACTTATAAACTATCAGATTTACAATATAACATAATTTTGATGAGGGTGAATATACCAGGCCTAACCCAGTTACAAGTTTTTGGTCTGTTGGGCATTATCCATAAAACACCTGGCCTGCAGCAGTATGTCTGCATCTCAACTACCCAGAGTGCTTCTGGCATTAGAACGGAGTCTCACTGTTATGTAACCAAAGGTTATTAAGATATGTACACACATTTCTCACACATAAAACTTAATCAGCACATTTAAGGTCAACAAACATGAAAATGAACACATCAGAAAATAATGATTTAGAAACAATGAAATCGTTATACACAGAAATATCAGCTGCTAGGGGAAACCTTGAGGCCACTGAAATGGCATGAGAAATACATTCACATTCATTTATTAGCACTCAGTGAAGGAACAAAAGAAGTAGAGATTAGAGGGTAAACTACATAATATGCACATTGAAGACGGCCTCGCATTGAAGGAAAAGACCCTTGCTGAAGGCACAGCCCTCTCACTGAAGGAACAGGAACACCCCTCACAGAAGGAACAACCCCTTCAGTGAAGGAACAACCCCCTCATTGAAAGAATAACCCCTTCACAGAAGGAACAATCCCCTCACCGAAGGAACAGCCCCCTCACTGAAGAAACAGCCCCCTCACTAAAGAACAGCCCCCTCAATAAAGGAACAACCCCTCACTGAAGAAACAACTGCACTTCAAACCATGACCAACTAGACACCCCTAAAAATTTATTATCAACAGCCAGGTATATTACGCACCTGAGTCGACAACTATGAAATAAGAACAGAATTCATACCCAGCCCTCAAAACTACTATTTTCCTTTCCTCACAATGTGTGCCACTCAATACTTGTCAACCTATTCTCAATGAAACCATGATGCATACAATTCTACAACCAGTTTAGAAACATCAAAGTTTGGTGTCAATGTTGAAAGTACATTTCAAAAATAGAAATAAATGATGTTCCTTTGAACATGCATTCTGTTTACTAGAGAAAATCTGTGTAGTCTGCCTGCCTAGACCAAAGTCCACAGAGGTATCTCTCTGGCTCACTGGCAGCCGAACAGGGATGCAGGGAAATTACCCTTCGACTAAACTCTGTTACCGCTGAACTTCAGATAGCCTGCAGCAGGATACATAAAAAAGAAGCCTAATGTGGTAAGCTTACTGCCTCTATTTATCATCCTTCGGGGGCTGCGTGGTCTCGAGGTATGGTGTCCGCCTTGAGTGCTGGAGGTCCCGGGTTCAAGCCCCGGTGATGCCGGGATTTTTTCTCGTAGACTTCTAGCAATAAAATTCCCCTGGTCTCTAGGTAGTGAGATCGGACACCCGTGTGTATTGTTGCGCACATAAAAATCCCTTGGCAGTTGGAAATCGAAAAAGAATTGCCTAACGGCGCTGCCCAGGCAAAATTTGGAGTTAAAAAATCTACCCAAAGTATTTCAGGAACCTCACAGGTGCTACGGAGTTTGTGCACTGAGCTGAGTTTCTCCAGACTCAGGTTTGAGTTAGGAGGAAAACGGAGCATGTATGGGTTGTACCCGTGTGCCGAGATGTTGATCCATCGACTAAACTAAACTTTAACATCCTTCATATACAGTCTCTTCTAATAAATAATTCTGATTTCACCACTGTCAATATTTGATTAGACTACAACACTTGTTGTGAAGTGAAGGACTTGTTGTGAAGTGAAGACTTGTTGTGAAGTGATGAAAAACAGACTTTGGACTCAGTTTAAACATAGACACCAGGAAATGTCCTTGGAGGCAAAGGCAGCTGGCCTGATATCAACTACATCAGCCAGTAGTGCGGATTAGTCTAAATGAAAGGGCTACAGCAGATGACGGTGTGAACACAGGTTCTATTACTTCAGTTATGTAGGTCCCACAATCACATCAAGCATCAACAGCAACACTCAATCTCTCTGTAATCCACATCTGGCACTGGGATGAGCACACTGGTGTCTAAATAAGACACTTTTGGGCTTCATTGACAATGTGTTAACTCTTAAGAGTGTGGCCGGCCGGTATTTGGGGCTGATATTTTCAGATTTTGTGTTGGCAGGTCAGCATGTATTTCGGTAACTGTTACAAGATTGTTTCTTTTCTTCTGCCATGGTTATACTTTATAAATACTCATGCATAATCATGCTTAGCACAAATATATTTCAGGAAAAAAGGCACTCAGAAGCTGAAACTCAGAGAGCTAAAACTCTACACTGAAAATACATCCTTTAAGAGTTTAAAAATATGATGATAAATTCAGGCACTTGATAAAAATTTATGATAACATTTGGTTAATAATTCATTAAAGGTTTTGCTGACCTTTTCAGGTGCTGAATAACAATATACAAACATTTTTTACCAAAGAATACGGTTGTTAACACTGCATAAGCAATATTGACTAATTAATAAGTTAAGGCACTTGAAATGATACCCAAAAAAATAGCATGAACACACGTACCCAATGGTTGGGCAGGGCACCTGTGTGGCAGATCTGCAATGTACAAAAATACATACTCAGAAAGTTCAGGCACGTTTTGAAAAAATACATCATTATTTTTCGACAATAGTAACAAATTTTGATTGAATAGAAAAAGAGAACCCCAGATTATCACAGAAAGAGAAAAGTGGTGATGACCTTGATCTTGTGGGTAGTGTGGTTTTTCCTAGATTAGCATTTCTCAGACTGTAGGAGGAAGACTCAGAGGCATTTGAAGATTTTTGATCTATGTTTGGTGGTCACTGAGCTAGCGTCTTGCTGTTCAGATCCCAATGCTAGACAGTGATACATGCAAGAATTTACCAGCTGTTGCTTTGTTCCACATGTTCTTTTTATGTGGCTTTGGTGGATGCAACAATTTTCTTATATCACAACAGCTATATACTCCAAGATTGTGATCTGGGAGTCTACTGAGGATCTAGAATAGTTGGGTGCAGGTCATGTTTGACAGCCTAATGAGAATCTATGAGAGCTGGATACATGTCATCTTTGACAGTCTAATAAGGTCTATGTGAGCTTGACACTCAAAGGCTTGAAATATGAGTTTCATAAGGATATGGTCAAAGCGAGTGAGCTTGTGATTGGAGTCTGTTCTGGGGCACATGTTTTGGTGTTTCAAGTCTGAATGTCTGCTTCTGCTTCTTTCTTGTCTAGTGGTTGAAGCCAGCACATGTCTATAGAGCTCCGCCCCAGTGTCTCCAACTGTCCAACCAAGTTTATTCACACATTACCTCTTATTTATCTGGCTACATTGAGGCTGTCTACAGTACATGCTGGTTTGCGTGTTCTATGTTACACGAGTACATCTCATGTCTGTGTTGTAGGAATTTATTTGTAATGAAGCATCTTGTGTGGCACTAGCAAATAGCTTGTAATTTCAAAAAAGAGAGGTCTAGAGTTAATAGTCTGGGAAATCACTGCTCCAGTGCAACCAACAATGTATATCTTAAGATTACTGTGACAGACGAAGGACAATCTTCTTCTTGAAGTAGTTCCCAAACAGCCTTCCCTCCCTCCCCAAATCAAACTGAAATTCTAAACACTCCAGGTAATTTTCAGATCCCTTATCCAAGTACCCTGATATTCGGGTGATTGAAATGTCATAGTTCTAATCTGCATGATATTCCATAACTTGCAATGTATAGTTACAATAGTCTGTCAGATATTCTGTGACTGCAGTTTCATAATTGTCTGATATCCTATAACTAAAATGCCATAGTTAGAATCTGATATGCTGTAACTAAATGTCATAGTTAGAATCTGATATTCGTAACTGAAATGTCAGAGTTTAGAAATCTGATATTCTGTAACTGAAAATGTCATAGTTAGAATCTGATATCCTATAACTAAAATGTCATAGTTAGAATCTGATATTCTGTAACTGAAATGTCCATAGTTAGAATCTAGATATTCTGTAACTGAAATGGTCATAGTTAGAATCTGATATCCTATAACTAAATATCATAGTTTTAGAATCTGATATTCTGTAACTGAAATGTCATAGTTAGAATCTGATATTCTGTAACTGAAATGTCATATTTATAACCAGTGAGGCCTACAGTGTTAGGTTCTACACCCACCCTCAAGAATTTATCAGCTGTAATTCAATAGGTTAAAGTGGCGGTTACTCAAGTAACAGCAGGAAATCACCAGGTTATGGCAGCGGTTACTCAATTTACTGCAGTAAATCACTAAGTTACAGCGGAGCAGTGGTTACTCAAGTTATAGCAGTAAATTTCCTAGTTACAGCTGTGGTTACTCAATTTACTGTAGTAAATAGCCAAGTTACAGCAGCGATTACTCAAAGTACAGCAGTAAATCACAAAGCTACAGCAGTGGTTACTCCAATTTACTGGAGTAAATTACCAAGTTTTAGCAGTGGTTGTTTAATTTACTACAATAAATCACCAAATCATAGAAGGGGTTGCCCAATTTACTGCAGTAAATCACCAAGATACATTATCGGGTATTCAATTTACTGCAGCAAATCACGAAGTTACAGCAGCAGTTACTCAATTTACTGCAGTAAATCATGAAGTTACAAGAGGAGGTACTCATTTACTGCAGTAAATCATGAAGTTACAAGAGGAGGTACTCAATTTACTGCAGTAAATCATGAAGTTACAAGAAAGGGGTTACTCAATTTACTGCAGTAAATCATGAAGTTACAAGAAGGGGGTTACTCAATTTACTGCAGTAAAATCATGAAGTTACAAGAGGAGGTACTCAATTTACTGCAGTAAATCATGAAGTTTACAAAAGGGGTTACTCAATTTACCGCAGTAAAATCATCTAATTACAGCACTGCTGAACAATAAGCAGAATCACAATCTGAACACATGAACAGCTGTAACAACACACTACGCTGTGTGTAACCATGTAACCACGATTCACATTACAGTATATGGCAAAGTGTAACAACAATGACAACAGAAAATATTACAATACAAAAAACTGCATTCTTGAAAATAACAGATACATTTCTTTGTTGTGGTTATTAAACTTTATCTACTTAATTATTTCAATACATGCCAACAATACAGTAATATATGTATATACAATGTTAGCATATGATATAAAATAACAAAAGGCACTTGTAATATAACACTGTACATTTCATATGTTGTATACAAAACAGACAACAACGTTATATGTTACAATGTAATAGTATGATACACTGTGTGACTTCATAAAAAAAACAGGCAATGCTGCAGAAGAACACGGTCTGTAGATTACCCTTGTGAACCGCTGTATAATGAACAATAAAAAGATAGCAGTTGAACAACTGTAAAATATGTGTATAAATGAGACTTAAAGTAATATAGTTCGAATTATATTCAATGTAAAGACTACTATTTATGTTAACATCAACATTTGTGATACAGCTACATTTATATACATATTTATGTTAACATTTTGTGATACAACTACATTTATATACCTATTTATGTTACATTTTGTGATACATCTAAATTTATATACTTATTTAAGTTAACATCAACATTTTGTGATACAGCTACATTTATATACCTATTTATGTTAACATCAACATTTTGTGATACATCTACATTTCTATACCTAGTTATGTTAACATTTTGTGATACATCAACATTATATATCTATTTATGTTAACATCAAAAATTTTGTGTTACATCTGCATTTATATACCTTTTAATGCACACCCAGGCTAATTTAAAATGAGACAACCTGCCCACACAAAATATCTCAGGTAAATTTCTAGATGAGATGGGTACCACTCCAAATTGTCGATCTCTTGCTATGTGAAATATGAGGATAGCTGGCTGATAATGAGTGTTGAGGTTGTCATCATCTTGTGACTATGACCCACGAATGAGTATGGGTGTGATTTGATTTTGACTGATACGCTGTTTGAAATCTAAGTGTCTACTTTAGCCACAATTAAAGAAATCAACTGTAATATCAGGAGGTCGACATGGCTGAGATGTTTGACAAACCTTAAACTGTCTTTTCTGAGATGGGGTGTGGGGGAGGATGGAGAGAAGAGAGATATCAGCACCACACATGCCTCTTACTTTCCCAGAGATGTCTCTGGTACCAGGAGCCATTCTTGTTGGAAACCAGAACCCTAGCACAGCTGAGGATTGAACTTTGGACAACAGGATTCATAAGGTCAGTGCACTAATCCCTGTACTCATTAATCAATGCACTAATCACTGTACTCATAAATCAGTAAGCCAGTGCACTAATCACCATGCTCATTAGCCAGTGCAATAATGACAGTGCTCATTAGTGCATTAATCACTGTGAACATAAGCCAATGCACTAGTAACAGTACTCATAGCCAGTGCAAAGTATGACAGTGCTCATTAGTCAGTGCACTGGTCACCAAGTTCACATGACGGTGCACTAATCAATTTGTTGATGTGACTAACCAGTGCCACAGGAAATATTCAGCAGACCAGCATGTGACCCTCTCTGTGCTACCTCATTATACCCAAGGGGGAAAACTGGTCCAAGGCACAAAGACAATTCTCTGTCCAAAATCTGCCACAGCTGGGGATAAAAAACACATTGCTACAGCTTGTTTCATTGGCAGAAGAAAACAAAAGATTATTATTACAGTATTTCGGTACTATGGCTGTGTGTTCCGACAGGTTGATTTTGCTGATCAAGCCGTCTGCTCTAGCAGTGACCCATACTTGCCCTGACAGTCACCCAGAATTGACTAAACTATATCCTCAAATGTTCTCCTCCTACAGGATACAAAACTTCTGGGCCTGACTGTGAATCAGAATCCATCTCTCAAATCTCACTGGCCAGTACCCTAACCTCTCATCCACTTGCTATATGCAGTAGCCAAAGATGCATTAAAATAACTCGTCAGCATAAACTCAGTCTTGTAACTGATGTGTTCCAGTATTATAAACTTGTTAACAACGTTCTCGATTGCATGAACAAAATTTTATAGAATTAAAAAAGAGCAGGGAGTATTTTGCAGATGAGATCTTCATATTTCACAATCCCAAAGAGCATTCGCAGGACAACTTTTGTTTACACATACAAATAATCAGCATCATTATACAAACATTTTTTAATTGTTCAGTTTCATGCTCAAATAAAACAGAAAGCTATTCCATATTTCAGATATAATATATTATCCTAATAATGTATATAAAAAGAAAATATTCAATGAAAAATATTGTAATCTTTGTAAGAAAGGTATAATGCACAGCAGAGCAAAATATTATGCATAATATGGAAAGAGAAAATAAGAGTATTATGTGCAGGAAAAAATTTGATTTGAGGACTAATTCACCATCGTGAAATGTGAGCACCAGAATTTAGCATGAGCCTGAGTTCATATTTTACATAATGCAGAGGTACTTTAAAAACTTGGAGTAACTAGGAAAGCAACACATTAATTATTATGCTGAATAGAAGGCACTGAAAAAACATTATGCATTCAAAAGACTTGATTAAAAGACACAGGCCACTGTAAATTATGACAATTTACACATTCTATGAACATGAACTCATTTTGTAGATAAAATCATCTACAGTTTAAAAGTGGGGAATCTTAGTAGTGAAGCAGGTTAAGCTGCTTGCCTTGTTCTCTGAAAGTTGTAGGTTCATGTCCGGACTCCAACACTTCGTTCACAAATGAGAGACTCCTGGGGATTGTCGCTGGAGCTATGGAGTTCATACTCTGTGCAATGCATTTGGCAAGCCGACGCTGTGAAAGAGACCTGAGCCATGTGGGATAACACCCAGTGCAATGAAGTCAACCCCGAACCTTTAAACAGTTTAAAAGTTGAGAGACCAGCATTTAAAAATAGATCGTGACAGGTCAGTATTTGTGCCAGACGGCTTTGCCAAACTGTCATTTTTTTCCCCAGGTTATGGTTTTAAAACACGTTTATAAATATAGGTTCCACAAACACTTTGACATAATTGACCTTGAACTCTGTCTCAGTCCTGGGAAATGAGTGATTGTAAAAATAATAACAGCCATGATTAGAGGGGTTATCACAACAACAAAGTGAGAGTGACAAGAGTTTAACAGTAACAACTAGGACCAACTGGGTAACAAACAACTGCCCGAGAACTAGGAGAGTCCAGAGAAATTAGTGTTTGTTCTCACTTAAAAAAGAGTAACAGATCAACATATAGCATACTATTTGGGACCAGTGAGTCAAACTTCAGCAGCATGTGAGAAACTCAAACAGGAATACAATCATGCACCAAACATTGGAACACTCTCTTATGGTTTAAGAGTTAAAATATTAATTCAAGTCATATCAACCATGGCATTTATCTAAAAATTAGTAAACTTTCTAGGCCAGAACTAAGCTAAAGTAACAATTATGGTTAAATTTAGTCATATCAATCCATGAACATTTATCTAAATGTTAACTCTCTGGTAAGAATAAGTTAAAGTAACAACTATGGTTAAATTTAGTCATATCAATCCATGAAATGTATCTAACAATTGTAAGCTGCTTGGATCAGAATAAGTTAGTTAGTCGCGGTTCCAACTTCACAGCAACTAGGTCGTCCCCATTATGGCTCCGTTTCCTGTACCAGTGAATATCACACAAAAAATGCTCCTCATTGCCCAATGTGAAAAGTGGAACAGACAGGAGTCCCGGCAAGCCAACAGCCTGCACAGGTATACTGTGCATAATGCGCCGTCAGAATGCCAACACAAAGTCCTTCACGAAAAAGTACAGTTCATCAGTCAATGGAATCAGCAGTCACCAGAAAGACTTCAATTGACCCGGGTGTTTATCTCACATGGCTTGGTCTCTTTCTGCAGGGTGACCCGTAGAAAGTGCCGCACAAAGATCAAACTCCATAGCTCCAGCGATGACTCCCAGGAATCTCCCAAAAAATGCACACGTGAACAGAACAGGCAAACCAGTCAATTCAGCGACAGCCGGCCATTGTTCCGAACATGCAGTTCACTGTGCAAACAACATTGGACAGATGTAAAAGCATTCCATACGAATTTCACAGCTCCCAGTGTCGTGCCACGCACTCACTCAGTAGCAGGATGACAGAACCATGCACTACCAGTCAACATGAGGAAAATGCATAAACACCCAGAGGCCTTAACGGTTCAATGCCTAACTGCTATGTTGGGGACCGGAAGTTCAGAATAAGTTAAAATAACAACTATGGTTACATTTAGTCATATCAATCAATGACATTTATCTACAATTTTTAACTCTTTGGGGTCAGAATATGTTAAGGTAACAATTATGACAAAGTGATATCCGTCAGGGAGTGAAGGAATATGGATGTGTTGTTATATAATGTATTGTTCTGTGTGAACGTTGTATAGGTTACAAATCACACACCAGTTGGAAATCAAAATGAACAGGTCAAACAAGCCACTGCCTAAGCTAAAGCCAAATGAGAAAACCTGCCCACAAAAGAATATCTGTAGCACATGGGTTACTGGTATACACACTCACTTGGACCTTCACTGGGGCGGTGGACTTCATGTCTTTCATGTCCTGTGCTGAGATTCTCCTTGTGAGATCTAAGAGAGGTCTTTTGAGATCTAAGGATGTTTTCTTTGTGAGATCTATGAAAGATCGCTTTTGTGTTTTAAGGGAGGTCTCCTTGTGTATTTTAAGGGAGGTTTCCTTGTGTGTTTTAAGTGAAGTTTCCTTGTGTGTTTTAAGGGAGGTTTTCTTGTGTGTTTTAAGGGAGGTCTCATGTAATTTTTTAATATGTAAATAAAATATGTAATTTTATTAATGTAGGGAGGATACAGAAAAGCTTAGGGAAGTGTGTGCAATGAAAGTGACCCTTTACAAAACAATCCTGTGTTTCAGTATCTCACCATATAATCTGTTCCACTTTTCACATGGGACAGTGAGGAGCATTTTGTGTGATATTAACTGGCATAGGAACAGAGCATTATGGGAATTTCCTTTGCCATGAAGTTGGAGGCGCAATTAACTAACTAACCCTATAATTCTACACACACAAGATAATTTCCCAGCTTTCCCCTGTTTATTTTAACATGCAACAAAGTATATATTATATATACAAGGGGTATGTATTGATCCCCTTTGAACGTAATATGCTAGTGGTTTCATTTTCAATATTTCCTCAGTTGCATGTTCCGCTGTAAAGCCTTCTGGGCTGAAAGATTGAGTCTACTGAACATTCAGATATACCCCCTTCCCTCTCACTTCGAGTCTACCAAACATTCAGATATACCCCCTTCCCTCTCACTTTGAGTCTACCGAACATTCAGATATACCCCCTTCCCCCTCACGTAGCCATATTAAGGTCATCTGTTATTTGTTTTGTTTCCACTGTATCTTCTGCAATTTCTATGCTCAGTGAATGGACATTTACATTATAATGTTTGTTTCTATGATTGTATACCATGTTTGGTATGTTTACTTTATGTTTGGGACTGAATCAACTCATAAATACTAACTAGACAATGATGTGGTGTATTTTGCACATGAAAGAGTGGTAGTCAGGGATGGGGACTGTTGTCACAAAGACATTATAAAAACTCAAGCATACATAATGTGTTGTTGTACAACTTGGCATCAACAGCTGAACTCTGTTCCTCTTTTCAGCTGAGGCATAGGTAACACAGGATTTCTTTGATTTAAAATTCACAAGCAAGGTACAATACAATGTGAAAATGGGGATTTCACAATAAGAAAATACACACATGCATAAAGAGATTCACATTTCATGAGGTGAGAGCAGCATTCTGATATTTAACCCTACCAGACCGCTGTACCGATTTTTCGGTAATTTCCTAATCTGCCGCTATACCGCTGTACCCAATTTTCGGTATTTTGCCTAGTACGTGAAAAAAAATGCGTCACAAACTAAAAATAACCAACCAATCGTGGTCAAACCTCATGGTTAGCCATTGCAAATGTCTGCCCCCATAGGTTTGAATTGACTTTGTGTGGTTTAACTGCGAAAAAATTCTGAAAATTCACAATGAAACGAAGGCTGATGAACCAAGCACTTCAACAAGAAAGCGAAGTAGGTCTAGGCTTTTCACAGTCCAACAGGTGATCGATACTTTGGTTTATTCAGACTGGATTGGCACACAAAGGTGGAATATTGGCGCTAGATGAAAGGTAGACCTATTTTCTACAATGTCTCCAAGTTACATCTTATTCTAACCACTTGTTTGCATGTAACTAACATTTTTCTATATCATGTTGGTTTTTTTCTCTTTAATGCTCAGGAGCCCAGGTAATAGGGACAGTTAGGTTCAGGGCCTCAGGTCTGGTAGGGTTAAGTAACAATCTCTACTTGTTCTTCTACTTCTATGAGTGCCAGTCAATACCCATGAATTGGTTTATGTGCTAGCTTAAGTAGATAAGTGGGTTACGATACTCTCATAAATATATGTGTATACTGTTCTTGCAATTGTGGGGGTTGACTTGTCTGTTACTTGAAAATCCCCAGCTGCTCTGGGAGTGGGCCAAGATGGTGGTGTTGATTTTTTTTTTTTTTGGGTGCTCACTTGCTTTGAACTCAAGCGAGGTCCATACACACTATTTATAGTAGTGATGGACTAAATTTTGCGTGTGGATTAGCTTTCCCTATTAACAGTGTCCCTTGCCATCAGGTGAACCTACTCTCTGACTTGAGAGGTACTTGTAATTTACGTCCCCAAGTCAAGGACGACAGTCAACATTTTAGTCCAACTGTCCGGTGTAGAGGTTGAACCACTTACCTCGGCATCAGCACACCGGATGTTTAAGAACATGTGTTCTTACCTATTTGGCCATGCAGACTTGCAGTGATGTTGATGTTATTGGCCTTGTGTGACCAAG
>JACEFZ010028531.1:0-220315 GCA_014155875.1 Cepaea nemoralis | reverse complement strand
AAGTGAAAGAAGTTATGAAACGCCTAAGGTGTTGGTTAGGCCAAACAACGATGAAGTCAGTCCATCATGCAAGGCTAAACCACTGGGGAGGACAGACCTGGAACTTACCCTTGGAACATGTGTGTAACATGTATTCTCAAGAAGGCTTATTGACTCTAAGGCAGAGTGGATAAGAACCAGCCAGTTTGCATACGGCCCCGTGGGCAGGTGATCCCACCAGCAACAGGCTGGGTACATAGTGGATGTGATCAATGTCCTATTCCTATATCCCGCGGGATGGTATATTGGATCAAGATTATGTTTCTTAATGTACATTAATGATGGTAGAACGAGTCCAGGGACTCTTTACCTAGTTGTTTAGTCGATTACAGTAGAAATATAATAACAGCTTGTATCACTATCTGACGTTAGCGACGACTGGTAGATGATGAGGGATAGTGAGACCTACGATCAGACTCGTCAATCTGATCCTGCTCTGTTGACGAGGCTGTTCTGTGAGGCCAGCTACATTTGCAAAACCAGCTTTAATACTCTCCATATAGAGATAAGCTTTATTGATATGCATAAAAATAAGTAGCTACTGCGGGTTGAGTAGTATTGGTAGGATGCATGTGGACTAATGTTGGGCCAGTATACTCTCCACCGGTCGCTCTTCCTTTCAGGAGTTTGCCTGTTGAGGAAACCAGTCAACTATAATGTTGTTGGCAGGAAACCACTTCGTGTGATACAGCGAAGGGTTCAGTTCTTTACTTATCACGCCAGACTCACCACACCAGGTACCCAAAGTGATTCACCATGCGTGAAGGTTGCATCAAGAAATACAACTGCCCTGAAGGTGCACGTGTGGGAAGTGATGGTTTGTGATCGTTTTGATACTAGAAGATACTCTGATTTTGCCAGGAACATTTCAGCATTTTGAGTAATCATGCTCAACGAAAGGAAACACCGGTCCGTTTATTTATGACGGGGGTTCTGCCTAAACGCAGAAGTAACTGATCTTCAGACACTTGAATGGTCTTTGGACAGCTCTAGGGGCAGGTCTTGAGAAGAACTACACCAGTTATTGACTTGTGGCAAGTGTAACCCGTTGGAAGGGACTATGGATTATAGTCCAACCTGAATTGTTTCCGTGAAATAGATGTCTGATTCTATTAATGTACTGTCTCAGTATGAAGATATTAAACTGTGTTCGAGTAGGACCTCAAGTAACATTATTCAGTAGCCATATCTGATTCTACAAGCAGTGTGACTGTAAGAGACCATTGAATTGGTCAGTGACATTTGTCCATCCATGTTCCTGTGATGTGATGAAGGGACCATGGAATTGGGTCAGTGGACAGATCCGTTCTGCAGTGGGGACTGTGCTATAGTGATAGACAATTTGATGGTCAGTGACTATTTAAGTTCATCGAAGTAACGAGTACTTGGAGCCAAGTCCAGGAGGATTGTCTCCCCAACCGGTATTGTCGAGAACTGTATTAACAGTGACTCCGTGGGAGTGATATAGATGCAGTTGGTCAAGTGAAGTGTGGTCCAGCAGTGACTCTATTGTTGTGGATCCACGTTCGGGAGACGGAGTGGTCTCCAAGGTTCTAGGTCATCTCACTGGAAGGAAGCCGGGTGAGTGGCGGACCGACTGGACGGGACATCTGCATCCAATCTACTTCTCAACTCGATGAAGATACCTACATCTCTGATTCTATCTCTACTCTATCTTCTATTCTGTGTAAATAGATTCTTCTATCAGGATGTTCATTTCAGTTCTATATTCTCAAGAGTAGAATAAACTTTATGTAAGTTGACTTGCTCTTTGTATAATGATTTGAGGGTGGTCTCGGACGATGCCTAAATGTTCATTGTTCCACAGATGTAGGTAGTTAGTGGGGGTCTAGAATCTGGAGGGGCTTGTAGACGTAATTAACTAAATTGGAGATCAACCACAGAGGAAAGATGTGTATCTGCTGGGGCTAGAATACACGGGAGTGCCAGAGGACACCGCGGGTGTGGTTCACTCTCACTACCCAAGGTGAACTCGTCACACTCCATACAGAGTGGGAGCTCGTCCGGGATTATTCCAAGATCTCTGTGTGTTGTAGACCTCTCACATAGGGATAGGGACTTAGTCTTTATCCTCTACTACAGTCTACATAAGATTCTACTACTTCTACCTATCTCCTAACTGTCTGACGGACATTTGTGTGGTGGTGATTAGTTAGTACTATGATTATTGTTTCATTGTATTGCTTCACCCCACACATACTTGAGCTACCCACCTCTCATAGTCAACATGTCTACCCAAGAGTTAGACTTAGACAAAGTTCAGGAAACTGGACGTAAGTCTGGTCTTGAAGGAGATGCTTTGAAATCCTATGTGCAAGAGGTGGAAAGAAGTTTTCGCCAGAGGAAAGAGAGAGGAGGAGAGCAGAAAGAGAACTGGAAGCCAGTAAAGTGGCTCTTGAGGAAAAGAGGATAGCGGCTGATACTGAGGATGAAAACGGCTGAGTTGGAAGCCGAGAAAGAAAAACGTGACCATGAGTATCGAATGAAGCTACTTGAGGCACAAGTGCCTGCTACAGGTGTAACTGATGGAGCTATGGGAGGAGGTGTACCTCCTGGCTCAGAGTCAACCAGTAGACGTGACTACCAGGCTATGAAATGGCCTTTACAGCCGTTCGAACCCGAGAAGGAACGGATAGACCAATACTTAGAGAAGTATGAGGCCATGTCTATTGCAATGGGTCTAGACAAACAGAAATGGTGTTTAAAACTCTCCCAGGGACTCCGTGCCGAAGGTTATGAGGTGTATGCACGCTTGCCATCGGGTTTACAGAATGATTACCCGCATTGAAAGCGGCTCTCTTGAAGAGAATCGAGATCACAGCGCACTCATACCGAAGGAAGTTTCGGACTGCGAAGCGAGAACCTGGTGAGCTGTTTTCAGCATACAGTGTGAGATTGAACTCATACCTTCTTAAATGGGTGGCCTTAGCCGGATTTAAAGAGGAGTATGAAAGTTTGCGTGAGTTGATGGTTGTAGGTCAGATGCGAATGCAAATGTCTAAACCCTTGCGAAACTTCTTAGGGGAGAATGGGGCTGAGAGATTAGACCTAGTCACCAAGTTAGCCGAAAGATACGTTGAAGTCTATGGCGAGGACTGGGGACCACCAGTCCAAACAGATCCGAGATCGAAAGATCCGGATCAAGGTAAGTCAAAGAAGAAGTCAAAGACCAAAAGGTTCTGATGAACCAAAGAAACAGGTAAACTCTTTAGAGAAGATCTCTAACGTCAACCAAGGTAAGAATAGCCCACCTAGTTCTCCAAAGAGGAAGTGGAGCGAAACGAAGGTGCAAATTCTGCAAGTCCAGCACTCACAATACGAGTGAGTGTAAGAGTAAGCCCAAGGACTTTCACTTTGCTTGTCTGGCAGAGGTTAGGGATAGACCCTTGCAGGAAAGTGAAGTCGGTTGATGGGAATGGAGAACCTAGACGACCTCCAGTGGTTGAGAGAGTAGAAGTGAATGGGCAACAGGTGATGTGCCTCTACGACACGGAATTGCAATTTTCAGCTATAATTGCATCCCACCTGACAGGCCCAGAGCAACTCACCGGGGAGATGACGGAGATACAGCCAGCCAGTAGGAGTGCTGTGGCGTTACGTTGGCCCGATTGCCAATGTGGAGATTCGGAGCAAGTACGTTACTGGGACGCATTCAGGCGGCAGTCGTACCGGATCCTCTCTATCCCCTAACTCTTGGCCGGAAGTACGTGTTTCTGGGCGAACCAGAACACCCTAGCATCCATAAGTCTAGGCAGGTCAGAGATACCGAGAAGAGGCTCTCGAAAAGGTAAGTCTCCGAAATACTCACCCGGATAGAATGAGTAATGCTCGGAGCAAGGATGCGACGGAGTGTCCTTGTTCAGAATGGTTTGCCCCAACAATGAAAACCCGTTAATTCAGGGTAAGTTCAACCTCTGATAACCAGTCGCCGTTAATTCAGACTGGAACAGAGAGAAGGCAGAGGGAACGTAAGTTGGTTCCTGAGAGCTTCAGAGCTAATCTGCTGCGAACGGTACATGTCAGGTCCCCACCGGACATCTGACTGTAGGGACAACCAGTAAATGTCTATCCCGGTACTATTGGTGGCCGGGAATGACAGGCGACGTGCGCAGGTATATTAGGTCTTGTCCTGAGTGCCGTAAAGGCACACCTGAGAAACGGACCGAAGACGAAGATATCCTTAGAGGTTGGAGATCCGAGTTCTAGTACTCCTCCCAATCGAGGGGAACGAATTCGAAATCGGGTGGCAGGGCCCATTCCTAGTGGATAAAGTGGGGCTCCACAAGCACTATGGAGTGGTGATCCTGGGAAAGTCTTCTACTTTCCATTCCAGTCTCCTCATGCGCTATGAGGGGAAACCTGATGATAAGTCCACCAGCCCAAGGGCGCAGAGATTCGCTGAAAGAACGGTTCGGGGTTCAGGTCAGGTAGCGGAAAGCCTGTCACACCATAGGAAGTCCTATATGTATGTGCAGGTACCTTCTTCGGTTCAGCCCGGTGCTCGGGGGAACATGACCGGCCAAAGGAACACCCGCAGTGCTAGCTACACTGAGAACCGTGGTCGGAAGAAGTGGGTTGTGTCAGAACGGACACAGACCCTTGGTCCCTCAATCCGACCGACTGCAGTCCAGCTGGGTCCTCGAAAGGGGAAGCTGGAGTTGCAGAAGTCAGTAAACTCTGGCAGGAACGATCGTTAAATCAGATCGAGACGGGAGCTCTAGTCCGCAAGACACTGCGAGATGCCCGATCGCAGTAGCGGAGTAGGCGTTGATCACCCGTGATACTGAATAGCTTGTCTCCCCACCTAATGTGGTAAAAGTATTCTATACAATATTGACGGTTTAGACTTCCTCACCCGCCATCCGGTCTCTAAGCAAGAAGAAAGAACGACATAGACAGCTTCTGCGTAGAAGTGGAACGACGGGGTCGATCCTCTTAAAGTGGGGGCCTATGTGACGAAACGCGTTATCTGTCTTGGGTCGTCAAGATCCCGCACTATTTTGGCGCGTTCGTCGGGGACTTCCAGCTAAAAATAGACTGAGGGAAGCCGATGGAGGACTTATTATCTAGAATCTTCTCGAAACACCGGAATTCGAGTAACCCGTGATGCTGGGTATCGCTCTAAATTCTCGTGCAGAGAGATCTAGAAACTCTAGGCGGGGAATGACGGTTTCCCGAGAAAGTATCTTTTCTCAAGAAGCACTCGTTTCTAGTGCGCATTGAGTTGGCACGAAGCGGGAATGTGGCTAAACCAGTCATTCACTTACTTGTGTTCGACGAGAACAGACGCAGGCCTGATGTGAGCCATTTTTTGTGTTGCGTCTCACCTCAACCATGATTCGGCTGACTGTTATGAAAAGGAAGCTGAGAAGCCCTTGAACAGTTCGGAAGCTGACTGGAGATCTGGTTTCTTATCATTCAGGTAGATATTTGTTTAAATCATTTAACTTTGTACGTGTGTTCCACACGCTATTGTTCTAACCTCATTACCTATGCGGATGTCCTTGCATACTAATTAGCAAAACCGATCGATAACGCAGTTGACGGCGAATCGTGGGTTTGTTTACCGTGTGCTCGCGAATCAGCTGTTAGGAACGCCGTAATGTGATGTGGGCGATTTGGGTTCCAAATATATGTACCATATATTACCAATCGTTGCATCTATTAGGTTGCTGGGTTAGAATAAAACCTAGTTACTTGTGCCGGATGGAAACTTAGATTATGTCAGTCAGTTGCTGAAGCCAGAAGAACGGTTAGAAAACCAGGTAAGTTGGTAGGTGGAGATTCAGACAAAAGTGTGCTTAGTTACTAAGTAAAGGGAGAACTTAGTTCTGTGCCACCAGGAATGATGTAACTATTGTGTAATAACTTAATAGTGAATTCATTGTGTGGAACAGCGGATTTCTGTGTAAAGGTAAGTTGCTTTGGTGCTATATCTATATATATATATATATATATATATATATATATATATAGATATATATACTATATATATATATATATATATATGATGTGACATTGTGTGTATATATATTCGGTCATGGCATGTGATACTTCCTGGGGTAATTCCGAACACCGAATAGCTCGACGCATGATAATACTGCGTGCTGTCGCAATATAAATATGCGTTCTGAAATCTTGTCTGAGCTATCCTGTTGCTTTCATACTGGCGCTAGTGCGAGTGAATGCTCAGGTGCTGGAAGTATGGAAGGATGCAAGGAGGCTGTATGAGACTGGGGAAATATAGGATATGGGGGGAAGTGAAAGCAAGTTATGAAAGTATGTGTTGGTAGGCCAAACCAACGATGAAGTTCAGTCCATGCCAAGGCTAAACCACTTGGGGAGGACAGAACTGGAACATTACCCTTGGAACATGTGGGGAACATGTATTCTCAAGAAGGCTTCTTGACTCTAAGGCAGAGTCGGATAAGAAGAGTTTGCTATGGCGTGGGCAGGTGATCCCACCAGCAAACAGGCTTGTGTACATAGTGGATGTGATCATGTCCTATTCCTATATCCCGAGGGATGGTATATTGATCAAGATTATGTTTCTTAATGTACATTAATGATGTTAGGAACGAGTCCAGGGACTCTTTACCTAGTTGTTTAGTTCGATTAAATTAGAACTATAATAACAGCCTTGTATCACTACTGACGTTAGCGACGACTGGTAGATGATTAGGGATAGGTGAGACCTACGATCAGACTCGTCATTCTGATTTCTTGCTCTGTTTGACGGGCTGTTCTGTGAGGCCAGCTGACATTTGCAAACCCATGCTTTACTACTCTCCATATAGAGATAATGCTTTAGTTATATGCATAACTAAGTAGCATGACTGAGGGTTGAGTAGTTATTGGTAGGATGCATGTGGACTAATGTTTGGGCCAGTATACTCTCACCGGTCGCTCTTCCTTTTCAGGAGTTTGCCTGTTGAGGAACCAGTCAACTATAATGTTGTTGGCAGGAAACCACTTCGTGTGATACAGCGAAGGGTTCAGTTCTTTACTTATCACGCCAGACTCAACCACACCAGGTACCCAAAGTGATTCACCATGCGTGAAGGTTGCATCAAGAAATACAACTGCCCTGAAGGTGCACGTGTGGGAAGTGATGGTTTGTGATCGTTTTGATACTAGAAGATACTCTGATTTTGCCAGGAACATTTCAGCATTTGAGTAATCATGCTCAACGAAAGGAAACACCGGTCCGTTTATTATGACGGGGGTTCTGCCTAAACGCAGAAGTAACTGATCTTCAGACACTTGAATGGTTCTTTGGACAGCTCTAGGGGCAGGTCTGAGAAGAACTACACCAGTTATTGACTTGTGGCAAGTGTAACCCGGTGGAAGGGACTATGGATTATAGTCCAACCTGAATTGTTTCCGTGAAATAGATGTCTGATTCTATTAATGTACTGTCTCAGTATGAAGATATAAACTGTGTTCGAGTAGGACTCAGTAACATTTTCAGTAGCCATATCTGATTCTACAAGCAGTGTGACTGTAAGAGACCATTGAATTGGTCAGTGACATTTGTCCATCCATGTTCCTGTGATGTGATGAAGGGACCATTGAATTGGTCAGTGACAGATCCGTTCTGCAGTGGGACTGTGCTATGAGTGATAGACCATTCGATTGGTCAGTGACTATTTAAGTTCATCGAAGTAACGAGTACTTGGAGCCAAGTCCAGGAGGATTGTCTCCCAACCGGTATTGTTCGAGAACTGTATTAACAGTGACTCCGTGGAGTGATATAGATGCAGTTGGTCCAGTGAAGTGTGGTCCAGCAGTGACTCTATTGTTGTGGATCCACGTTCGGGAGACGGAGTGATCTCCAAGGTTCTAGTCATCTCACTGGAAGGAAGCCGGGTGAGTGGCGGACCGACTGGACGGGACATCTGCATCCAATCTACTTCTCAACTCGATGAAGATACCTACATCTCTGATTCTATCTCTACTCTATCTTCTATTTGTGTAAATAGATTCTTCTATCAGGATGTTCATTTCAGTTCTATATTCTCAAGAGTAGAATAAACTTATGTAAGTTGACTTGCTCTTTGTATAATGATTTGAGGGTGGTCTCGGACGATGCCTAAATGTTCATTGTTCCACAGATGTAGGTAGTTAGTGGGGGTCTAGAATCTGGAGGGGCTTGTAGACGTAATTAACTAAATTGGAGATCAACCACAGAGGAAAAATGTGTATCTGCTCGTCCAACCCCTGGGGCTAGAATACACGGGAGTGCCAGAGACACCGCGGGTGTGGTTCACTCTCACTACCCAAGGTGAACTCGTCACATGGTATTTCGTTGACCAATGCATTGTGGAACACCAAATTGCCTCTGGAGGCTAATGCTGCTTTTACACTCTCAGTGGAGAATGGTACTGTATGTCCACATTCTAATTTTCCGTCTGCATGAAATTGGTGACATCGCTCACAACTGTCAAAGCTTAATATATCGTTTACACAACAAACATCTTCAGATTGGTTAAAAGGTAATTTATTCTCGACCTCACACTCAGTCTCACTACCACTATCGGAAGATGTATCAATTAACATTGCACTGTTGGCCTTCATTCTTTGGCGGCCCAGGCACTTATTGGAATAATGCCCGTAGCTAGAACAGAAGAAGCATTTGACTGCACGCCTGTATGCAGTTCTCTTGTTTTGTTGTTTCTTAATGACCATCTCAAGATGTGTTGGATAGTTTGGTGATTTATCACACATAGCGTAAGTATCATGAAAAAGTTGGCAATACACACATTTAGGCAATTTTTGATCTTTCTTGTCGACTCTCTGAAATGGTTTTTTATTGCTTCGATAGCTTTTAGGTTGGTCCTTAACAAAAGAGACTATTTCAGAATCGACATTTGATGTTTTAAAAATATCCCTATTTGATGAAAAATATGCTGAGCCTTTCTTCTCAAATTGTTCTATGGTTTCGATGTCTGACTGCTGAAGGAATTTAGCGAAAGGAGATGGTATTGTGGATATGAATTTATCCATGGCTATTAAATTTTTAAGTTTTTCAAAGTCCTTTCCTATTTTTGCTGCACTAAGCCATCTATTTAGCACGCTTTGGACATTCGAGACATAATCGATGAAAGTCTCACTTGGTTTTGGTTTTAAGTTAGAAAATTGCACTTGATACCCAGGGGCATCAAGTAAGAAATGTTGCATTATCCTATCGTGGATGTACTGATAGTTAGATCTAAGATCAGTTGGTATTGATTCTATAATTTTAAGGGGCTCACCACTGAGGTTTCTTCATGTAAATCATAGCCCACATATCGATTGGTACTTGGTGGTATTTCAGCTGATATTCGACATTTTCTGTCCAAGCTGATATGGAATCTTCTTTACAGAATGACTTAATAATATGTTTGTATTTATTAAGTTTATTCTCTTCTTGCTGACTCTTTAGTTTTGTAGTGGAGATCTCTAAGTGTGAATCTACTTCCATACCTTTCATCTTTAACTGTGTCTCTGATTCGACCTGTATTTGTTTTTCTTTTACTCTTGCCATTTCATCTATTTCTCTTTGCTTTAACTCTCTTTCCTGATCTAATTGTTTTTGCTTTAATTCTATTTCTTTCTGTTTAATCTCCTTATCATGTTCTAACTGTTTGTGTTTAGTTTCTTCCGCTAATTGTGCCTCTTTGTGTTTTATTTCTAATTCCTTTTGTTTTGTTATCTCAGCTAGTTCTACAATCTCCTTCTGATGTTGTCTTTCTCGTGCACGTTCATCTCTCTCAGCATCTTTGCTTCCTTAAATTTTTGATCAGCATATTGCTCTAATTCCTTTTCTTGTGTATTCTAATTCCTTGCCTGCTTTTATGAAATCAGCTAAAGTTGCCATGTTGTTGGGTAATTAGCTAGAGTTGATAGGCACTTAAATATTTACACAGGTATATTAGATATGTTAAGTTTTTAAATCCCTGTGTAAAAAAATATACTATTAGATTACACCCTGAAAAATAGATCACAAAAATATACTAATAGATCACACCCTGAAAAAGAGATGCATTATTAATCATATTGCATTCAAAATAATTTGGGTATACTCATCTTAACATTCCAGAAAATCAGGTACAATCGTTTGGCACCTCAGGTCCAATCGTTCGGCACTTCGACATACAGCTTGAGTTATTCTCATAAACAGCTCTTGTTACATCTGGTTTACAAGAGCATCAACAATTAACCATTTGTAAACGACATATGACTTTAGACAATTTTGTACAATCACATGCCCCCGGACAACACAATGTGGTATAATTAATAATAAATGTCAATGTCCTGTCTTCGTCCTAATGTCTTCTGCCTTCCCTAACTATTGCTGTTTAATTTATGGAAGTGCTGTGCAGACCGAGTCTTATTTGCATAGCGAAAGTAGTGCCATCGTGACAGCAACAAATAGAAAAGGTATATAAATAATTAAATAAATGCTTTGAAATAAATATAAAAGTAATAATAATGTTCAAATAAATAAATATATTTAATAAATAGCTCGTATAAACAAATAATATTTAATATAAGCCACAGATTCAGGCGAGCAGCCGCTTGGCGATTTGTAAACAATCCGTCGCTGATTGCAAATGGCGTAGGGCAGCTGTTTGTCAGTCGCGATACGTCATAGGCGCAGCGCTATTTTTAGATTGGAAAAATCGATATTGTCGCCGGCTCATTCTTGTGTATTGCTCCGCCGTAAATCATTTTTTGACAAATACTCATAAATAAATCAGTAATTGTAGAAATAAATAATACAAAACTATAATAATAATACTTACAAATCAGAAGAAAACATGTTCATAAAGCACCAAACATTTTAATAAGCATAAATAAACGTTAATCGGTCACGATGGGCACAGCTCGCAATTTGTTCTAGTCTGCACACGCCATTCTTCACTAACATAAATTAAACCCTGTGATTAACTGACAGTAATACTATTTTAGAGCCGTGGGTGAGTGTTTTAGCTTGAACAATTGTCCAAGCTACACTTCTGACACCACTTTTATCCTAGCCTGTCATCAAGCGATGCTTCAGGCATTACGGGATAAACTTCTCTCGCACCACACAAAAAGATTTGTCAGTCGTACGAGAGGAATTGATTACACATTTTATTGCCACTGGCTCTTTACATTACATCAATGCACAAAAACGGTCCGCTAATAAATCACACATGAATACACAGAATTGCCTATCACTAGTCGTTCCTAACCCTACTGCTAATTCTATCTACTCGGCTAAAGAATACGCATCGACGCTATGCGATGTGTTCCCTACGAAGTCTGTCCCCTGTCTGACGATTCTCCGCGTGCTCACTACACAGCACGCGGGGGGACCTTGTGCGTACTTCGGCTTTTGCGTGCTGCATCATTCAGCACGCTTAGAGTAGTGGCCTCTCTTGAGTTTCATTCTAGTTCTCCGTGTCTATCACGCTGGCGTGATTATGCCGTGACCAGAGTGCTTACTCTCTGGTTGACACCTCCGTGTCTCATGAGAGAACTGTTTGATAGTTCCCCTTCCTTTCTACTCCCTACACCTACCCTGCCCTTCATGTAGGGGCACTGGGTTACCTTTAATCTACTTGAGGTGGACCACTCATTCAGGGTGGTCTTCCCTGAGTCTTTGACAATGATGATGATGATGATGATGATGATGATGATGATGATGATGATGATGATGATGATGATGATGATGATGATGATGATGATGATGATGATGAGGTCAATATCAGCCTATTAAGAGAGGTGTGAGACAGGGATGTGTAATGTCTCCAGATCTTTATTCCCTGTACAGTGAAAATATTTTCACAACTATAGAAGATATGGAAGGAATCAACATTGGGGGACGATACATCAATAACATTAGATATGCAGATGATACAGTCTTGATTGCAGACAATGAACAGGATCTGCAACATTTAGTAGATGCGGTTGTTGCACACATTGAGCAACTTGGGTTAGAATTAAATTGTAAGAAGGCACAGATTATGGTCGTCACTAAGAAAAAGGAAATATCACAATCTTATATAAAAGTAAATGGGAATGTTCGTAAACAAGTGAATCGGTACAATTATCTCGGAACAGTCATAACATCTGATGGAAGATGCCTTGAAGAGATTAGAACAAGAATCGCCATGGCAAGATGAAAAACATTCTGACCAATAAAAGATGTCAATTGAAACGAGAAAAAGAGTGTTGAGGTGCTACATAGAGCCTGTACTTTTGTATGGATGTGAAGCTTGGACAATGAGCAGTCAAGCTGAAAAACATCTGATGGTTGCAGAAATGGTTTCTGAGGAGAATGCAAAGAATACCATGGACAGACAGAAAAACCAATGACCAAGTACTATAGGAGACAAATGAAACCCGTAAACTGATTAGAGAAATTAGACGAAGGCAGTCACACTGTTTTAGACACGTTATGAGAAGAAATAAATTGGAGATCTTGGTGACAACTGGCAAGATCGAGGGAAAAGAACAAGGGGAAGACAGAGACGTAAATACCTGGATGGCTTGGCCGCGTGGCATGGTTGAGACAAGAACACTGAGCTGATTCACGACTCGAGTGATCGAGTGAGATGACGAAACATGATCGCCCACGCTTACCGGTATGGAACGTGATGATGATGAGAATGATTGATTGATTCAGTGGTTGGTTAATTTAGTCGTTGGTTGGTTAAGTGTAGCTAGTTGATTGTTTAAAGACATAATACTTCATTGTGGAGCCGGCACCCGATTGATTGAGTATAAAAGGTTCTGTTTCATTCGAGAGGGAGTCGAAGTGGTCAAGCCGTCTGACTCTCGGGTTCCGAAGGTTGTGGGTTCGATTCCGGGGTCGTCGCTGGAGCTACGGGGTTCGTGCTTTGTGCGACCCTTTCCACGCTGTAGAAAGAGACTGAGCCATATGGGATAAAAACCCGGTGCAATGTCAGCTTTTAAGCGACTTATTCGAGAGGGACAACTCTGTGCATGTCGTTCTATCTTGACTGATCTTCCCTAGCCATGATTGTGACCATTCCTCCAGTACTAAAAAGGCTTGCCGTATGGTGTTGTTTGATATACTAATATACTCTTAAGACTGTTAATCTTGTACAATAACATCTAGCACACATGATGATGATAATGATGATGATGATGATGATGATGATGTGACAGGACCCGTCACAGACAGAAGGCGTGTAGTTGTTTCGGGATTTGAAATTTAAATATTGAGCACAACCCACTACTGGCAACGCCGATCACATTCTGTTATCTCTTCTTCTTCGTTCATCCGGAGTTTTTTTTTCGGATGTGATTGCGTTGTGCATGTTTACAGCAGAGCTGCGTTCTTGCGCCGTTAGGCCGACACATCCGACTTCTGCGGGCATTTGTTGACCGGGTTAACCTTCCCGGGGGTTTCTTAGGACGTTTGACTCTCACTGTTGTGGTGTTATCCCCCATCCCAGCTGGTCCATATAGAACAGCCAAAGATCCTGGTCAGCCCTCAAGGGAAGGCAGGGGCAGACCATGGGCATTCCCCGCCATCCAAGGAGGCTTCCATAATTGCAGAGCCGATACATAGCGCTCTGGTACTGGGCTCACCCAAGGAATCGTCACGTCCTGCACATGGCTGCTTAGCCTCACTTCCGTATATTGGGCCTTCCGTTCACCATAGGCTGTTCTTCCGGAAACCAGAAGTATGCAGTCTGCAGATGACATCCACACAGTGAGCTTTCGATTCGGACTTTCCATGTAATGGATTTGCTATCCAAGCAATATTCCATTTCGTGCCACTAGGACACTTTTCCACCTTTTATGAAGTCCACACAGTGGGCTTTAGATACGGACTTTCCACGTAATGGATTTGCTATCCAAGCAATATTCCATTTCATGCCACTAGGACACTTTTCCACCTTTTATGAAGCCCACACAATGGCTTTTGATTCGGACTTTCCACGTAATGGATTTGCTATCCAAGCAACATTCCATTTCGTGCCACTAGGACACTTTTCCACCTTTTATGAAGCCCACACAGCGAGCTTTCGATTTGGACTTTCCACATAATGGATTTGCTATCCAAGCAATATTCCATTTCATGCCTCTGGGTCTTCATGCACCTTTAAATGTCAACCTGTATGTAGTTAAAGTAAGCTGCGGTCAACTTGAGCTTGTTGATATCTCCATAGAGCTTGTCCTCAAATGAAGCAGGTGTGGGCCAAAATATCTTTCTCTGTTCTGCATACGTTGGGCAATCCTGCAGCAAATGTTTTGCTGTCATTTTTCCAGTTCTACAATTACATTCATCGGTATCTCCTATCTTTAGTTTATTGAACAAGTGGTATTTCAGCCTGTTATGTCCTGTGCGGAGTCCGAAGATTGCTACTTGTTCTCTTCGGTCGAGTTTGTAATATGCATCATCCTTCTGATGGCCTGGATGCTCTGATTCCCATTTGGTTCTATAAGTGCTTTTATCAACCTCTTTGCCTCATTATAGGTTATGTCTATGTCAGGCTGTGGTAGTCGTCCGCCCTCTTTTGCCAGTCTGTCAGCCTCTTCGTTTCCAGGTATACTGCAATGTGATGGGATCCACTGTATTACAACTTTTTTGGATTTCTGGCATAGACCATGGAGTGCTGCTCTTAGGTCAGTTAGTTCTGTGCTGTTATTGCTCTTGAGTATTGAGACAGCTGACTTTGCATCTGTGAAGATAGCTATTTGCTTCTCTTTATTTTCCTCCATCAGGAGCATTTCTGCTGCAGTTTTCAAAGCCTCTACCTCCGCTTTGAAGTTACTTGAAAATTTTCCAGTTGCCATTGAATGTGTTTTTTTCACTCCATTTTTTAAATTTAGGAGAATTCCTCCTCCTCCATTCTCTATTGAATTTTTGGCTGATCCATCTGTATATGCATGGGTCCAATTCCTGCTTGGGTAATGTTCTTTTATGTAGTTTAGGGTTATTTCTCTTCTTTCGGTTTCATGCTGAGTGTTCTTTTTCTCAATACCAGGAATGTTTTCTATCATCTCAGGCAGTTGCTGCTGTCTCCAAGCTGGGAACTTGTGTGCATTGTGTATGGGCTTGACTGTTGATATGTTAAGTATAGGATCTGCCCTAATCCTTCGTTTTGCAGTTTCTACAAAGTTGCTACGCTTCAGTCTTCCCTTTCCAAAACCATTAAATCTGTTGTACATAGGGTGGTCTGTCAATTGTAACAGTATTGGGTATAATTAGGATCTAGTGGGAAACACAGATACAGCACGATTGAGCATTGAGACTGAAAGGGGTGGGAGATGCTCAATCGTGACGTATTATGTTGTTAAGGTTAGTCAACATCCGATAGTCCAGCTGAGAAGACACGGCTTGTCATCTTGAGAATAAAGTATAAAGTTTTAGTCCAGACCAAGTCTTGTTACTTCATTTGACACTACTACAGAAGTAATAAATGGTGCCGTGGACCGAGAATCTGAGGTTGATCTAGGCCGGCCAACAATAACAACTATCCACTGGCGGCATGCTGTAAGACAAATTATGAAGGTAATGGCCTACCACGCGAAGTACTAAAGAATCCAGACAAAACTGCCAGGACAAGAAGGGTTTCCTGGAGCCGTGGCTGAACATTTGAATTGTATCATTTACAAGGGGCCTAACCTGGCCGTTGCCTGAACCTTGCCACTTTCAAGGGACTTGCCTCCAATTTAAGTTCAAGATTTTATCGGAAGTCAGAACTCGTTCAAGGTCAGGTCATCACTAGCCGTTGGCTGATACTAATCCATTTTTGGGCCTCGTCATTCCTATGACCCAAACACACCTAATCCATTTTTGGGCCTCGTCATTCCTATGACCCAAACACACCTAATCCATTTTTGGGCCTCGTTATTCCTATGACCCATTCCATACGACGATGAAGTACCCACTTGAGAATCAAGGAAGGGACCCAACCAGGGGTCGAAGATTGTCTGGCAGCCCATGAGATGTGACCCAACCAGGGGTTGAAAATTTTCTGGCAGCCCACGAGAAGGACGAAATCACCTGAGGGAAGAGAAGTGATATCTGAACTCCGCCACCTGAATTCCGAGACTAAATTTCACTTGATGCGGGCTCTGGTTGGTTGAACTGAATCCGTCAGCTGGTAAAAGAAGGTAACGGATTAATTAAGGAAATAGACTCAGAGTAAAAGTTGTGTATTTCGAGGTCTCCCGTGATGTTCCGAATTTCTTAATTAGAGTGGAGTACAGGACATTATGGTGGTTTAAGAAACAAATATCTACAAGGAACCTTCTGATTGCCACAAATTTGAGTTTTTTATTGAGGACAGGGTTCATTCTTCCTATGCTCAGACAGGATATCGTTGGTGCTTCTTCTGATTAATGTAATATCTTACAATATTATAACCAACTGAATTGTGCTGTTTGGGATTTGGGAAATTGTAATTGTGTGATTGGTTGCTTGCTTTGTTTCTGTATTTTTCAGCATGGCGGAACAGAACACCTGAGCACAAGTTTTGACGTTAAATTAAGAAATTACAAAAATGAAATTGGTTACTTGTATAAATATTTCAGCTTAGAAGACTCAGCACAGCACATATTTCAGCTGAACTCAGGATAAGTTTTTTTTCCCAGGTACCAAAGAAGTATACAGAAGAAGAAGTGAAAATATTGTTTCAGCTGGATAGATATTTTCAAAGGAACTGAATATGAATTTCTTGTGCGGGGAGTTACAACGGGTTAGCACATGGTTAGGAGAATTAAAGATGTCAATTACGGAAGTGGAGAATTTTCTGAAAATATTGAAGAACAAAACGATTAGACAAGACCCTTATAGAATTATGGTAGACGGTAATAGAGTAGAAAAGAATAACAGGAGACAGCCGTTGCTTAATAAAGACAGAAGACAATATGGTTATGACGAACAAAGACCTAATCTAAATAGAGTAAAAGACAGTGAGAACAGACGAAATAGTGAAAGGTTGGACTGGTATAGTAGTTATAAAAACAAAAATGGGCGTGAGAGAAACTTTTCAAGGAAATCATGGAACTGGCCCTCTCACAGTGCAACTGCTAGAAAAAGACGTGACGACTGGTTAGAGAAAAGACAAAGACAATATTTAAACTCAGGTGTAAGAGACAGAGTTGAACCAGTAAGTAAAATACAGAATAGTCCTAAAATGGTTGCGAATGTGACTAGTAGACAGGAAAAGAAGACGACGGTACTGGTAAAGAAAAGAAACCGAGAGACACAGACGCAGACAAGTAATACGGTAGAAAGTAGTACACAGACTCAGGTACAATCAGTCAGCAAGATAACAAAGGGAACTCAAACGGATGTAATAGAGACTCAGTCAAAACCAACTCATTTGACTAAGAGAGACAAGGTTGAAGTTAGGAAAGATGGACAGACAAGGACCAAGGACGAAAGGAAGTCAATAAAGAAAAGTGTTAGTATGGTTGTAAATAGAGGTAGTGCCATGTCAAGTTATTCAGACATAGACAAGAAACTAGTTCCCAGATGGTGTAGGAATATTAGTTGTCAGAGTTCAAGCTACGGAGAAGATATTCCCACAGCTGAATATTATAGTGATGCTGAATCAGATATTATTACAGATGATTCGGAGAATGAGAGTGTTACACTACGTGCAGATCCTGAATTGAAGAGTGTTGTTCCCTCATACGGAATAGTGACTGGTGGACAGACAGATAGAGTTTTGGTTAGTGACTATGTAGGGAAGGCTAAGGGACGAAGACCGAGAAAGAGAAAGAAAGCCAGACGTTTTAAAGATGACTGTGGGAATAGGGCCGACGTGTTTGCAGTAAACTATAACGAGTCTGATGAAGGAACTATAATTAGTGTGTCATCTGAAGACGAGATGGGAAGGTATAAACGTTACGTAAGGTACACAGGAAACAGTGAGCAGACTGACGAAAATATAGGAAATAGAAGGAACTCATTTAAGAAGAAGAATAGTGGTAGACAGTTAGCGGGAATTTATTCAACAACAGAAAGTGACTTAAGTAAAATAGAAGACCTTATGACCTTAAGACCTGACTTCTTTAACAGGTTGACAACAGATAGTGATGATGACATTATAAGTGAAAGACAGGTTAGGATGTTGAAAGACAGTGAAGTGTTTAATTTGGAGACACTATATAACAGTTAAAATTCCTTGGGTGAAGAAGGAAAATGAAATAGGTCTGGCTTATGAGAAGAACCCCGGTTTGAGAGTATAGGTATATGAGCTGTCTAAAATAGGCAGATGAATTTTGTTGGTGATAAGGAAGTACGGCAAATGATATTCCACGTGGATTACGTAATACAGGATATCGTCTGGTTGGTAGCGAGGTAGAGAGAGTAAAATAGGGTAGATTCAGGACAGAATTAATAGAGGGTGAGAGATATGTTAGGCATGAATATTAGTATTAGAAATAGTTTGACTCAGAGTTATGACGTGAGGTCCGAGATAGTTTCGCTTGTTGGTTGGAGAAGAAAGAATAGTATTGTTGACAGGTGAACCGAGAGTGTCTGGTGAGGAGATATAGATTGAGGAGGCACTGAGTATCCTGTGTATAAAATAGCCAGTTGAACGTGAGAATAAAAGTAAAAGACTGTAGAAGTGGATGCTTGAAAAATACGAGTTACGTCGTGCTTGCGGAGAAAGAAGAAACTTGTTGTGTGTAGAGAAGTATAGAATGATAGTTACGAAGTTAGGGGTGGTTCACCAGAATGAGGTTTGTTTTGAAGAGATAGTAGATAGTACTGTGAAAGTAATTTCAGTTGCGAGAGGTAGTGTATAGGGTCTGACCTTCGTATAGGAGTGAGTGATTGAGTAAAGTAGAGATATAAGAAAACAGTGAATTGAGAAAGTCCTCTGGAATAATTCGTTTGGTTGTGCGTTGTTCGTACGTGAGTATAACTGTACTCAGACAGGTGTTCGTCGTGATGAAGGAAGTAGGAGAGAGGTGTGATGACGTCGTCTAAGTGAAATACATAGATAAAATATAAGAGTGGCGTTGATATGTCTTGTGTCAACGTGTGTAGAGGAGATCAATACGTGTAGATTGTGCTGAATGATCGCTGGAATGTTGAAGTGGCGTCTGAGGTGTTTTTTTTTTAAATAAAAATAGTAGGGACACGTTAGGTTGTCGTGTTGTGTGTAGTTGTCTGTAAATATGAGAAGAGTGCTTGATAAGTCCAGAGAATTGAATAGCCTTGTTACACCTGTTGTCAATATCAATTGTTGCGTTTTAGATTAGCTAAGTGGTTGTTGGTTGTTCTTCTTTAGTTATAGTCGTCGCCTCTGTTTTTTTGTTTGTGCTAAAGGGAGATATCTTTTGTTTAGAATGTGTGATCTTGGAAAGAAATTATGAAAGTTGTATAACAGGTTGACGGAAAGAGAGTTAATATTCTGATTGACGTTTCATAAAACATCTTTAGTATTCTTGACAGGAACATGTCAAAGCAGGAGTGCCTAATACGGAGAAACGAGAAAAATGAGGTCCGTTGTATATACTAACGTGAGTTGCTGTTCTGAAAGAATCCCGATAAATAGGAGTGAAAGATACGAAGGTAAACAAGATGAGGTAAATGAACGTTAGAAAAAGTGTTCCGATAAAAGTGATTGGTTGGAGTGTCGTCACGATGTGAAAAGGATAGGAGATACTTGAGATAATGGTGCTGAGATACAGAAAGTACTGATGCAAAAGAATGAAATATTAATTGCGTCGGGTAGACGAGAAGGTGGAAATAGAGTTAGTTGTTTTGGTGAGAGGTCTATAGTAAATAGACAAAGTTTTGTTGGTTGTAGGAGGGTGGAGATACTGTGGTTGACGGTAAGGATTGGGAAGTGGTGGTGATGGTTGGTACAAGGCCATGGGAGACAGTTGGTGTGCCGAGCCACAGGTTAATTGATAAGTAGATGGTGGCTGGTACATTGAGATGATATTGGAATAACTGTAGTTTACAGTGCTTGCTTATGAGGATATTTTGGATGTTATGATGTATTAGGAGTTAGGATGGAAAAGATAGAAATTGTGAGGGGAGATAATCAATGTTTGACTTCCAGAAAAGAAGGTTGAGTAATGGTTTTGGTTGAGGGGAACAAGTATGGTTCCGCATTAAGATAATCTGTAGATAACAGAGGGATATTTGTATATATGTATATACGTATTTTGGCATTAATGCTTGGTATGGAGTTGTTTTGTTATATATGACTTGGCTAAATAGATAGGTGTTACATTGGTTAGAAAAGGAGGCCAATGTTGCTGGGTCACTTTACGTAGTAATTTGAAGGGAGTTGTATTTTTTTTGAAAACCTTATCTTTGTTTTATTGCCTCATGTATAAAGTTTTTTTTTGCTTGATTTGGTCCTGTAAAATGATTGTTATTATTTTAGAGTAGGTTATTGTCTTCGTAGACCTTTATGTGTAAACTACTGGTCCGTAAAAGAGACCAGTAGTAGTAGAAAAAAATAGATTAGGATGTATGTTGTATTATTTTAATCATCGTCACCATCATCATCACTATCATCATCATACTTTTAGTTGAATTGCGGGGAAACATAAATGAGTGTTACAAAAATTTGGGGGGATTTGATGTCCTGTTGTGATTTTATTTCACTGTTTTGTGTGTTAAATAGTAGTTAATTAAGTTATGTTTAATTTACAAGGTTTTCGTAAAGACAATACAGGGGGCTTTAATTATGACCCTTCGTTCAGAAAAGAGTTCATAAAACTACGGAGAACTAATAGAGAGACACATTCTCTTTGTGAAGAAGAAGTTCATAGATATTTTGATGCTTTGATTATCAGCGTAGAAAGGTTAAAGTGGCTATGAACTGTAGACGGGGTTACTACACAAGTAAAATGGTTATGGTAAAGTCATTATTAGAAAAATATGGGATTGGAAGCCACATGGGAGGAGAAAAGATTAATGAATATAGTAGTAGAAAAAAAGAGGGGAAAGTTTTGAACATAGTTTCCGGGGGGTCTGAAGAGCCATGATATACACGAGATTGCTGGGTTATAGAAGAATAAGAAAATTACCCCAAATGAAGAGTAAACATGAATTGGATCCATGTTTGACTAGACACTGTGGATAACTGTATAATAGAAAAGGGTAAAGTGTGTAAATGAGAAATGAACATAAGGGGAGACATAGGGACATGGGGTGTTTGTGGGTCCGTAATAAAGGGACTGAGATTAAAGTTGATTACAAGCAGTCACAGATATGAGTGGTTATTTTTGCTGCTGTAGATTACGGCATGAATTATGAATTGAAGAGGTGGAAGATTTTAGAGAGACATTGGGTTACATAGCCTGGGCAGGATGTAAATGTTTATAAGTGGGTCAGATTACAATGTTGTGTTTGATGGTTAATATTTAAGGGGAGATTTCAAGGTTACTAGGTTGCTGTTGATAACGGCATAAGTGGAGCATTTTAGTAGATATGCCCATAAAAAATGGACATTAAGAGAGAACCTGAGGTATTGGAGAAGATTACTTATACGAGGTGATGAGGTTATGTGAGGTGTTGTGTTGGAGGAGGTCTTAAGGGATAATAGACCTTTTTAATTGTGTCTTCGGGATGTGTTTTATGGTTTACATTACAATGTGAGGTTGAGGGTAGGTAGTGTATGTTATAAAGACACTTAGAAGTGAAGAATATTTTTGGATGATGGTTGGTAATTGATGCTGTAGATAGCAGCGTAAACTGTTACCATAATGAGTGGTACTGGGGGAGATATAGTGGTTTAGAATTTATTGCATAAATTCTCAAAGAACATAGGGGTGTAAAGGGGTGTGTGATTTAGGTGAATGTTGTTTTTTTTTGAAAGAGTTCTATTTCTTCTTTTAAGTTCCGGTGGCCACCGATTCTTTGTCTTCCTATCGTGTGAAAGTAATTTCAGCTTAGTTGAAAGTGGGGGATTTGTAGCGTTGGTGATAAAATAAGGAGTTGGTTAGAGTTGAGTTTGAAATTTTAAGCAGATTGCTTATGAGGAAGGAGTATTTAAGAAGACGTGTTATGATGTTATTGTATATAGTTGAAATTGAAATGTTATTAAGGATATGTAAATATCTTATGGTTGGTTGAAGGGCCGGAAACGAAGAAGAAGTGGGTTGACTATATAAAAAGGGAAAAAGTAAAGAAATTGAATATTCATTTAAGTTAGAGTTGATTTTAGGAAGGTTAGAAGACAAAGAGGGAATGGAGTATGGGGATTTAGAGTAAAGATTTTTCCTTTATAAGGAAAATTCTTTATTAAACATGGGGAGGTGTAACAGTATTGGGTATAATTAGGATCTAGTGGGAAACACAGATACAGCACGATTGAGCATTGAGACTGAAAGGGGTGGGAGATGCTCAATCGTGACGTATTATGTTGTTAAGGTTAGTCAACATCCGATAGTCCAGCTGAGAAGACACGGCTTGTCATCTTGAGAATAAAGTATAAAGTTTTAGTCCAGACCAAGTCTTGTTACTTCATTTGACACTACTTTTTGTTCTTTTTCTCAATACCAGGAATGTTTTCTATCATCTCAGGCAGTTGCTGCTGTCTCCAAGCTGGGAACTTGTGTGCATTGTGTATGGGCTTGACTGTTGATATGTTAAGTATAGGATCTGCCCTAATCCTTCGTTTTGCAGTTTCTACAAAGTTGCTACGCTTCAGTCTTCCCTTTCCAAAACCATTAAATCTGTTGTACATAGGGTGGTCTGTCAATCTTCTAAATTTTTCTGCTTGTTGCTGGGTTCTGCTATCTCTTCTATCCTGCATTGGTTGTAAACAAGTGATCTTTTCTAGTTCATTAATAGGCGTTGTCTTCAGGCTTCCAGTTATGATTCGCATTCCTTGGTTTTGGGCTCTACTTATTTTGTTAAAGTTTGACTTAGCTGCTGTTGCCCAAGCTGCAATGCCATATTCCAGTACTGGCCTCACCCGTCCAGTATATAACTTCTTGAGAACTTTCTCATCTGCTCCCCACGTTGTACCAGCAAGCTTTTTCATGATTGCCATTCTCTGCCTTGCTCTTGTTCGATTTTTCTCAACCTGTGTCTTCCATGTCAGGCGACGATCAAAGGTGACTCCTAGATAATTTGGATTTTCTTCATGGCGCAATATTTTTCCATTCAGTACCAGCTTAGGTTGCTGAGTTTTATTTGAGAGGGAGAACACTGTGCATGTTGTTTTCTCCTCACTTATCTTCACTAGCCATGATTTTGACCAGTCCTCTAGCGCTAATAAGGCTTGCTGTATTCTGCTGTTAGCTGTACTAATATATTCTTCAGATGTCCATATGGCTAGGTCATCTGCAAAGGAGGATGTGTGTACTCTGGCTGGAAAATTTTCTGTGATGTCATTTATATATGCTAGGAATAATGTTGGTGAAAGAACTCCTCCTTGGGGGACACCTTGCTCCAGCAGCATCATTTTGCTTGTTTGTCCTTGTACTTTTGTCCTGGCAGTTCTGTTCTCAAGGTAGTGGCTGATCCATTTATACATTTTTTCCACAAACATGCATGTTTTGCAGTTTTACTTTCAGTCCTTCCTTCCATACTTTATCAAATGCTTTTTCTAAATCTATCCAGACTGCTAGTGTGTGCTTTTTCTCTTGGAAGGCATCCTCTATTTCCTGAGCTATATAGGTTATTTGATCTTCAGTGGATCTGTATTTCTGAATCCTGCTTGGTGTGGTGTTAAGAGTTTGTTTTCTTCCAGATGCCATGTTAGCCTGCCATTGATAATGCGTTCCATTAATTTTCCTACACAGCTAAGTAGACTGATAGGTCGATAGCCATTTGGTTCTTCCAGGTCTTTTCCTTTCTTTGGGACTGGTATTAGTATAGCTTCCTTCCATGCCTGTGGGACTATTCCTCTCTTCCTGCTGTTATTTAGGACTGCTAGTAGTTTCTTCTTTGCCTTGGTGCCTAGTCCTATTAGCATTTCATTTGTGATTCCATCCTTTCCTGGTGATTTCTTCTTTTTTAGGGTATTCATTGCCTGTTCCATTTCTTCCATTGTTAGATTTGCCATCATATATTCTGCTGCTGTCTCTTTATTTCTATGATGTATCTGTTTGTCTTTGATTGCTTTCTTCTGTTCGGTTGTAATATCAATGTGGTTTGCATTTGCATAGTGTTCCATTAGTGCATTTGCAGCCTTTTTGCCTGTAAGCAAGGCATTTCCTTGTTTAATTGTTATTTGTTTGTTTCGAGGTCCTTCATTGTTCATGGCTTTCACTAGTTTCCATAGTTTGTTTCCATCCCTGTCAAAATTCAGGTTTTCTGTTTTTTCCCTCCAACAATCTCTTGTTGTTTGATTTACTGTTCTTTTATATTTTGCTGAGATGGCTTTGAGAGAGATGTTTGCTTCAATTGTTTGTTCTCTCTCTGCTGTCTTCCTGGCATCTTCAACTTTGTCCTCCAAACTTTGTAGTTCTTCAGTCCAGTATGGTTTGTAATTTTTCCTCGCTCCTCTTGGAATGGACTCAGTGGCTGCCTGTATTATTGCTCTGTTTAGACTTTCCACCATTTGCTTTATGTTGCCATATCGTGTATTTATGTTTTCACAATATTTGTCTGTTAGTATGGCAAATCTGTCCCAATCTGCTCGTTTGTAATTCCAGCGGGGCAAGGGCTTTTGCTCCTGTGGAACATACTCCATATTCATTTCAAGCTTGATTGGTCTGTGGTCACTACCTGCTAATTGGTCCAGCACATGGCGATCAGTTTTGTGGAGGATGTCTCCTGTGCAGAAAGCTAAGTCTGGAGTAGAAGTGGTAAGCCATCTTCTGGAGTAGAAGCTCGGTGTGTCATCCGCTTTGTTGAGTAGATGGAGATTTGAGTCTATTTCCCAGTCCTCCAATTCATCTCCTCTTTTGTCAGTATCTGGAGTATCCCCATCTTTCTGAACGGCTATTAAAGTCTCCGACAATAATGCAGTTTGTGTTAGTTATTTTCATGTTTGAGAGTGTAAGATCCTTATCTGCTGGGCTATACAGATTGTAGATTCTTATTTTCACGTCCTTTATCATTATATCAACACCTATAATTTCCGTTTGGTTGTTAGAGATCACAGATACTTCGCTGCAAGGTATTGTATTTCGTGTAAGTATTAGAACTCCTCCTTTGTGTCCTTCGCGGTCGAAACGTGTGGCCTGATATCCTCTGACTGAGAATTTGTGATTGGCGTTGAGGTGTGTCTCTTGAATGCATGCCACATCTATTCTATCTTTATGAAGACGCTGTGTTAGGGAGTCTTTCTTCTTGTAAACTCCTTCGGCATTCCACTGTAGTATGTTGAGTGTCCGGGGTATTTGGTCAATAGCTCTTAACCTACTCCTCTGTGCCTTGACTCCACAGCACAGGGGAAGGTGACCACCAGTAGTCATGGGTGGACCCCCTCGAGGCAGGGGGCCCGGCACTATCACCGCCTGATGGGACTTCACGGGATTAGCACCATATCGATTAATTTTGATTTGTGACATCATGAATTAAGTTACGTTGCACTGCTTTGTCAAGCCTGTGGCTCAGTACATCCGATTTCGACAAGCATTTATTCGGGATGCTTTCCCTAGCCTTTGACTGTCCCCAGTCTACCTACAAGGCAGCAGGTTTCACGTTGCACTGCTTTGTCAAGCCTGTGGCTCAGTGCATCCGATTTCGACAAGCATGTATTTGGGGTGCTTTCCCTAGCCTTTGACTGTCCCCAGTCTACCTACAAGGCAGCAGGTTTGTGTGTCTCTTCGTCTGGTCCCTCTCCCTTGACCTGTCCGACATGGGTGGCCCTACCAGTAGCTGTGCTACCGTCGGCATAGCTCTTGGGGTCATTGGGACGCACAAGCCCCTCTACCTCGTCACGGTGGACACACAGCAGAGGGGACATTCTGTTATGAACCTAAGGCCTATCCACGTCAATATGGAAGCACTATACTCGAGTTTCGCCCTCGTTTGAGCTCGTCAGTAGTGCATATCCCTGACCGGATCCGGAAACAGTCCCGGATCACGTGTGTGAAGCGGGTGTGTAACCACGCGGCACACACTGGACACACCAAATTATCACAACAGAACATCACAACGCTACCCATCGTAGGCTATGCTCAAGATTGCCCAATAGACGGCCGAGCTCTCCTGTCTCATGTAACCAACTTTAGTAGACGTGTGTAGGCAGTGATCTGCCCTTGTTGCTATGACAACCGGTGGTTTGCCTTCCCCGGGAGGAAGAAAACATCCAACATAAACAAGTCGTGGGTACCCTCATTGATCTTATCCTGGTACTGTCATCACGTACTGTTTGGTTAATCATTACCTTTTTTGTATTAATGTAGCTTATTGGTCATTATTGGGTTATACACGTAATTGTAGAATTCAAAAGTAACGAAGTCCAAATCAAGAAACAGAAACCATTCCATTTCCCTGTAGGTGAATCGTACTGTACCTACTTAGTCTCTACTGTACCCGTAACAAGCACGAAACTGCTGGCGCTGGTATTAGTATAAGTGTTAGTAATTATTACGGTACTACCATTGTTATTTATTATTATTATTATTTTAGAGAACGAGAGCCTATAGGTCCTGTGATGTTCTCTTTATATTAATATATCTGGACAGGTACACAAAAACATCAGCAACAAATGGCTTACAAATACATAACACATTTCATTGACCATACACCGAGGCAGGCTAACAAACAAACATCAATATTTTTTAAAAGCCATTATGGTTTTTGTTGCTTAATAAATTATTATGCCAGCTACAGAATACTCTTTATATTCAGATTATATAAAGTTATTCCACAAGAATCCACACTCTAATAAATAATTAATAGTGGCTGTAGAGAGATAAAATTGTAACCGCATCACTCTTCTCTGACAAGATCACAGCTGGGACTAAAGATGCCACATCCACGATCTGCACGATCAGACGTCAGTGACGCTGACATGGAGGGGCTGCAGGAGCAGGAGCTGGCCAATCTGCAGAGAAGCTTCCGTATGATGGAAGGAGACAGGACCATGTACACGGAGGAATCCCAGAATATGATTCGCAAGCAGAAGTGAGTGGCAAATTGTTTTGTTTACAACATGTCCTACCAGGTCGAAGGCAATGTCTTTGGTATTTCACATTTCATGCATTTATTTTTCTTGTTTTAATTATATTAACGATGTTATTTTTCACTCAAGCTAAACATATTCTTCCTTATCTTTATGTGATTGTCAAATGGTGACATTATATTATGATGGTGATTTTGTCCAACTGTGCATGAACACGAGAAGAAATATGTTTGTGTATAACTGTGTTGTTGCTGATTAGCTGTCTGTCAATGAAGGTGAGAAAGAAAGTTCTGAGCAGTTATAGCACACCAACTCTGATGTCTGGAAGTGAATCATGGACAATTTAGTATTAGTGAGAAATTACTTGGTTTGGCCATGCAAGTAGGTTACCATCCAACAGCATACCAAGCAATGATGTACAGACCAGATGGAAACAGAGGAAGAGGCCGACCACATAAATGTTGGACGGAGGGAATAGCAGAGTCCATGGGAATATCAATACATGAAGCCCATAATCGGGCACTCTCACGATGTTTATACTTCACCTCAACACCACAAGATACAAGAGGAACATGATGAGATGAGATGAGATGAAAAATTACTTATAGGCTGCTAAGATATGATTCTATAGAAGTGTGCTTGACAGGTACAAAGAGTCATGAAAATGTCTTGAGAGAAACCAGGTCACAAAGAGAACTGACAACCTTATATCAGAAGCAGACAACCCAATTCTTTGAACATTTCATGCAAAGAGTAAACTGGAGAATGAGACCAGAGGAAAGTTGTAAGGGAAGGCGGTCATGGAGAATGTGACAAGAGGAAAGTTGTAAGGGAAGGTGGTCATTGAGAATGTTACAAGAGGAAAGTTGTAAGGGAAGGCGGACATGGAGAACATGATGGAACAACCTGATATCATTGCATAGCGGAACTTTTACATTGGAAATGATTGACACATGTGAGACAGGAATCTTTGAAAACACATGATAAGTGTATAATATGGACTACAGGAAGTGATACGGGGAGCGTTGGATAAACATGGTAATTAACATGATACAATATGGACAATAATTGGGACAGAAGTATTTGGACAAACATGGCATTCAACATGAACAATAAGGGAGATGAGAGTACTGGGGTAATCATTATAATCAATGCCTCACAGCATGGACAGTAAGAAGTAGGACAGGAGGCTGTGGACAAACAACAAACAATGTCTTACAGCCTGGACTATAATCAAAATTAGAATGTCTGTTCAAGTTTATCTTCAGTTCAGTTACTATTTTGTAGCCTCACATAAAGACAATCACTCTGTCAGTGAACAGACAGACACAAGTTTATCTTAAGTTTAGAAAAGTAGATCTTTTGTCAAAATATGTTGTAGCCACACATAAAGATAATGACACTGTTGTGCAGCCATCATTGGCACCTTTCCGTCTTGACAGACGATAGTTTGGTACATTGTGCTTCAAAAAGGCTTAATAACTACGATCCATGGCGGTGGCGAGTGTGGCTGGTAAGGCCAATTTATTCAGTTAATAGCACACCAGAAGTAATGTAGCTTATCTTTTGTTAGCCACACATAAAGATAATGACACTGTTTTGTAGCTACACATAAAGATAATGACACTGTTTTGTAGCTACACATAAAGATAATGACAATGATTTGTAGCCATACATAGAGACAATCACTCTGTCAGTGAACAAACAGACACAAGTTTATCTTAAGTTCAGAAAAGTAGATTGTTTGTCTAATTATGTTGTAGCCACACATAAAGATAATGACACTGTTTTGTAGCCTCACATAAAGATAATGACACTCTTTTGTAGCCACACATAAAGATAATGACAATGTTTTGTAGCCACACATAAAGATAATGACACTGTTTTGTAGCCACACATAAAGATAATGACACTGTTTTGTAGCCACACATAAAGATAATGACACTGTTTTGTAACCACACATAAAGATAATGACACTGTTTTATAGCCACACATAGAGACAATCACTCTGTCAGTGAACAGACAGACCCTGACCTTGTTCACTGGTGTCCAGGGAGTGTATGTAAACCAAAGAATGTTGTTTGTCTGTTTCTTAGAGCTCTATAAACATAAGGTTCTAATTTCATGAGCCTCTTCCATCTACACTAGCACTCCAGCATATTAAGAATATTTGTCTCAGAAATCACATGGTTAAAAATTGCTGCTATATAGCCAGGAGAGCAGAGTTGTAGTGGGCGCCCAACCTGGCAAAATACCCCCATGGCTTGTGCATTCATCACCTCCTTCAGTAAAAGTCCAACTCCCGCCCTTCATGTGGCAAAACTGTTTTAACTAACAAGAGAAGGGGTGACGATGCATCTCTGGTGCCTTAAAAAAACCAGACTGCTCTATGCGTGTATGTACGTACATACATGCACAGACACGTGTGTACGTGCAAACATATCTAAACTATAGTACGACTACAGTCTACTCCAGCAAAGGAAAGGTGCTGAAGATGGAGACAACCAGCCAGGAAATGCACCACAGAAATCAGGTTGCTGTGTAAGCATGCCATGGGTTATGTCGATTACTGAAAAACTTTATGGTGCTCGCCCTGCTATGGACTCCCAGTCAGGTGCAGTACTGGGCCCTATACCTTGAAAAGGTCCAACCAAAATAATGGTTAAATTCACACAAGAGACAAAACTGCAGTTATAGATAATTTTCAAGCAAACGAAAGAAGGAGAAGAAATCACATCTCCATTGCTTCCAAGTTCTTCCTATTTTTATTTATCCACATTTGTTAAAATTCACGCCAAACAGCAGACAGGTTCTATATAAAATTTCAGTTCTCTCTTTCTGACATTTACTGGGAGGGACTCATTAAATAAGATACTTCACATCGTCTGAAGAACACAAGATGATATTTAGTGGGAGCGACTTATTAAATAAGATACTTCACATTGTCTGAAGAACAGAAGATGATATTTAGTGGGAGGGACTTATTAAATAAGATAGTTCACATCGTCTGAAGAACAGAAGATGATATTTACTGGGAGGGACTTATTAAATAAGATACTTCACATCGTCTGAAGAACACAAGATGATATTTAGTGGGAGGGACTTATTAAATAAGATACTTCACATCATCTGAAGAACAGAAGATGATATTTACTGGGAGGGACTTATTAAATAAGATACTTCACATCGTCTGAAGAACAGAAGATGATATTTACTGGGAGGGACTTATTAAATAAGATACTTCCCATCGTCTGAAGAACAGAAGATGATATTTACTGGGAGGGACTTATTAAATAAGATACTTCACATCGTCTGAAGAACAGAAGATGATATTTACTGGGAGGGACTTATTAAATAAGATACTTCACATCGTCTGAAGAACACAAGATGATATTTAGTGGGAGGGACTTATTAAATAAGATACGTCACATCGTCTGGAGAACAGAAGATGATATTTACTGGAAGGGACTTATTAAATAAGATACTTCACTTCGTCTGAAGAACAGAAGATGATATTCAGTGGGAGGGACTTATTGAATAAGATACTTCACATCGTCTGAAGAACACAAGATGATATTTATAATCTACTAAGAGAGGGCTGGCTTCGTGGCGAAGGGGTTATGGACGCAAGTTTGAGATCCTACATGCCTGCGTTCGAAACACGGCTGTGGGCGATTTGGCAGCAGACTGCATTTGTTGTTGGTGTTTATGAAATGGTATGGGTGTCAGTTGTTCAGAAATCAATGGCAAACTACTGAACGTAAACTTGCCAAGAGATCACAACAGCACATAAAAATACTGGTGTTGAATGCAACGCCCTGTAAAGGATATGCAACTAACTAACAAAGAGAGGAACAGAAGACTGTAATGCCTGGCCATATGTAATGACATCATATAGTGAGAAGATGTGCTCTCTCAGACAGGAGATCAAGTTGCTGATGGCGGAGAAGGAGGAGTTGCTCAAGGAGCTGAAGCTGGCTGAGTCTAGATCCAACCAGATCAAGGATGAGGGGAATACAGATGCTTTGGTTACTTTAATTGAGACTAAAGGTAAAGGGGTGGATGTGTGGGTACATGTGTGGGTGTATATATGGGTGGATGTGTGGGTGTATATATGGGTGGATGTGTGTGTACATGTGTTAATGTGTGGGGGAATGGGTGGATATGTGGGTATTTCTGTAGGTGGATAAATGTGTGACTACGTGAGTTAATGGGCGGATGGCTGTGGGTGAATATGTTGATTTGTCGATAAATGCATATATGTATGGAAATATGTCCCATGTGGTGTGGATGCTCATGTCCCATGCTATGTGGGTGCTAGTGTCCCATGCTGTGTGGGTGCTAGTTCCCATGCTATGTGGGTGCTAGTGTCCCATGCTATGTGGGTGTTAGTGTCCCATGCTATGTGGGTGCTAGTGTCCCATGCTATGTGGGTGTTAGTGTCCCATGCTATGTGGGTGCTAGTGTCTCATGCTATGTGAGTGCTAGTGTCCCATGCTTTGTGAGTGCTAGTGTCCCATGCTATATAAGTGCTAGTGCCCCATGCTATGTATATGATAGTGTCCCATGCTATGTGGGTGCTAGTGTCCCATGCTATGTGGTTACTAGTGTCCCATGTTGTGTGGGTGCTAGTGTCCTATGCTATATGTGTGCTAGTGTCCCATGCTATGTATATGATAGTGTCCCATGCTATGTGGGTGCTAGTGTCCCATGCTATGTGGGTGCTAGTGTTCCATGCTATGTGGGTGCTAGTGTCCCATGCTATGTTGGTGCTAGTGTCCCATGCTATGTGGGTGCTAGTTCCCATGCTATGTGGGTGCTAGTGTCCCATGCTATGTGGGTGTTAGTGTCCCATGCTATGTGGGTGCTAGTGTCCCATGCTGTGTGGTTACTAGTGTCCCATGTTGTGTGGGTGCTAGTGTCCTATGCTATATGTGTGCTAGTGTCCCATGCTATGTATATGATAGTGTCCCATGCTATGTGGGTGTTAGTGTCCCATGCTATGTGGGTGCTAGTGTCCCATGCTGTGTGGTTACTAGTGTCCCATGTTGTGTGGGTGCTAGTTCCCATGCTATGTGGGTGCTAGTGTCCCATGCTATGTGGGTGTTAGTGTCCATGCTTTGTGAGTGCTAGTGCCCCATGCTATGTGGGTGTTAGTGTCCATGCTTTGTGAGTGCTAGTGTCCCATGCTATGTGGGTGTTAGTGTCCATGCTTTGTGAGTGCTAGTGCCCCATGCTATGTGGGTGCTAAAGTCCCATGCTATGTGGGTGTTAGTGTTTCCTTGCTATGTGGGTGCTGGTGTTTCCTTGCTATGTGGGTACTAGTGTCCCATGCTATGTGAGTGCTATTGTTTCCTTGCTATGTGGGTGCTAGTGTTTCCTTGCTATGTGGGTGCTAGTGTTTCCTTGCTATGTGGGTGTTAGTGTCCCATACTATGTGGGTGCTAGTGTTTCCTTGCTATGTGGGTGCTAGTGTTTCCTTGCTATGTGGGTGCTAGTGTTTCCTTGCTATGTGGGTGCTAGTGTCCCATACTATGTGGGTGTTAGTGTCCCATGCTATGTGGGTGCAAGTGTCCCATGCTATGTGGGTGCTAGTGTCCCATGATATGTGGGTGCTAGTGTTCCTTGCTATGTGGGTGCTAGTGTCCCATGCTATGTGGGTGCTAGTGTTTCCTTGCTATGTGGGTGCTAGTGTTTCCCTGCTATGGGTGCTAGTGTCCCATACTATGTGGGTGTTAGTGTCCCATGCTATGGGGGTGCTAGTGTCCCATGCTATGTGGGTGCTAGTGTCCCATGCTATGTGGGTGCTAGTGTCCCATGTTATGTGGGTGCTAGTTCCCATGCTATGTGGGTGCTAGTGTCCCATGCTATGTAGGTGTTAGTGTCCCATGCTATGTGAGTGCTAGTGCCCCATGCTATGTGGGTGTTAGTGTCCATGCTATGTGAGTGCTAGTGCCCCATGCTATGTGGGTGCTAAAGTCCCATTCTATGTGGGTGTTAGTGTTTCCTTGCTATGTGGGTGCTAGTGTTTCCTTGCTATGTGGGTGCTAGTGTCCCATGCTATGTGGGTGCTATTGTTTCCTTGCTATGTGGGTGCTAGTGTTTCCTTGCTATGTGGGTGCTAGTGTTTTTTCCTTGCTATGTGGGTGTTAGTGTCCCATACTATGTGGGTGCTAGTATTTCCTTGCTATGTGGGTGCTAGTGTTTCCTTGCTATGTGGGTGCTAGTGTTTCCTTGCTATGTGGGTGCTAGTGTCCCATACTATGTGGGTGTTAGTGTCCCATGCTATGTGGGTGCTAGTGTCCCATGCTATGTGGGTGCTAGTGTCCCATGCTATGTGGGTTCTAGTGTTCCTTGCTATGTGGGTGCTAGTGTCCCATGATATATGGGTGCTAGTGTTTCCTTGATATGTGGGTGCTAGTGTTTCCTTGCTATGGGTGCTAGTGTCCCATACTATGTGGGTGTTAGTGTCCCATGCTATGTGGGTGCTAGTGTCCCATGCTATGTGGGTGCTAGTGTCACATGCTATGTGGGTGCTAGTGTCCCATGCTATGTGGGTGCTAGTGTTCCTTGCTATGTGGGTGCTAGTGTCCTATGCTATGTGGGTGCTAGTGTCCCATGCTATGTGAGTGCTAGTGTCCCATGCTTTGTGAGTGCTAGTGTCCCATGCTATGTGGGTGCTAGTGTCCCATGCTATGTGAGTGCTAGTGTCCCATGCTATGTGAGTGCTAGTGTACCATGCTATGTGAGTGCTAGTGTCCCATGCTATGTGAGTGCTAGTGTACCATGCTATGTGGGTGTTAGTGTTCCTTGCTATGTTGGTGCTAGTGTCCCATGCTATGTGGGTGTTAGTGTTCCTTGCTATGTGGGTGCTAGTGTCCCATGCTATGTGGCTGTTAGTGTTCCTTGCTATGTTGGTGCTAAAGTCCCATGCTATGTGGGTGTTAGTGTTCCTTGCTATGTGGGTGCTAGTGTCCCATGCTATGTGAGTGCTTCTGTCCTATGCTATGTGTGTGCTAGTGCCCATGATGTGTGGGTGCTAGTGTTCTATGCTATGTGGGTGCTAGTGTCCCATGCTATGTGGGTGTTAGTGTTCTATGCTATGTGGGTGCTAGTGTTCTATGCTATGTGGGTGCTAGTGTCCCATGCTATGTGGGTGCTAGTGTTCCATGCTATATTGGTGCTAGTGTTCCTTGTTGTATGGGTGCTAGTGTCCCATGCTAAGTAGTTGCTAGTGTTCCTTCTTAGTGTGGGTGATAGTGTCCCACGCTATATTGTTGCTAGTATCCCATACTATGTGAGTGCTAGTGTCCCATGCTATGTGGGTGATAGTGCCCCATGCTATGTGGGTGCTAGTGTTCCTTGCTATGTGGGTGCTAGTGTCCCATGCTATGTGGGTGCTAGTTCCCATGCTATGTGGGTGCTAGTGTCCCATGCTATGTGGGTGTTAGTGTCCCATGCTATGTGAGTGCTAGTGCCCCATGCTATGTGGGTGTTAGTGTCCATGCTATGTGAGTGCTAGTGCCCCATGCTATGTGGGTGCTAAAGTCCCATGCTATGTGGGTGTTAGTGTTTCCTTGCTATGTGGGTGCTAGTGTTTCCTTGCTATGTGGGTGCTAGTGTCCCATGCTATGTGGGTGCTATTGTTTCCTTGCTATGTGGGTGCTAGTGTTTCCTTGCTATGTGGGTGCTAGTGTTTCCTTGCTATGTGGGTGTTAGTGTCCCATACTATGTGGGTGCTAGTGTTTCCTTGCTATGTGGGTGCTAGTGTTTCCTTGTTATGTGGGTGCTAGTGTTTCCTAGCTATGTGGGTGCTAGTGTCCCATACTATGTGGGTGTTAGTGTCCCATGCTATGTGGGTGCTAGTGTCCCATGCTATGTGGGTGCTAGTGTCCCATGCTATGTGGGTGCTAGTGTTCCTTGCTATGTGGGTGCTAGTGTCCCATGCTATGTGGGTGCTAGTGTTTCCTTGATATGTGGGTGCTAGTGTTTCCTTGCTATGGGTGCTAGTGTCCCATACTATGTGGGTGCTAGTGTTCCATGCTATGTGGGTGCTAGTGTCCCATGCTATGTGGGTGCTAGTGTCCCATGCTATGTGGGTGCTAGTGTTCCTTGCTATGTGGGTGCTAGTGTCCTATGCTATGTGGGTGCTAGTGTCCCATGCTATGTGAGTGCTAGTGTCCCATGCTATGTGAGTGCTAGTGTCCCATGCTATGTGAGTGCTAGTGTCCCATGCTATGTGAGTGCTAGTGTCCCATGATATGTGAGTGCTAGTGTCCCATGTTATGTGAGTGCTAGTGTACCATGCTATGTGAGTGCTAGTGTACCATGCTATGTGGGTGTTAGTGTTCCTTGCTATGTTGGTGCTAGTGTACCATGCTATGTGAGTGCTAGTGTACCATGCTATGTTGGTGCTAGTGTCCCATGCTATGTGGGTGTTAGTGTTCCTCGCTATGTGGGTGCTAGTGTCCCATGTTATGTGGGTGTTAGTGTTCCTTGCTATGTTGGTGCTAAAGTCCCATGCTATGTGGGTGTTAGTGTTGCTTGCTATGTGGGTGCTAGTGTCCCATGCTATGTGAGTGCTTCTGTCCTATGCTATGTGTGTGCTAGTGTCCCATGATGTGTGGGTGCTAGTGTTCTATGCTATGTGGGTGCTAGTGTCCCATGCTATGTGGGTGCTAGTGTTCTATGCTATGTGGGTGCTAGTGTTCTATGCTGTGGGTGCTAGTGTCCCATGCTATGTGGGTGCTAGTGTTCCATGCTATATTGGTGCTAATGTTCCTTGTTGTGTGGGTGCTAGTGTCCCATGCTAAGTAGTTGCTAGTGCTCCTTCTTAGTGTGGGTGATAGTGTCCCATGCTATGTTGGTGCTAGTATCCCATACTATGTGAGTGCTAGTGTCCCATGCTATGTGGGTGATAGTGTCCCATGCTATGTGGGTGATAGTGTCCCATGCTATGTGGGTGCTAGTGTCCCATGCTATGTGGGTGATAGTTCCCATGCTATGTGGGTGCTAGTGTTCCATGCTATGTTGGTGCTAGTGTCCCATGCTATGTGGGTGCTAGTGTCCCATGCTATGTCTGTACTAGTGTCCCATGCTATGTGGGTGCTATTGTCCCATGCTATGTGGGTACTAGTGTCCCATGCTATGTGGGTGCTAGTGTCCCTTGCTATGTGGGTACTAGTGTCCCATGCTATGTGGTTGTAAGTATACCTTGCAATGTGGGTGCTAGTGTCACATGTGTGGATATTGGTGTCTTGTGGTGAAAAATCTTACACAGGAAAGTTTAACTCAGCCCACCAAGACTATCTAAGCAAAGGCCTACATGAGTTAAAGGATATTATTTGTTGAGGCATGACGAGGAGCTGTTACTGACCTAACAATGGTCTGATATTGTGATATCCCATGCAGTAAATATCTGCCTGACTTGTGTGCACCTCTCAACTATGCTGAAGTGCAGTGCCAGCAGTAATAAACTGATTGAAGTCACTTGTTGGCTTGCAGATATACCCCAAGTAGCTGTCATGTTGAACAAATAAGAACAAACAAAATACATCAGAGATGATTGTTCAACTGTAACTCTTTCATTTCTCATTGCAGATAAACATGAGGAGGCAATGAAAGAACAGGAAGAAATGCAGAAAGAACTTGATGCAAAAATTAGAGAATGGGAAAGAAAAATCAAAGAACACCACAAGAATGTAGGAGGGGCACAAACCGGTTCCAAACACACAACACAGGGACAGAAAACACACCGTGTTCTAGAGAATCGTCTGGACCAGGTACACACAACACTTCTGCATCATTTCTCTCTGTCTGCTTCTGTTCTACTCCCACTGATCTTTCTCGCCGCCAAATGTTTACCAATGCCTTTTTTCTCATGACATGACCAAAGACTGCTGTCTGTCAAATATTTTCACTGTAATCATTCACATAAGGCTGTTGTCTGTCAAATATTTTCACTGTAATCATTCACATAAGGCTGTTGTCTGTCAAATATTTTCACTGTAATCATTCACATAAGGCTGCTGTCTGTCAAATATTTCCACTGTAATCATTCACATAAGGCTGCTGTCTGTCAAATATTTTCACTGTAATCATTCACATAAGGCTGCTGTCTGTCAAATATTTTCACTGTAATCATTCACATAAGGTTGCTGTCTGTCAAATATTTTCACTGTAATCATTCACATAAGGCTGCTGTCTGTCAAATATTTTCACTGTAATCATTCACATAAGGCTGCTGTCTGTCAAATATTTTCACTGTAATCATTTACATGTACTGGAAAACATTTCTTCAGCAGCACAGTTCTAGAAAAAAAAAAAACTATTGATCTTACCAACAGTTCAGACGACACCAAATTAAACAACCATGTTTGGAAAAAGTCAAAAGCTTCACATACCTAGGAAGCAAAATGACATCTACAGGGGACTCAATGCCAGAAATATTATCTAGAATCGCACTGGCATCTAGTGCCTTCAATAAACTGTCAAACATCTGGAAGTCAGAGACACTCAGCAAACATACGAAACTTAAAATCTTCAACTCTTGTGTGATTCCAGTGCTAACGTATGGATGTGAGAGTTGGAAATCAATGGTAGCTTTAGATAAAAAATGTAGACAATTTTGAGAAACAAATGCCTTAGAAGAATTCTAAACCTCCACTGGACAGATTTCAGAACCAATACTCAAATAAGACAAGAGACTAAACAAGATATTGTATCCAATTTTATAAGAAAACGCCAGTTGGAACTACATCGGCCATGTACTCAGAATGGACAAGACAAGACTCCCCAACCAAGCCCTCTTATGGTCACCAGTAGGGAAAAGAAAACGGGGAAGACCAAGAGAGACCCTGCGTAGAACCATCATCAGAGAAGGCTCATTCAACGGCCAAGTGAATATCCAGGATCTACAACAGGTAGCAGCGAACCGCCAGACATGGAGAGCCATGACTTCTGCCCTATGCGCCGCCTTAGGCTCAAGAGGAAAGACTAACTAACTAACTAACAAACTAAGTTCTAGAATATGTGTTTTATTTATTTAGTTGTATGTCCTTCATTGTTGTCTAGGAGTCTGTTAAACTATAAACATTCTATCATTTGTGGATCTGTCCGTTGTCTAGGAGTCTGTTATACTATAAACATTCTATCATTTGTGGGTCTGTCTGTTGTCTAGGAGTCTGTTATACTATAAACATTCTATCATTTGTGGGTCTGTCTGTTGTCTAGGAGTCTGTTATACTATAAACCATTCTATCATTTGTGGGTCTGTCTGTTGTCTAGGAGTCTGTTATACTATAAACATTCTGTCATTTGTGGGTCTGTCTGTTGTCTAGGAGTCTGTTATACTATAAACATTCTATTATTTGTGGGTCTGTCTGTTGTCTAGGAGTCTGTTATACTATAAACATTCTATTGTGGGTCTGTCTGTTGTCTAGGAGTTCTGTTATACTATAAAATTCTAGTGTCGGTCTGTCTGTTGTCTAGGAGTCTGTTATACTATAAACATTCTATCATTTGTGGGTCTGTCTGTTGCCTATGAGTCTGTTATACTATAAACATTCTATCATTTGTGGGTCTGGTCTGTTGTCTAGGAGTCTGTTATACTATAAACATTCTATCATTTGTGGGTCATCTGTTGTCTAGGAGTCTGTTATACTATAAACATTCTATCATTTGTGGGTCATCTGTTGTCTAGGAGTCTGTTATACTATAAACATTCTATCATTTGTGGGTCTGTCTGTTGTCTAGGAGTCTGTTATACTAGAAACATTCTATCATTTGTGGATCGTCTATTGTCTAGGAGTCTGTTATACTATAAACATTCTATCATTTGTGGGTCATCTGTTGTCTAGGAGTCTGTTATACTATAAACATTCTAGTGTGGGTCTGTCTGTTGTCTAGGAGTCTGTTATACTATAAACATTCTATCATTTGTGGGTCTGTCTGTTGTCTAGGAGTCCGTTATACTATAAACATTCTATTGTGGGTCTGTCTGTTGTCTAGGAGTCTGTTATACTATAAAAATTCTAGTGTGGGTCTGTCTGTTGTCTAGGAGTCTGTTATACTATAAACATTCTAGTGTGGGTCTGTCTGTTGTCTAGGAGTCTGTTATACTATAAACATTCTGTCATTTGTGGGTCTGTCTGTTGTCTAGGAGTCTGTTATACTATAAACATTCTATCATTTGTGGGTCTGTCTGTTGTCTAGGAGTCCGTTATACTATAAACATTCTATTGTGGGTATGTCTGTTGTCTAGGAGTCTGTTATACTATAAAAATTCTAGTGTGGGTCTGTCTGTTGTCTAGGAGTCTGTTATACCATAAACATTCTATCATTTGTGGGTCTGTCTGTTGCCTAGGAGTCTGTTATACTATAAACATTCTATCATTTGTGGGTCATCTGTTGTCTAGGAGTCTGTTATACTATAAACATTCTATCATTTGTGGGTCTGTCTGTTGTCTAGGAGTCTGTTATACTATAAACATTCTATCATTTGTGGGTCGTCTATTGTCTAGGAGTCTGTTATACTATAAACATTCTATCATTTGTGGGTCATCTGTTGTCTAGGAGTCTGTTATACTAGAAACATTCTATCATTTGTGGGTCGTCTATTGTCTAGGAGTCTGTTATACTATAAACATTCTATCATTTGTGGGTCTGTCTGTTGTCTAGGAGTCCGTTATACTATAAACATTCTATTGTGGGTCTGTCTGTTGTCTAGGAGTCTGTTATACTATAAAAATTCTAGTGTGGGTCTGTCTGTTGTCTAGGAGTCTGTTATACTATAAACATTCTAGTGTGGGTCTGTCTGTTGTCTAGGAGTCTGTTATACTATAAACATTCTAGTGTGCATCTGTCTGTTGTCTAGGAGTCTGTTATACTATAAACATTCTATCATTATAGTATAAACATTCTAGTGTGGGTCTGTCTGTTGTCTAGGAGTCTGTTATACTATAAACATTCTATCGTTTGTGGGTCTGTCTGTTGTCTAGGAGTCTGTTATACTATAAACATTCTATTGTGGGTCTGTCTGTTGTCTAGGAGCTTGTCATGCTATAAATACTCTATTGTGGGTAATATTTTTTGCTAGAAACATTTTATTGTGGATCTGTCTGGTCAAGGAGTCTGTTATACTACTATAAACATTCCATAGATTGTCTGTTATCTGGTGTTTGTCCATCAAGTATGATGATGACCATTCATTTCACCCAGTGGGCTTGAAAGTTTCAACCGTCAGTTCTAAGATGGCTGATATCTCTAGACATTCATTCCATTCGAGGTATTGGGCCGCTGTCTACATGTTCGTAGGTTTTCTTTCCTAATAATATTGCCAGGGCAGTGATCTCATGCACAGACATTTACTACACAAGCTGAACAGCGCATAAATGCCTTTGAATATAAATTTATAGACAAGTTCTAAGAATATCTTGGATAAAGAAAAGAACAAATGCATCCATACTTCAAGAGCTGAATATTGAAGAAGGTTGGCTATTAAAGACAATAAAACAAAGAAATTGAAATATTTTGGTCACTTGAAATGTCATGAAAATTTGGAGAGAAAAATACTTGAGGGGTAGATGCCTGTGAAGAGAGGAAGAGGAAGGCCAAAGATAAGATGGGTGCAGGGTGTGGCGGATGATCTCCAGATGGGTGTATTGGGTGAGGGACATCTTGTTTATGCATAAATGCCTTTGAATATAAATGTTATAGACGAGTTCTAAGAATATCTTGGATAAAGAAAAGAACAAATGCATCTATACTTCAAGAATGAATATTGAAGAAGGTTGGCTATTAAAGACAATAAAACAAAGAAAATTAAAATATTTTGGTCACTTGAAACGTCACGCAAGTTTGGAGAGAACAATAATGGAGGGGTATATGCCTGGGAAGAGAGGAAGAGGAAGGTCAAAGAGAAGATGGGTGCAGGGTGTGACGGATGATCTCCAGATGGGTGTATCAGATGAGGGACATCTTGCTTATGATTAAGAATTTTTCCATAAGGTTGTTATGGGAGCAAGATTCTGCAAAGGACATGCTATTAAATGAATGAGTGACCTCATGGAAAACTCTTAGCAATTTCAATCAATAACTCTATGTTTATAGATTAGATTCAGTCAATATCTGAAACCAGAAGTGTAGATTTCTCCTCAAATTTCTGGTTTTGCTGTAGTCATTTTATTCTCCTGTGTAACTTTGACACTCATCTCTTCAAACTGGCATAAACTTGGGAAATCAAAATAAAAATGCTGGTAAATCTGGTCAGTATAAGAGTTGACAGGAATCAGAGAACCAGATTTCCACCGAGAAAGTTTATACTGTCTCGAGAAACATGCAGCATATAAACTGAATCTTTGATCATGATTTATGTGGTGTATATATTTATATTTAATTGAAAAATGATTATTGTGCTATTATGTATTTCCTGTTGTTGACCTTAAATGTTTTCAGACATTAAAGAATGATGGAACTGTATATGTTTGTATTCGACAGGCCAAGAAGAGATTTAACGACTGTCTAAGTCAGAATGCTAAAATACGAGATGAAATTGAAAGTCACCGCAACGAGCACAGAAAATTTGAAACTCTGTACAAAAAGCTGGAAAAGGAGTTGAAGAACTTGAGGAAAGAAATGGCAGAGGTCATAGAGGCATCAACTGCAGCCTATGATGCTCGGTTTGTATTCATTTTTACTTGTGTTTTCTTCAGTTAGAAGTATTGCAACATTAGTACAAATCCTGCACTCTAACTTCAGACACAAGTATTGTAACACCACTAACACACATCATGCACTCTAACTTTAGACACAAGTATTGTAACACAAATACTGCACTCTAACTTCAGACATAAGTATTATAACACCATTAATACAAATCCTGCACTCTAACTTCAGACACAAGTATTGTAACACCATTAACACAAATACTGCACTCTAACTTCAGACACAAGTATTGCAACACAATTAACACAAATCCTGCACTCTAACTTCAGACACAAGTATTTGTTTTTAAATCATGCATCTTATATAGTTTTTTTTGTTTTAATACTAAATTGTGATTTATAAATAGGGCAATCAGGAATAGATAAACCAAGGATGTGTTTTTTCGCTGGTTCTCTTCTCTCTCTACAGTAAAATAACAATGAGAGACATCATAGAGAGGCCAGGAATACATGCTGCAGGTTATAATATAAGCAATCTTTGTTATGCAAATGACACAGTATGATAGCTAAATATACCACTGCTATCACATACATTTTATCACCTATTCATTTATTCTGGTGTTTGTATCAAACTATTTGTTTAACAGTGAATCATTTGTAGACGTGTATGCATTATGTCACATGTAGCAGATTATTTGCTGATTGATGGTTTGTAGCCTCATGCAATGTTGTTTTATGATGTAGTTACCGTGTTTATATCTGAAATATATCAAACATTCTGAGAAGATCATCTTGTGTCATGTTTGATCTGCCTTCTGTGACCTCAGCGATGATGCCCAGGCCAAGATGGTCATGCTACAAGAAAAGGCAGACAAAGATCTCCAGCAGCACAACACGGAGATGAAAGAACTTGTACGCATCATTGATCACGACCGCAAGCTGAAGGAGTTTATGAGCATCAAAGGGCAGGACAGACAGGAGGACCCGCAGCTCGTGGCCTGGAGACAGCGCAAAGGTACAGCAGTATACTGGTTATTTCCCTATAAGTTTGTTTGTGATTTCTGGGCAAGTTTACGTTCAGTAGTTTGCCATTGCTTTCTGAACGACCAGCACTCATACCATTTTATTGAAACCAGCACCAGGCGGCCTGCTTCCAAATCGCCCACAGCTGTGTTTCAAGTGCAGTATGCGGGATTACAAATAGCATTCGTAACCCCTTGCCACAGAGTCTGCTCTCTTTATGTAGATAAGTTTTAAAAGTTAGTCACATGACCTTTACAGGACGTCACAGTCAACCCCGGCATATTTTGGCTGTTTGTAATTTTCTAAGCATTCAGTAGTTTGCCATTGCTTTCTGAAAGACTGACGCCCATACAATTCAGACATTATCACAAGCTGATCTAATTATATATATTTTATCAAGCACTTTACTTTAAAAATGTACTTTACTTTATCATGTGACATCAGTCCGCAGTAATTACTGAATCTCTGTTACTGACTTGTACTAAGGAGATACTTTACTCTCTCTCTCTCTCTCTCTCTCTCTCCTCTCTCTCTCTCCTCTCTCTCTCTCTCTCTCTCTCTCTCTCTCTCTCTCTCCTTCTCTCACACACACAAGCAGGTGCTCAGACTGTCAGCTGATGGTGAAGGGTATCTATTTGGATGACTTGTCCAGCACTGGTTGAGTAACATCTCTCAGCTGATGGTGAATGGTATCTGTTTGATGACTGTTGTCCAGTTCCAGCACTGCTTGTGTAATATTAGTGTAGGCCTCCCCAGCTTCCACACATGTCAGTGAAGCATTGGAAGGGGAGCAGAAGTCACTGATGTCTTCTGTACATTGTTGTGCTTGTGTATTGATCACATTGTTTCTAGTTTTGTACTGAGTTGTGCTAATGCAGTAGGTTCTCAACCTTTTTTGGCCCGTGCCCCCCTTCACCATATTTTCAGAACGTCATTCCCCCCCCCCCTTCCTATCAAATATTTGGCCCGTGCCCCCCTTCACCATATTTTCAGAACGTCATTCCCCCCCCCCCCCCCTTTCATATTTCCTATCTAAAAATCCCCCCACCCCTACACAGTATACGTAAAAATGGAAGGTAAATTTAATAGCATATACTAAAACAAGTCTAGACATCCACATAAAACATGATTTGTGGGTCTACTTACTTTATAAAATGAATTTTAGAAGGATGAGACGTACATAACTGTAAAGTATGAAGGGAAAAACAATATCAAGTAATCGGTTCTTGTATTAATGCGATCTTGAAATGGTCTTCATTCCCCCCCCTGGAAACCCTAAAATTCCCCCCTGGGGCGGGAATTCCCCACCGGTTGAGAACCACTGTGCTAGTGTAAGGAACACATTATTTGTTCCCTTGTAGTGAGTTGTGCTAGGCTATATGCCGTACTTATGTCCAGTACACAATATTGATCTATTCACACACAGAATTGTAAACACAATATTGATCTATTCACACACAGAATGTTAAACACAATGTTGATCTATTCACACACAGAATTGTAAACACAATATTGATCTATTCACACACAGAATTGTAAACACAATATTGATCTATTCACACACAGAATGTTAAACACAATATTGATCTATTCACACACAGAATTGTAAACACAATATTGATCTATTCACACACAGAATTGTAAACACAATATTGATCTATTCACACACAGAATGTTAAACACAATATTGATCTATTCACACACAGAATTGTAAACACAACATTGATCTATTCACACACAGAATTGTAAACACAATATTGATCTATTCACACACACAATGTTAAACACAATATTGATCTATTCACACACAGAATGTTAAACACAATATTGATCTATTCACACACAGAATGTTAAACACAATATTGATCTATTCACACACAGAATTGTAAACACAATATTGATCTATTCACACACAGAATTGTAAACACAATATTGATCTATTCACACACAGAATGTTTAAACACAATATTGATCTATTCACACACAGAATGTTAAACACAATATTGATCTATTCACACACAGAATGTTAAACACAATATTGATCTATTCACACACAGAATTGTAAACACAATATTGATCTATTCACACACACAATGTTAAACACAATATTGATCTATTCACACACAGAATTGTAAACACAATGTTGATCTATTCACACACAGAATTGTAAACACAATATTGATCTATTCACACACAGAATTGTAACCACAATATTGATCTATTCACACACAGAATGTTAAACACAATATTGATCTATTCACGACACAGAATTGTAAACACAATAATTGATCTATTCACACACACAATGTTAAACACAATATTGATCTATTCACACACACAATGTTAAACACAATATTGATCTATTCACACACAGAATTGTAAACACAATATTGATCTATTCACACACACAATGTTAAACACAATATTGATCTATTCACACACAGAATGTTAAACACAATATTGATCTATTCACACACAGAATGTTAAACACAATATTGATCTATTCACACACAGAATTGTAAACACAATATTGATCTATTCACACACACAATGTTAAACACAATGTTGATCTATTCACACACAGAATTGTAAACACAATATTGATCTATTTACACACAGAATTGTAAACACAATATTGATCTATTCACACACAGAATTGTAAAACACAATATTGATCTATTCACACACACAATGTTAAACACAATGTTGATCTATTCACACACAGAATTGTAAACACAATATTGATCTATTCACACACAGAATGTTAAACACAATATTGATCTATTCACACACAGAATTGTAAACACAATATTGATCTATTCACACACAGAATGGTAAACACAATATTGATCTATTCACACACAGAATTGTAAACACATTATTGATCTATTCACACACAGAATTGTAAACACAATATTGATCTATTCACACACAGAATTGTAAACACAATATTGATCTATTCACACACAGAATGTTAAACACAATATTGATCTATTCACACACAGAATGGTAAACACAATATTGATCTATTCACACACAGAATTGTAAACACATTATTGATCTATTCACACACAGAATGTTAAACACAATATTGATCTATTCACACACAGAATTGTAAACACAATATTGATCTATTCACACACACAATGTTAAACACAATGTTGATCTATTCACACACAGAATTGTAAACACAATATTGATCTATTCACACACAGAATTGTAAACACCAATATTGATCTATTCACACACAGAATTGTAAACACAATATTGATCTATTCACACACAGAATGTTAAACACAATATTGATCTATTCACACACACAATGTTAAACACAATGTTGATCTATTCACACACAGAATTGTAAACACAATATTGATCTATTCACACACAGAATTGTAAACACAATATTGATCTATTCACACACAGAATTGTAAACACAATATTGATCTATTCACACACAGAATTGTAAACACAACATTGATCTATTCACACACACAATGTTAAACACAATATTGATCTATTCACACACACAATGTTAAACACAATATTGATCTATTCACACACAGAATTGTAAACACAATATTGATCTATTCACACACAGAATTGTAAACACAATATTGATCTATTCACACACAGAATTGTAAACACAATATTGATCAATTCACACACACAATGTTAAACACAATATTGATCTATTCACACACAGAATTGTACAACACAATATTGATCTATTCACACACACAATGTTAACACAATGTTGATCTAGCTTCACACACAGAATTGTAAACACAATATTGATCTATTCACACACAGAATTGTAAACACAATATTGATCAATTCACACACACAATTGTAACACAATATTGATCTATTCTACACACAGAATTGTAAACACAATATGATCTATTCACACACAGAATGTAAACACAATATTGGATCTATTCATCACACAGAATTGTAAACACAATATTGATCAATTCACACACACAATGTTAAACACAATATTGATCTATTCACACACAGAATTGTAAACACAATATTGATCTATTCACACACACAATGTTAACACAATGTTGATCTATTCACACACAGAATTGAAACACAATATTGATCTATTCACACACAGAATTGTAAACACATATTGATCTATTCACACACACAATGTTAAACCAATATTGATCTATTCACACACAGAATTGTAAACACAATATTGATCTATTCACACACAGAATGTTAAAACAACAATATTGATCTATTCACACACAGAATGTTAAACACAATATTGATCTATTCACACACAAGAATGTTAAACACAATATTGATCTATTCACACACAGAATTGTAAAACACAATATGATCTATTCACACACACAATGTTAAACACAATATTGATCTATTCACACACAGAATGGTAAACACAATATTGATCTATTCACACACAGAATTGTAAACACAATAGTTGATCTATTCACACACACAATGTTAAACACAATATTGATCTATTCCACACACAGAATTGTAAACACAATATTGATCTATCCAACACAAGAATGGTTTTAAACACATAATATTGATCTATTCACACACACAATGTTTAACACAAATATTGGATCTATTCACACACAGAATGTAAACACAATTATTGATCTATTCACACACAGAATTGTAAACACAATATTGATCTATTCACACACAGAATTGTAAACACAATATTGATCTATTCACACACAGAATGTTAAACACAATATTGGATCTATTCACACACACAATGTTAAACACAATATGGATCTATTCACACACAGAATTGTAAACACAATATTGATCTATTCACACACAGAATGTTAAACCATATTGATCTATTCACACACAGAATTGTAAACAATCAATATTGATCTATTCACACACAGAATGTTAAAACACAATATTGATCTATTCACAACACAGAATGTTAAACACAATATTGATCTATTCACACACAGAAATTGTAAACACAATATTGATCTATTCACACACAGAATTGTAAACACAATATTGATCTATTCACACACAGAATGTTAAACACAATATTGATCTATGCACACACACAATGTTAAACACAATATTGATCTATTCACACACAGAATTGTAAACACAATATTGATCTATTCACACACAGAATTGTAAACACAATATTGATCTATTCACACACAGAATTGTAAACACAATATTGATCTATTCACACACAGAATTGTAAACACAATATTGATCTATTCACACACAGAATTGTAAACACAATATTGATCTATTCACACACAGAATGTTAAACACAATATTGATCTATTCACACACAGAATGTTAAACACATATTGATCTATTCACACACAGAATGTTAAACACAATATTGATCTATTCACACACAGAATTGTAAACACAATATTGATCTATTCACACACAGAATTGTAACACAATATTGATCTATTCACACACAGAATTGTAAACACAATATTGATCTATTCACACACACAATGTTAAACACAATATTGATCTATTCACACACAGAATTGTAAACACAATATTGATCTATTCACACACAGAATGTTAAACACAATATTGATCTATTCACACACAGAATTGTAAACACAATATTGATCTATTCACACACACAATGTTAAACACAATATTGATCTATTCACACACACAATGTTTAAACACAATATTGATCTATTCACACAACAGAATTGTAAACACAATATTGATCTATTCACACACAGAATTGTAAACACAATATTGATCTATTCACACACAGAATTGTAAACACAATATTGATCTATTCACACACAGAATTGTAAACACAATATTGATCAATTCACACACACAATGTTAAACACAATATTGATCTATTCACACACAGAATTGTAAACACAATATTGATCTATTCACACACAGAATTGTAAACACAATATTGATCTATTCACACACACAATGTTAAACACAATATTGATCTATTCACACACAGAATTGTAAACACAATATTGATCTATTCACACACAGAAGCCCTGGAAATGGAGAAGAAGAAGGAAAGCCAAGAGGACTCTGTGGAGACCTACGAGGAAGCTTTCGTCCGGATCAGGGAGTTGACCGGCGAGGAGGACATCGATGTCCTGGTTAACCGCTTCATCAAGGTGGAGGACACGAACTTTGCACTCTTCAATTATGTTAATGAGCAAAACAGCGAAATTGAGAAGCTGAATGAGGACATTTCTGCTGTAAGTTGGTCAGTTTCTTGCTTGGGAATGTTTATAGTTGATTCTCCTATTGCTTGGAACACTGTTTGTAGCTGTTTGTCAGTGTGGATGTGTTTGTATTTCTTGTCTCATTATGTTCATATGTAAAGCAATCTGGACATTAGTTGGAGAACATGAGTGCCCTGATGAACCGGGAAGTAATGTCAGTGGGAGCTGTGCTCCTGACAGGGTCATCCTTCTTGGTTTAGAGGCCAGGCTAAGTAGGAGGAGGTGAACACTTGTAGGTGAAGCTGCCAAACTAACCACTGAGTGGCACCTGCTGTAGTCTGCACCAGTCCACTCCACTGCATGGGTTGAATGTTTCCCTTCTCTGACTCCTGTCTTCTGTCTGCACCAGTCCACTCCACTGCATGGGTTGAATGTTTCCTTCTCCCACTCCTGTCTTCTGTCTACACTAGTCCACTTCACAGCTTTGGTTGAATGTTTCCCTTCTCTGACTCCTGTCTTCTGTCTGCACCAGTCCACTCCACTGCATGGGTTTGAATGTTTCCCTTCTCCCACTCCTGTCTTCTGTCTACACTAGTCCACTTCACAGCTTTGGTTGAATGTTTCCCTTCTCTGACTCCTGTCTTCTGTCTGCACCAGTCCACTCCACTGCATGGGTTGAATGTTTCCCTTCTCTGACTCCTGTCTTCTGTCTGCACCAGTCCACTCCACTGCATAGGTTGAATGTTTCCCTTCTCTGACTCCTGTCTTCTGTCTGCACCAGTCCACTCCACTGCATAGGTTGAATGTTTCCCTTCTCTGACTCCTGGCTCTTGTCTTCTGTCTCATGATCCCCAGGGGTGGCAGGGTGATGTAGGGCAGGAGACACTGCCACTTGTGACAGCCCCGTGATGGTGAGGAGGGCTAAATGAACTATCTCTGCACAGGAACTTATGAAGCAGACCCAAGAACGATGAATAGTTGGTTCAGATGGCATGTTCTTCACTTCTGGCAGAACGTGGTGATCTTAGGATGTTTCTCTGCAGAGATTTCGTGTGCGATCAATGTTTCTCTGCAGAGATTTCGTGTGCGATCATAGCTCCATTGTAAACTGCCCTACTTCTAGGGCAATTAACTTTACCTACAACTGACGAGGACCTGTATCTTTGTCAGAGAGGACCTGTATCTTTGTCAGAGAGGACCTGTATCTTTGTCAGAGAGGATCTGTATCTCTGTCAGAGAGGACCTGTATCTTTGTCAGAGAGGACCTGTATCTTTGTCAGAGAGGATCTGTATCTTTGTCAGAGAGGACCTGTATCTTTGTCAGAGAGGATCTGTATCTTTGTCAGAGAGGATCTGTATCTTTGTCAGAGAGGATCTGTATCTTTGTCAGAGAGGATCTGTATCTTTGTCAGAGAGGATCTGTATCTTTGTCAGAGAGGATCTGTATCTTTGTCAGAGAGGATCTGTATCTTTTTCAGAGAGGACCTGTATCTTTGTCAGAGAGGATCTGTATCTTTGTCAGAGAGGATCTGTATCTTTGTCAGAGAGGATCTGTATCTTTGTCAGAGAGGATCTGTATCTTTGTCAGAGAGGATCTGTATCTTTGTCAGAGAGGACCTGTATCTTTGTCAGAGAGGATCTGTATCTTTGTCAGAGAGGGACCTGTATCTTTGTCAGAGAGGACCTGTATCTTTGTCAGAGAGGATCTGTATCTTTGTCAGAGAGGACCTGTATCTTTGTCAGAGAGGATCTGTATCTTTGTCAGAGATGACCTGTTTCTTTATCAGAGAGGACAAGGGTTTTCTTGAGCTACCAGTTCACAGCTACAGCAATTATAGCATCTTCATTGTTGTGTTAGCATCTGTATTTATGTTATAGTCAAGATTGTGTAACTAGTTCTTTACTGTTTTCATATGTTGCCATTTCTTGTAACTAGTTCTTTACCATTTTCATGTATCATCATTTCTTGTAACTAGTTCTTCACCGTTGTCTAATGTTGCCATGTCTTGTCCACAGTGCTGGTAGAGTAGGGAAGAACAAACATGTTATAACAGGAGATTTTGTCCTCACATGAATGTGTGTAAGTGTAGGTGTGTGTGTGTGTGTGTGTGTGCGTGCGTGTGTGTGTGCGTGCGTGTGTGTGTGTGCATGCGCATGCATGCATGCAGAGAGAGAGAGAGAGTGAACTACAATTGACCCCAGCTAAGCGAAACACAACTTGGATTTAGGAAAAACAAAGGATGCACAGATGCCATCTTTGCTTTGATAGAGTAGATAGAAACCAGCTATGGGAACTCTGTAAACAATATGGAGTGAGTACACATCTAACAAACCTATGTAGAAGTTTATACAACAACAGTGAATGTATAGTGAGAGCAACTGGAGGACACTCAGAACCCTTCACCATAAGATCTGGAGTACGACAAGGTTGTGTCCTGTCCCCTCTCTTGTTCATAACCTATATAGACACCATATGTAAAGAAACCAGCCAAACAGAGACTGCAAGAACAATGCATGATGAACAAAACACAGAAGAAGAACCGGTGGCAAATTATACCACTAAAGAACTCATATTTGTGGATGATCAAGCACTAATAGCAAATTCAATAGCAGAATGACAAGACCCCATGAATAAATAGTCTAAATGAAGTGTCTAAGGAACATAACATGAAAATTAGCATCAGTAAAACAGAGGTAATGACTATAACCAAAGAAGAGAAAACAACAAAAATGCATTTAAAAGATCACCCCCTGAAACAAGTAAAGAGTTTCAAGTACATAGGAAGTATAATATCATCAAATGGTAAATCAGAAGATGAGATAAAACATAGATGCAATAAGGCAAACCAATTCATTGGACAAATAGCATTAGTAGTAAAAGACAAATACGTATCAATAGTTACTATGAAAGCACTCTATAACACAATCTTTCTGCAAACTCTTTGCTACCAATACCAAACCTGGACAATGACAGAAAAAGAGAACAGAAAAATCCCAATAGAAATGAGATTCCTGCGAAGAATGCTCAATGTATCAAGAAGAGAGACAATCAGAAATTAAGAAATCAATACTAAAGTGGGGGTTATAGCAAAGCTAGATTTTATCAGAAGGCAGCTAAAAGGTCGTCGAAAATCCAAAATTAAATGATTTGGCCATGTAACTACATTACCAACTAACAGCATACGACAACAAGCAATGATGTACAGACCAGAGGGAAGCAGAGGAAGTGGCTGGCCATGTAAACAATGGACAGAGGGAATAACAGAGTCCATAGGAATCTTGATACATGAAGCCCAAAAACAGGCACTCTCCCGCTGTTTATGCTTCTCCTCGACACCGCAAGGTACAAGAGGAACAAGATTAAATGATGAGATGAGAGTAATCCCACACATTAATGTGTGTAACTGTGTGATTACAGAGAGAGACAGAGAGAGAGAGAGAAGAGAGAGAGAGAGAGAGAGAGAGAGAGAGAGAGAGAGAGAGAGTAACTGTCACATGCCTGTGTTCAGTGGCATTAAGGTGAGTGGCCGTACAATATAAACAGTTCAAGAGGTGAAAGGGCATTCACCGGAAAGAGAATATAAGGAGATAAACGGTAAGGGAGAGGGGCTGCAAGAAGGGCAGACAGTTGGAGCAGTGAGGTTGTGTGTTGTGTGTGAGGCATTGTGGGGGATGGAATTGTTGAGAAGAGAGGGACAAAGACTGACGGGGGGAGTTAATGTTTGAACTCCGAGCTGAGAGGGAGTTGAGTGTAGACCAGACCAGGAGAAGGTCATGGTCTGATAAAGTGAAGAATTGTGACGGAGTTTTGGAAGATAACTCCGCACTGTGGGTTCCAGGGATAGTGAGTGGAATTCGAGACCCATAGTGGGTTACTTTGAGTCGGGCCTAGAGAGAGGCTAGTATACCTGTCGTGTGGGACGAGATTGTTGTAGCCTTGAGAGGCAATGTTATTCGACGTGTTTCCATCGGGGATGGAGATATATTCTTAGAGAATTATTGTTCCTGGATTTATATGCTACATGTGTCTGTGTTAATTCATCATTAAAGGAATATTATGTGCGCAAATTAACGCTTGTTCACTGACTGGTGTTTGGGTGTGATGCATCTTGGTTAATCTGTTGTTCAACCTCATATTGTTACAAGGACATACCCTAGACACAACCATAGCCACTCTATCTGTCACTTAGTCAACATTCACTTTGTGACAGAGTAGATTTTTGAGGGCTGTCCGATCTTGGACTTCGGTATTTTACATCAGTACGAATCAGTTCATTAAGCGCAACAACATGGTTTTCCAAGTTCAATCCAGTAATGGCCAGTAGGCGAAGACAGGATTACAAACCACAGCTGCATTCGGTCAAGGAACACCGTGCAATATTGAGATATCTGTGGGCTCTTCGCTGAAAGAGAGGAGTTATTATCTGTGACTTAGTTCCATCAATTTAGACAGTACTGCGTCAAGAAATTAACAGCAACTCTTTGGTGTGTATAAGACGCCACATCCAAGAAAAACTGTCAGCGCGCGGGGAAAATGCGCGGCGGAGGTCACAGGTGAGCAGTCAGTTCACGTCAAGTCCACTACAGGTAAATTAACGGCGGTCAGCACGCATAAACAGACGAGGCGGGGACGCCAAGAATTAACGCAGGACAAATCGACCGGGAGAGTCGATTGGAGTAGCAGGGGTGTTTGGTCAAGGACAGCACAGGTAAATTCGAGTGGACAAAACAGTGTTTGTAACAAGTGCGGTCAGTCCTAAAGTGTGTGTGTTTGACAGGATTGAACCAAGGATTGAAGAAAATCAAAGATATTGACAGGTGTGTGTGTGTGCTGGAGGCAATCGCACTGTGTTGTTGCAAGTTGACTGGTCAAGATTATTCGACGCAGTAAATAGGACGGGTGGGTACACCAGCGTCCAGGTACTGGGGAAGTACATGTTTGGAAAACAGAGAAAAATTGGCAGTCGCTGATTTGACGGACAGTTGACTGAAGGGGATAGTAACAGTACCCCTACCGCAGCCGGGTGGGGCTGTCAAGTGTTTGTGTGAAAACTGTGTTACGGAGGAATTTTTCACTGAGAGTGATAAAGAGAAATTGAGGTGTCCGGCAAGGTCAAGGCCGTGGACAGTGGAAAGTTACTGAGATGTTCCATAGTGGAACTGGATAAACAAGCTGGTTTTTGTGTGAAACTAGACTTTATGTTCGGCTTTGTTAAAAGCCCTTTGTGTGCATTACCTTATAATCAGCAAACATTTTGTCAACGATTGATGACGTGGCATCTCCGCGAACATAGTTGCATACAGTTGCCAAAAAGAACTGGCGTACAGAGTGAAAGCGTTGAACATTTATTGCCATTATTTTGGTCTTTTCTTTTGGTGAATCTATAACATATATGATACAGCGAAGCGCCATCTCCGCAACGAGAGTAACAACAAATCGAAAGAACACTTTGGATTATTACCACGTACAGAGAAAGTACAATAACGTTACGGATATCACTATCATCTTCAACTTTTGTCGACAGTTGGAACTTTTGATCACCACGTGAATTCAATAACCACGCAACAAAACAAGAAGTCGGTTTGAAATCTAGCGTCGTAGACATTGAATAAAAAGAACTTTTGGCGACGGATTAGTGGGCACATATTTATCGGCCAACGATGTGGACATTCTGTTTGCTGCTCATTGTCTTATAAATATTGTTTTCGGTTGTTAAGCTGTTACTTGTATGTGGTCCAGTGTTTGTCAAGAGTAGGGGATTTGTTGGGGTGTTTCTCGAGAGTCGGGATACAGCACAATAATTTATTTGTCTTTCTGGTGCTTACGATATTTTTGTAAGAAAAACGTTAATGAGTTGACGTATCGTGCAGGGGCATTGAAATAGTCTTAACCAATATCTAGAGCCGAGTTGTCTGACGTCAGATCTGTGTATATTTTCAGTATATATTCTTTTTCTTTCTCTCTTTCTTTTCGTTATATTTACATATAATATTTGTTGTGTTCGGATATATGTTTTTATTGTGATCTTTCGTCATTTCTGCTGTCTAGTGGTCTTGGTCAATTTATATTTTTATTTTACGCGCACTGTGGATGTCTCTACACAAGCTTGTGGTTGTTACTGTGGTTTATTTCTGTGTCATCATCGTCTCCGTGTACTCAGCTTGTGAAGTCTAGCGTTGGATAGTCATCACTTAGTATTATCATCCATTTGTTTGTATATGTATTGATATGTATGTTTAACAATATTTCCAGGGACTTCATGAACTTTTGGGCATAGATATAGGGAGTATAGGTGATACTTCCCACCTCACTACCTAGTGCTTATAGAGTGACTGGGTGAGGACAGAGTGATATTGTAGCACTACGGATTTATGTATACAGGGAGTGCGGGTGTACTTAGGCAAGTGACACAAAGACTAACAGCAGAGTCTGTACATTTATAGTTGGCTGATTCACAGCAACGTGTCCACAAGTACAAGATGCCTACTTTAATGGATTATATTGAAGCAGGTGAAAGAATAGGCCTGAAAGGTAAAGAGTTACAGGAGTATGCAGAAGCGAAAGAACAAAAACAGATTGAAAGAGAGGAGAGGCATAATGAACGCGAGGCAAAGCATCTACAGGAAGAAAAGTTAGCTGAGAGAGAACAAAGACAGGCTGAAATGGAAGCCAAGCGTCTACAGGAAGAGAAGAGACACAAGTAAAGTTAGCTGAAATAGAAAACAAGCGTCTACAGGAAGAGACACAATGAAAGTGGAAATTGAGAAAGAGAAGATTAAGATGGAAGCGGAAATTGCTATTAAAAAGTTAGAATTTGCATCGAAGGGTCAAAGTGAGGAAAGTAAAAGACCTTCGCAGTCGTCACAGAGATTAAAACTGCCATACTTTACGGACCGAGACAACCTTGAAGCTTATCTGACAGATATCAGGCATCAGCGAAAGTGTTAGGCATCCCCGAAGACAGTATGCTATTAGACTAGGGGAGCTTCTTACGGGCAAGGCACTAGACACCATGTTCAATTTACCTGTAGAAGAAAGGAACAACTACACTATCTTACGTCAACGTTTGCTGACTAAGTTCCAACTCACTGAGCATGGATATAGAACAAAGTTTAGACAGTTAGTGCCAGAGACAAATCAAGATTTCACAGATTTTGTTAACACTGTAAAGAATACATTTAACAAATGGATGGAGCTTGCAGAAGTAGGGAAAGATTTTAATAAATTAGTAGATCTAATGTTAAGAGACAAGGTAGTTATCATCGTGCAATACTAATTTAGTGGCTTTCTTCGAGGAACGTAAGCCAAAGGACATAGACACAATGTCTCAGTTAGGGCAAAACTATATGACTGCACATCCTAACAGTTCAATTGGGAAACTAATGAGTGAGGAAATAGTCTGTGCATCGTACACTAAACAGGACCAGAATCCAGTCATTAGACCAAGGGCGAAAAGTGTGGATTCAGCACAGAAAGGTGAGCAACAAGAACTTCAAGATAATGGTTTCCGAGGAAACAATGTTGGTAGAGTAGGACGGTACCCATATAGAAGAGGGAACTTCCAGAGACGTCCAAATTATGCCGGATGTTGGAATTGTGGGAGCTGGAGACACAAAATGGCAGATTGTGATGCACAACCATCAGATGGACCAACGAACAACAGTAAAAGGAGATCACTTGTTTCAAATGTGGAAGGAACGGGCATGTCAGTCATCAATGTAGGATGAGAGAAACAGAGCACTCAAATGCAGCACAAGTAATTGAGACGCTGAACAATGAAGATTGTAGTGGGTGCAAACCTCTTTTTGAAAAAGACAGTCAGCCAGTCTTAATATGTGGTCACACAGTTAAAGCAGGATCAGCAGTGCATGAAGGAGGAAGTCTGAAGATGCATCAGTGGGTTTGTAATGATAGGCCAGCGTTAACAATTAGGGATTCCGGATGTACGTCCATCGGGGTGAGAAAGAGTTTAGTGCAACCCTCGGATTATACAGGGAAAAGATTAGATCCATAACATTTAATGGGACAGTAGAATTCTACCCAATAGCCGTGATAACAGTAAAAACACCATACATAACAGGAAGAGTGACAGCATGTGTTTTAGACTCACCAGTGGCAGATTCTCATCATAGGAAATGTTATAGGAGTTAAAGAGTGTACAGAAGAGGAAGTAGTTTATTGGACCAAAAATATAGTGTAAGCAGTAATGAGGTAGTTACCACAATAGAACCTAAATTAGAGAGTATAGCTGAGGTAGAAGAGGCACTTGAAGTAGACACAGGAACTCAGAACAAGGATAGTACAGCTGAGCAGATGAGAATGGATCCCAAATATAGTGCTAGTGGCTCCCAGAGACAAGATACTACTCTGAACAAATGTTCACAATGGGTGTAGGAGAGTAGAACATAGGCAGTCAAAGAAAGGTAGATGGTGCTTCGAGAGGAAGAACAATGTTCTCACTCGCCACTTTTTCAGATGGCGGAACTGCATGTGGGCAAGTAGTATTACCGTTAACACATAGAGACCGATATACTAGAACAGCTCAGAATAGTGCATGTGCAGGGCACATAGGCATAAGGCGTATGCAGCAGAAAGAAAGGTGCCAGATATATGGGCCAAGATTGAATAAAGAGTTCAGACTAAACAGAGACTCAAGTGTAACGGTGCAATATACAGATAGGAAAGTTGAGTCAGGTCAAAAGAGTTGTCGCGACATTACTGACCCAGGGCTAGGGATAACAAACAGATGTTGTAATTGTAGAGGTACCATGAGTGATGGGTACATGAAAGGTAGACACAGCATCGACAGGAATCAGAGGTGGGTTAATGCAAGAACAGAACCACCTGATATAGGGTCGGTACACAAATAGTATTGTGTGGTCGTTGAAGTAGTAAGAGACCTGTGGGTACATAAGTATAATGCTTTTCTATGATGTATTATTATTATTATTATTATTATTATTATTATGTGATGTATTAGTTCATGCATTGATACAAAGATAGAAAGTTGTTTGTATTTATGTGTGGGATTATGGGAGTTTACTATGAGTATTTGATGTATTATGTAATGTGGTAGCTAGAGTAAGTTGGATTTATACTTACGACTACCCAGGCAATGTGTCTGGGTCACATATTTGATAAGTATTAGTCGCCCAACATTTGAAACGATGTTTTCTTTTGAGGGTGGGTAGTGTCACATGCCTGTGTTCAGTGGCATTAAGGTGAGTGGCCGTACAATATAAACAGTTCAAGAGGTGAAAGGGCATTCACCGGAAAGAGAATATAAGGAGATAAACGGTAAGGGAGAGGGGCTGCAAGAAGGGGCAGACAGTTGGAGCAGTGAGGTTGTGTGTTGTGTGTGAGGCATTGTGGGGGATGGAATTGTTGAGAAGAGAGGGACAAAGACTGACGGGGGCAGTTAATGTTTGAACTCCGAGCTGAGAGGGAGTTGAGTGTAGACCAGACCAGGAGAAGGTCAGTGGTCTGATAAAGTGAAGAATTGTGACGGAGTTTGGAAGATAACTCCGCACTGTGGGTTCCAGGGATAGTGAGTGGAATTCGAGACCCATAGTGGGTTACTTTGAGTCGGGCCTAGAGAGAGGCTAGTATACCTGTCGTGTGGGACGATATTTTAGTAGCCTTGAGAGGCAGTGTTATTCGACGTGTTCCATCGGGGATGGAGATATATTCTTAGAGAATTATTGTTCCTGGATTTATATGCTACATGTGTCTGTGTTAATTCATCATTAAAGGAATATTATGTGCGCAAATTAACGCTTGTTCACTGACTGGTGTTTGGGTGTGATGCATCTTGGTTAATCTGTTGTTCAACCTCATATTGTTACAAGGACATACCCTAGACACAACCATAGCCACTCTATCTGTCACTTAGTCAACATTCACTTTGTGACAGAGAAGATTTTTGAGGGCTGTCCGATCTTGGACTTCGGTATTTTACATCAGTACGAATCAGTTCATTAAGCGCAACAACATGGTTTTCCAAGTTCAATCCAGTAATGGCCAGTAGGCGAAGACAGGATTACAAACCACAGCTGCATTCGGTCAAGGAACACCGTGCAATATTGAGATATCTGTGGGCTCTTCGCTGAAAGAGAGGAGTTATTATCTGTGACTTAGTTCCATCAATTTAGACAGTACTGCGTCAAGAAATTAACAGCAACTCTTTGGTGTGTATAAGACGCCACATCCAAGAAAAACTGTCAGCGCGCGGGGAAAATGCGCGGCGGAGGTCACAGGCGAGCAGTCAGTTCACGTCAAGTCCACTACAGGTAAATTAACGGCGGTCAGCACGCATAAACAGACGAGGCGGGGACGCCAAGAATTAACGCAGGACAAATCGACCGGGAGAGTCGATTGGAGTAGCAGGGGTGTTTGGTCAAGGACAGCACAGGTAAATTCGAGTGGACAAAACAGTGTTTGTAACAAGTGCGGTCAGTCCTAAAGTGTGTGTGTTTGACAGGATTGAACCAAGGATTGAAGAAAATCAAAGATATTGACAGGTGTGTGTGTGTGCTGGAGGCAATCGCACTGTGTTGTTGCAAGTTGACTGGTCAAGATTATTCGACGCAGTAAATAGGACGGGTGGGTACACCAGCGTCCAGGTACTGGGGAAGTACATGTTTGGAAAACAGAGAAAAATTGGCAGTCGCTGATTTGACGGACAGTTGACTGAAGGGGATAGTAACAGTACCCCTACCGCAGCCGGGTGGGGCTGTCAAGTGTTTGTGTGAAAACTGTGTTACGGAGGAATTTTTCACTGAGAGTGATAAAGAGAAATTGAGGTGTCCGGCAAGGTCAAGGCCGTGGACAGTGGAAAGTTACTGAGATGTTCCATAGTGGAACTGGATAAACAAGCTGGTTTTGTGTGAAACTAGACTTTATGTTCGGCTTTGTTAAAAGCCCTTTGTGTGCATTACCTTATAATCAGCAAACATTTTGTCAACGATTGATGACGTGGCATCTCCGCGAACATAGTTGCATACAGTTGCCAAAAAGAACTGGCGGTACAGAGTGAAAGCGTTGAACATTTATTGCCATTATTTTGGTCTTTTCTTTTGGTGAATCTATAACATATATGATACAGCGAAGCGCCATCTCCGCAACGAGAGTAACAACAAATCGAAAGAACACTTTGGATTATTACCACGTACAGAGAAAGTACAATAACGTTACGGATATCACTATCATCTTCAACTTTTGTCGACAGTTGGAACTTTTGATCACCACGTGAATTCAATAACCACGCAACAAAACAAGAAGTCGGTTTGAAATCTAGCGTCGTAGACATTGAATAAAAAGAACTTTTGGCGACGGATTAGTGGGCACATATTTATCGGCCAACGATGTGGACATTCTGTTTGCTGCTCATTGTCTTATAAATATTGTTTTCGGTTGTTAAGCTGTTACTTGTATGTGGTCCAGTGTTTGTCAAGAGTAGGGGATTTGTTGGGGTGTTTCTCGAGAGTCGGGATACAGCACAATAATTTATTTGTCTTTCTGGTGCTTACGATATTTTTGTAAGAAAAACGTTAATGAGTTGACGTATCGTGCAGGGGCATTGAAATAGTCTTAACCAATATCTAGAGCCGAGTTGTCTGACGTCAGATCTGTGTATATTTTCAGTATATATTCTTTTTCTTTCTCTCTTTCTTTTCGTTATATTTACATATAATATTTGTTGTGTTCGGATATATGTTTTTATTGTGATCTTTCGTCATTTCTGCTGTCTAGTGGTCGTGGTCAATTTATATTTTTATTTTACGCGCACTGTGGGTGTCTCTACACAAGCTTGTGGTTGTTACTGTGGTTTATTTCTGTGTCATCATCGTCTCCGTGTACTCAGCTTGTGAAGTCTAGCGTTGGATAGTCATCACTTAGTGTTATCATCCATTTGTGTGTATATGTTTTTATATGTATGTTTAACAATATTTCCAGGGACTTCATGAACTTTTGGTCATAGATATATATACGAGGGAGTATAGGTGATACTTCCCACCTCACTACCTAGTGCTTATAGAGTGACTGGGTGAGTACAGAGTGATATTGTAGCACTACGGATTTATGTATACAGGGAGTGTGGGTGTACTTAGGGAAGTGACACAAAGACTAACAGCAGAGTCGTCACATTTATAGTTGGCTGACAGACAGCAACGTGTCCACAAGTACAAGATGCCTACTTTAATGGAATATATTGAAGCAGGTGAACGAATAGGCCTGAAGGGTAAAGAGTTACAGGAGTATGCCGAAGCAAAAGAACAAAAACAGATTGAAAGAGAGGAGAGGCATAATGAACGCGAGGCAAAACGTCTGCAGGAAGAAAAGGTAGCTGAGACAAGCGTCTACAGGAAGAAAAGTTAGCTGAGAGAGAACAAAGACAGGCTGAAATGGAAGCCAAGCGTCTACAGGAAGAGAGAGAGACACACATGAGAATGGAAATCGAGAAAGAGAAGATTAAGATGGAAGCGGAAATTGCTATTAAAAAGTTAGAATTTGCATCGAAGGGTCAAAGTGAGGAAAGTAGAAAGACCTTCGCAGTCGTCACAGAGATTAAAACTGCCATACTTTACGGACCGGATTGACACCTTGAAGCTTATCTTGACAGATATCGAAGCATCAGCGAAAGTGTTAGGCATCCCCGAAGACCGAGTATGCTATTAGACTAGGGCGAGCTTCTTACGGGCAAGGCACTAGACACCATGTTCAATTTACCTGTAGAAGAAAGGAAACAACTACACTATCTTACGTCAACGTTTGCTGACAAAGTTCCAACTAACTGAGCATGGATATAGGACAAAGTTTAGACAGTTAGTGCCAGAGACAAATCAAGATTTCACAGATTTTGTTAACACAGTAAAGAATACATTTAATAAGTGGATGGAGCTTGCAGAAGGTAGGAAAGATTTTAATAAATTAGTAGATTTAATGCTGAAGAGACAAGGTGTTATCATCGTGCAATACTAATTTAGTGGCTTTCTTCGAGGAACGTAAGCCAAAGGACATAGACACAATGTCTCAGTTAGGGCAAAACTATATGACTGCACATCCTAACAGTTCAATGGGGAAACTAATGAGTGAGGAAATAGTCTGTGCAGCGTACACTAAACAGGACCAGAATCCAGTCATTAGACCAAGGGCGAAAAGTGTGGATTCAGCACAGAAAGGTGAGCAACAAGAACTTCAAGATAATGGTTTCCGAGGAAACAATGTTGGTAGAGTAGGACGGTACCCATATAGAAGAGGGAACTTCCAGAGACGTCCAAATTATGCCGGATGTTGGAATTGTGGGAGCTGGAGACACAAAATGGCAGATTGTGATGCACAACCATCAGATGGACCAACGAACAACAGTAAAAGGGAGATCACTTGTTTCAAATGTGGAAGGAACGGGCATGTCAGTCATCAATGTAGGATGAGAGAAACAGAGCACTCAAATGCAGCACAAGTAATTGAGACGCTGAACAATGAAGATTGTAGTGGGTGCAAACCTCTTTTTGAAAAAGACAGTCAGCCAGTCTTAATATGTGGTCACACAGTTAAAGCAGGATCAGCAGTGCATGAAGGAGGAAGTCTGAAGATGCATCATGGGTTTGTTAATGATAGGCCAGCGTTAACAATTAGGGATTCCGGATGTACGTCCATCGGGGTGAGAAAGAGTTTAGTGCAACCCTCGGATTATACAGGGGAAAAGATTAGATCCATAACATTTAATGGGACAGTAGAATTCTACCCAATAGCCGTGATAACAGTAAAAACACCATACATAACAGGAAGAGTGACAGCATGTGTTTTAGACTCACCAGTGGCAGATCTCATCATAGGAAATGTTATAGGAGTTAAAGAGTGTACAGAAGAGGAAGTAGTTTATTGGGACCAAAAATATAGTGTAAGCAGTAATGAGGTAGTTACCACAAGAGAACCTAAATTAGAGAGTATAGCTGAGGTAGAAGAGGCACTTGAAGTAGACACAGGAACTCAGGACAAGGATAGTACAGCTGAGCAGATGAGAATGGATCCCAAATATAGTGCTAGTGGCTCCCAGAGACAAGATACTACTCTGAACAAATGTTCACATGGGTGTAGGAGAGTAGAACATAGGCAGTCAAAGAAAGGTAGATGGTGCTTCGAGAGGAAGAACAATGTTCTCACTCGCCACTTTTCAGATAGGCGGAACTGCACTGTGGGCAAGTAGTATTACCGTTAGCACACTAGAGACCGATATACTAGAACAGCTCAGGATAGTGCATGTGCAGGGCACATAGGCATAAGGCGTATGCAGCAGAAAGAAAGGTGCCAGATATATGGGCCAAGATTGAATAAAGAGTTCAGACTAAACAGAGACTCAAGTGTAACGGTGCAATATACAGATAGGAAAGTTGAGTCAGGTCAAAAGAGTTGTCGCGACATTACTGACCCAGGGCTAGGGATAAGCAAACAGATGTTGTAATTGTAGAGGTACCATGAGTGATGGGTACATGAAAGGTAGACACAGCATCGACAGGAATCAGAGGTGGGTTAATGCAAGAACAGAACCACCTGATATAGGGTCGGTACACAAATAGTATTGTGTGGTCGTGAAGTAGTAAGAGACCTGTGGGTACATAAGTATAATGCTTTTCTATGATGTATTATTATTATTATTATTATTATTATTATTATGTGATGTATTAGTTCATGCATTGATACAAAAGATAGAAAGTTGTTTGTATTTATGTGTGGGGATTATGGGAGTTTACTATGAGTATTTGATGTATTATGTAATGTGGTAGCTAGAGTAAGTTGGATTTATACTTACGACTACCCAGGCAATGTGTCTGGGTCACATATTTGATAAGTATTAGTCGCCCAACATTTGAAAACGATGTTTTCTTTTGAGGGTGGGGTAGTGTCACATGCCTGTGTTCAGTGGCATTAAGGTGAGTGGCCGTACAATATAAACAGTTCAAGAGGTGAAAGGGCATTCACCGGAAAGAGAATATAAGGAGATAAACGGTAAGGGAGAGGGGCTGCAAGAAGGGGCAGACAGTTGGAGCAGTGAGGTTGTGTGTTGTGTGTGAGGCATTGTGGGGGATGGAATTGTTGAGAAGAGAGGGACAAAGACTGACGGGGGGCAGTTAATGTTTGAACTCCGAGCTGAGAGGGAGTTGAGTGTAGACCAGACCAGGAGAAGGTCATGGTCTGATAAAGTGAAGAATTGTGACGGAGTTTTGGAAGATAACTCCGCACTGTGGGTTCCAGGGATAGTGAGTGGAATTCGAGACCCATAGTGGGTTACTTTGAGTCGGGCCTAGAGAGAGGCTAGTATACCTGTCGTGTGGGACGAGATTGTTGTAGCCTTGAGAGGCAATGTTATTCGACGTGTTCCATCGGGGATGGAGATATATTCTTAGAGAATTATTGTTCCTGGATTTATATGCTACATGTGTCTGTGTTAATTCATCATTAAAGGAATATTATGTGCGCAAATTAACGCTTGTTCACTGACTGGTGTTTGGGTGTGATGCATCTTGGTTAATCTGTTGTTCAACCTCATATTGTTACAAGGACATACCCTAGACACAACCATAGCCACTCTATCTGTCACTTAGTCAACATTCACTTTGTGACAGAGAAGATTTTTGAGGGCTGTCCGATCTTGGACTTCGGTATTTTACATCAGTACGAATCAGTTCATTAAGCGCAACAACATGGTTTTCCAAGTTCAATCCAGTAATGGCCAGTAGGCGAAGACAGGATTACAAACCACAGCTGCATTCGGTCAAGGAACACCGTGCAATATTGAGATATCTGTGGGCTCTTCGCTGAAAGAGAGGAGTTATTATCTGTGACTTAGTTCCATCAATTTAGACAGTACTGCGTCAAGAAATTAACAGCAACTCTTTGGTGTGTATAAGACGCCACATCCAAGAAAAACTGTCAGCGCGCGGGGAAAATGCGCGGCGGAGGTCACAGGCGAGCAGTCAGTTCACGTCAAGTCCACTACAGGTAAATTAACGGCGGTCAGCACGCATAAACAGACGAGGCGGGGACGCCAAGAATTAACGCAGGACAAATCGACCGGGAGAGTCGATTGGAGTAGCAGGGGTGTTTGGTCAAGGACAGCACAGGTAAATTCGAGTGGACAAAACAGTGTTTGTAACAAGTGCGGTCAGTCCTAAAGTGTGTGTGTTTGACAGGATTGAACCAAGGATTGAAGAAAATCAAAGATATTGACAGGTGTGTGTGTGTGCTGGAGGCAATCGCACTGTGTTGTTGCAAGTTGACTGGTCAAGATTATTCGACGCAGTAAATAGGACGGGTGGGTACACCAGCGTCCAGGTACTGGGGAAGTACATGTTTGGAAAACAGAGAAAAATTGGCAGTCGCTGATTTGACGGACAGTTGACTGAAGGGGATAGTAACAGTACCCCTACCGCAGCCGGGTGGGGCTGTCAAGTGTTTGTGTGAAAACTGTGTTACGGAGGAATTTTTCACTGAGAGTGATAAAGAGAAATTGAGGTGTCCGGCAAGGTCAAGGCCGTGGACAGTGGAAAGTTACTGAGATGTTCCATAGTGGAACTGGATAAACAAGCTGGTTTTGTGTGAAACTAGACTTTATGTTCGGCTTTGTTAAAAGCCCTTTGTGTGCATTACCTTATAATCAGCAAACATTTTGTCAACGATTGATGACGTGGCATCTCCGCGAACATAGTTGCATACAGTTGCCAAAAAGAACTGGCGGTACAGAGTGAAAGCGTTGAACATTTATTGCCATTATTTTGGTCTTTTCTTTTGGTGAATCTATAACATATATGATACAGCGAAGCGCCATCTCCGCAACGAGAGTAACAACAAATCGAAAGAACACTTTGGATTATTACCACGTACAGAGAAAGTACAATAACGTTACGGATATCACTATCATCTTCAACTTTTGTCGACAGTTGGAACTTTTGATCACCACGTGAATTCAATAACCACGCAACAAAACAAGAAGTCGGTTTGAAATCTAGCGTCGTAGACATTGAATAAAAAGAACTTTTGGCGACGGATTAGTGGGCACATATTTATCGGCCAACGATGTGGACATTCTGTTTGCTGCTCATTGTCTTATAAATATTGTTTTCGGTTGTTAAGCTGTTACTTGTATGTGGTCCAGTGTTTGTCAAGAGTAGGGGATTTGTTGGGGTGTTTCTCGAGAGTCGGGATACAGCACAATAATTTATTTGTCTTTCTGGTGCTTACGATATTTTTGTAAGAAAAACGTTAATGAGTTGACGTATCGTGCAGGGGCATTGAAATAGTCTTAACCAATATCTAGAGCCGAGTTGTCTGACGTCAGATCTGTGTATATTTTCAGTATATATTCTTTTTCTTTCTCTCTTTCTTTTCGTTATATTTACATATAATATTTGTTGTGTTCGGATATATGTTTTTATTGTGATCTTTCGTCATTTCTGCTGTCTAGTGGTCTTGGTCAATTTATATTTTTATTTTACGCGCACTGTGGATGTCTCTACACAAGCTTGTGGTTGTTACTGTGGTTTATTTCTGTGTCATCATCGTCTCCGTGTACTCAGCTTGTGAAGTCTAGCGTTGGATAGTCATCACTTAGTAGTTATCATCCATTTGTTTGTATATGTATTTATATGTATGTTTAACAATATTTCCAGGGACTTCATGAACTTTTGGTCATAGATATAGGGAGTATAGGTGATACTTCCCACCTCACTACCTAGTGCTTATAGAGTGACTGGGTGAGTACAGAGTGATATTGTAGCACTACGGATTTATGTATACAGGGAGTGCGGGTGTACTTAGGGAAGTGACACAAAGACTAACAGCAGAGTCTGTACATTTATAGTTGGCTGATTCACAGCAACGTGTCCACAAGTACAAGATGCCTACTTTAATGGATTATATTGAAGCAGGTGAAAGAATAGGCCTGAAAGGTAAAGAGTTACAGGAGTATGCAGAAGCGAAAGAACAAAAACAGATTGAAAGAGAGGAGAGGCATAATGAACGCGAGGCAAAGCGTCTACAGGAAGAAAAGTTAGCTGAGAGAGAACAAAGACAGGCTGAAATGGAAGCCAAGCGTCTACAGGAAGAGAAAGAGACACAAGTAAAGTTAGCTGAAATAGAAAACAAGCGTCTACAGGAAGAGACACAAATGAAAGTGGAAATTGAGAAAGAGAAGATTAAGATGGAAGCGGAAATTGCTATTAAAAAGTTAGAATTTGCATCGAAGGGTCAAAGTGAGGAAAGTAGAAGACCTTCGCAGTCGTCACAGAGATTAAAACTGCCATACTTTACGGACCGAGACAACCTTGAAGCTTATCTTGACAGATATCAGGCATCAGCGAAAGTGTTAGGCATCCCCGAAGACCAGTATGCTATTAGACTAGGGGAGCTTCTTACGGGCAAGGCACTAGACACCATGTTCAATTTACCTGTAGAAGAAAGGAACAACTACACTATCTTACGTCAACGTTTGCTGACTAAGTTCCAACTAACTGAGCATGGATATAGGACAAAGTTTAGACAGTTAGTGCCAGAGACAAATCAAGATTTCACAGATTTTGTTAACACAGTAAAGAATACATTTAACAAATGGATGGAGCTTGCAGAAGTAGGGAAAGATTTTAATAAATTAGTAGATCTAATGTTAAGAGACAAGGTGTTATCATCGTGCAATACTAATTTAGTGGCTTTCTTCGAGGAACGTAAGCCAAAGGACATAGACACAATGTCTCAGTTAGGGCAAAACTATATGACTGCACATCCTAACAGTTCAATGGGGAAACTAATGAGTGAGGAAATAGTCTGTGCAGCGTACACTAAACAGGACCAGAATCCAGTCATTAGACCAAGGGCGAAAAGTGTGGATTCAGCACAGAAAGGTGAGCAACAAGAACTTCAAGATAATGGTTTCCGAGGAAACAATGTTGGTAGAGTAGGACGGTACCCATATAGAAGAGGGAACTTCCAGAGACGTCCAAATTATGCCGGATGTTGGAATTGTGGGAGCTGGAGACACAAAATGGCAGATTGTGATGCACAACCATCAGATGGACCAACGAACAACAGTAAAAGGGAGATCACTTGTTTCAAATGTGGAAGGAACGGGCATGTCAGTCATCAATGTAGGATGAGAGAAACAGAGCACTCAAATGCAGCACAAGTAATTGAGACGCTGAACAATGAAGATTGTAGTGGGTGCAAACCTCTTTTTGAAAAAGACAGTCAGCCAGTCTTAATATGTGGTCACACAGTTAAAGCAGGATCAGCAGTGCATGAAGGAGGAAGTCTGAAGATGCATCATGGGTTTGTTAATGATAGGCCAGCGTTAACAATTAGGGATTCCGGATGTACGTCCATCGGGGTGAGAAAGAGTTTAGTGCAACCCTCGGATTATACAGGGGAAAAGATTAGATCCATAACATTTAATGGGACAGTAGAATTCTACCCAATAGCCGTGATAACAGTAAAAACACCATACATAACAGGAAGAGTGACAGCATGTGTTTTAGACTCACCAGTGGCAGATCTCATCATAGGAAATGTTATAGGAGTTAAAGAGTGTACAGAAGAGGAAGTAGTTTATTGGGACCAAAAATATAGTGTAAGCAGTAATGAGGTAGTTACCACAATAGAACCTAAATTAGAGAGTATAGCTGAGGTAGAAGAGGCACTTGAAGTAGACACAGGAACTCAGAACAAGGATAGTACAGCTGAGCAGATGAGAATGGATCCCAAATATAGTGCTAGTGGCTCCCAGAGACAAGATACTACTCTGAACAAATGTTCACATGGGTGTAGGAGAGTAGAACATAGGCAGTCAAAGAAAGGTAGATGGTGCTTCGAGAGGAAGAACAATGTTCTCACTCGCCACTTTTCAGATGGCGGAACTGCATGTGGGCAAGTAGTATTACCGTTAACACATAGAGACCGATATACTAGAACAGCTCAGGATAGTGCATGTGCAGGGCACATAGGCATAAGGCGTATGCAGCAGAAAGAAAGGTGCCAGATATATGGGCCAAGATTGAATAAAGAGTTCAGACTAAACAGAGACTCAAGTGTAACGGTGCAATATACAGATAGGAAAGTTGAGTCAGGTCAAAAGAGTTGTCGCGACATTACTGACCCAGGGCTAGGGATAACAAACAGATGTTGTAATTGTAGAGGTACCATGAGTGATGGGTACATGAAAGGTAGACACAGCATCGACAGGAATCAGAGGTGGGTTAATGCAAGAACAGAACCACCTGATATAGGGTCGGTACACAAATAGTATTGTGTGGTCGTGAAGTAGTAAGAGACCTGTGGGTACATAAGTATAATGCTTTTCTATGATGTATTATTATTATTATTATGTGATGTATTAGTTCATGCATTGATACAAAAGATAGAAAGTTGTTTGTATTTATGTGTGGGGATTATGGGAGTTTACTATGAGTATTTGATGTATTATGTAATGTGGTAGCTAGAGTAAGTTGGATTTATACTTACGACTACCCAGGCAATGTGTCTGGGTCACATATTTGATAAGTATTAGTCGCCCAACATTTGAAAACGATGTTTTCTTTTGAGGGTGGGGTAGTGTCACATGCCTGTGTTCAGTGGCATTAAGGTGAGTGGCCGTACAATATAAACAGTTCAAGAGGTGAAAGGGCATTCACCGGAAAGAGAATATAAGGAGATAAACGGTAAGGGAGAGGGGCTGCAAGAAGGGGCAGACAGTTGGAGCAGTGAGGTTGTGTGTTGTGTGTGAGGCATTGTGGGGGATGGAATTGTTGAGAAGAGAGGGACAAAGACTGACGGGGGGCAGTTAATGTTTGAACTCCGAGCTGAGAGGGAGTTGAGTGTAGACCAGACCAGGAGAAGGTCATGGTCTGATAAAGTGAAGAATTGTGACGGAGTTTTGGAAGATAACTCCGCACTGTGGGTTCCAGGGATAGTGAGTGGAATTCGAGACCCATAGTGGGTTACTTTGAGTCGGGCCTAGAGAGAGGCTAGTATACCTGTCGTGTGGGACGAGATTGTTGTAGCCTTGAGAGGCAATGTTATTCGACGTGTTCCATCGGGGATGGAGATATATTCTTAGAGAATTATTGTTCCTGGATTTATATGCTACATGTGTCTGTGTTAATTCATCATTAAAGGAATATTATGTGCGCAAATTAACGCTTGTTCACTGACTGGTGTTTGGGTGTGATGCATCTTGGTTAATCTGTTGTTCAACCTCATATTGTTACAAGGACATACCCTAGACACAACCATAGCCACTCTATCTGTCACTTAGTCAACATTCACTTTGTGACAGTAACACAGTTCTATGTTAGAATTAGATGTCTCTGCGTATTTTTATCAAACATCTTTTAGTCTCTGTGTGTTTTATCAAACATATTTAGATTGAGAAGGACATTGAGAACTTCAAGAGTCAAGGAATTGAGTTGGAAGCTCAGCGAAAACAAATCCTGAAAAACCTGGAAGAAAGGCAAAGCAAAGCTTCTCGTGATGCTCAAGAATATGGGCAAAAACACAAGGAGGTGATGAAGATTCTGGATCAGTTAAAGTCAGGTCAGACTTGTGTGTTGTATGTGCATTAAACTGAATCATCCGTGTATGCCTATCATGTGTGAGAATCGGTTTATTACAGCAGTTTTCTTATACACACACTCACAGTCATCCTCAATTTCACATGTCAAGGTCAAACATTCCAAGGGTCTGCACTCTGCTTGACAAATATGTTTTCTTATTTTGTCCGGAATGGACACTGTCTATACATGTCTGATTTATTTCTTGTGTCCCATTTGTGCTGTGAAGCATTATGGGAAGCAGGAGTATTAGTTGCCTCACTTCATGCCCGATAGGCCATATCTGACTTAATAAATTTTATTAATATCAATATGTTCATTTATTTGTTAGTTTCAGTTTGATATTGCTTATTTAGTATGTGCAAATTATAGGTAAATACTACTACTAAATTCAAGTATATGGTTTTGTGAAATTATAATTTACACAACTTGTTTATTCCATACAAACTTAGGGACAGTCTGGCTTTGTAAGTTTAAAACGGAAATTATAGTGCATTAAAATATAGACTTGACACAAGAAACAAACTGATATGCTTCTGTTGCAGGGATTGAGTCGGTGTTCAACAAAACAAACTGTGACAGATCCGCTATTGATAACATGCTGGGAGCATCCTCAACCATCACAGACACCAACATGATTCAGTATCTGGGCATCATCGAGCAGAGGACCAATGAACTGTTGGCCATACAGGCTTTCTGCAACCACAAGGTAGCATATATCTCATAGTTCCACTTCGTATATTCCTGAGTGTCTGCTATCTACTCCCTTTTAGGTGTTGAGTGCCTTAATCTGTGTTTGTCACATCCTGGCAACATGGGCCAGTAGGAAGGATCTGCACATGAATATGTTCGTATTGAGACCAGAGCAAGTGCAAGTACACCAGTCAAGTGAACCAATGCCAGAATCATGTGGTGCAGTTTGTGAGTGGTGCCATAAGGACTACGCTGACAGGACTAGACAGCACTAACACTGACGTTGAACCTATACACACAAAAGACACCTGAGAGTGGCTACCACAGTGGAGAATAGTAAACAGATGGAACCGTGGCAGCCAATACAAAGAATTCAAAATACATCTTCCCTCAACCATCACAGACACCAACATGATTCAGTATCTGGGCATCATCGAGCAGAGGACCAATGAACTGTTGGCCATACAGGCTTTCTGCAACCACAAGGTAGCATATATCTCATAGTTCCACTTCGTATATTCCTGAGTGTCTGCTATCTACTCCCTTTTAGGTGTTGAGTGCCTTAATCTGTGTTTGTCACATCCTGGCAACATGGGCCAGTAGGAAGGATCTGCACATGAATATGTTCGTATTGAGACCAGAGCAAGTGCAAGTACACCAGTCAAGTGAACCAATGCCAGAATCATGTGGTGCAGTTTGTGAGTGGTGCCATAAGGACTACGCTGACAGGACTAGACAGCACTAACACTGACGTTGAACCTATACACACAAAAGACACCTGAGAGTGGCTACCACAGTGGAGAATAGTAAACAGATGGAACCGTGGCAGCCAATACAAAGAATTCAAAATACATCTTCCCTCAACCATCACAGACACCAACATGATTCAGTATCTGGGCATCATCGAGCAGAGGACCAATGAACTGTTGGCCATACAGGCTTTCTGCAACCACAAGGTAGCATATATCTCATAGTTCCACTTCGTATATTCCTGAGTGTCTGCTATCTACTCCCTTTTAGGTGTTGAGTGCCTTAATCTGTGTTTGTCACATCCTGGCAACATGGGCCAGTAGGAAGGATCTGCACATGAATATGTTCGTATTGAGACCAGAGCAAGTGCAAGTACACCAGTCAAGTGAACCAATGCCAGAATCATGTGGTGCAGTTTGTGAGTGGTGCCATAAGGACTACGCTGACAGGACTAGACAGCACTAACACTGACGTTGAACCTATACACACAAAAGACACCTGAGAGTGGCTACCACAGTGGAGAATAGTAAACAGATGGAACCGTGGCAGCCAATACAAAGAATTCAAAATACATCTTCCCTCAAAAATGCAAGAATTGTTCACAAAACATTCCACACCAGCAGAATGACAGCACACAGCAATCACTAAACATGAGACACCTTGCTGGATGATTGACTCAATCAGTCTGACAGATTTTAATCACTGTCTACTGAGCTCTTACTTGTCAACAAAAACTTAGGGTAAAGTCAGTCTTGGTGTGGATATCATATCCTGTTCCTCCGTTTTCACACTACACAATTCTTATGAAAACTAACACAGAGCTTTACTATTTTGTTGTGTTATTATCTGTCACCAATGCCACTGTCTATTTGCCAGCTTGTACAATGATGCAATATTTTATCTCAGGATCAAGAGAAGACAGACACCAGGAGTCTGAGCTTTTTGGGAGAAGGGCCTTCACCCCCACAGCAACCTCAACCAGTTATTCCCCCTTCTGTTGGGTAAGTGGAAGAGTTGTTGCAAACCTCACATGTGTTGTTACAGAGTGTTGTAAGAGAGGATGGGCCCATGTGTGTGTGGCAGATGTGGGGTGGGTCAGGTAGTAATATTATGTGTGGGAGGTGAGGGGTGTATCAGACAGTAAATATCATGTGTGGTAGGTGAGTGGTGGATCGGGTAGTAATATCATGTGTGGCAGGTGAGGGGTGGATCAGGTAGTAATATCATGTGTGGGAGGTGAGGGGTGTATCAGACAGTAAATATCATGTGTGGCAGGTGAGGGGTGGATCAGGTAGTAATATCATGTGTGGTTGTGAAGGGGTGGATCAGGTAGTAATATCATGTGTGGCAGATGAGGGGTGGATCAGGTAGTAATATCATGTGTGGCAGATGAGTGGTGTATCAGGTAGTAGCATCATGTGTGGCAGGTGAGAGTTGGATCAGGTAGTAATATCATGTGTGGCAGGTGAGTGGTGTATCAGGTAGTAACATCATGTGTGGCAGGTGAGTGGTGGATCAGGTAGTAATATCATGTGTGGCAGATGAGTGGTGGATCAGGTAGTAATATCATGTGTGGCAGGTGAGTGGTGGATCAGGTAGTAATATCATGTGTGGCAGGTGAGTGGTGGATCAGGTAGTAACATCATGTGTGGCAGGTGAGTGGTGGATCAGGTAGTAATATCATGTGTGGCAGATGTGGGGTGGGTCAGGTAGTAATATCATGTGTGGCAGGTGAGGGGTGGATCAGGTAGTAATATCATGTGTGGCAGGTGAATGGTGTATCAGGTAGTAACATCATGTGTGGCAGGTGAGAGTTGGATCAGGTAGTAATATCATGTGTGGCAGGTGAGTGGTGTATCAGGTAGTAATATCATGTGTGGCAGGTGAGTGGTGTATCAGGTAGTAATAACATGTGTGGCAGGTGAGGGGTGGATCAGGTAGTAATATCATGTGTGGCAGATGAGTGGTGTATCAGGTAGTAACATCATGTGTGGCAGGTGAGAGTTGGATCAGGTAGTAATATCATGTGTGGCAGGTGAGTGGTGTACCAGGTAGTAACATCATGTGTGGCAGGTGAGTGGTGGATCAGGTAGTAATATCATGTGTGGCAGATGAGTGGTGGATCAGGTAGTAATATCATGTGTGGCAGGTGAGTGGTGGATCAGGTAGTAATATCATGTGTGGCAGGTGAGTGGTGGATCAGGTAGTAACATCATGTGTGGCAGGTGAGTGGTGGATCAGGTAGTAACATCATGTGTGGCAGGTGAGTGGTGGATCAGGTAGTAATATCATGTGTGGCAGGTGAGTGGTGTATCAGGTAGTAATATCATGTGTGGCAGGTGAGTGGTGTATCAGGTAGTAATATCATGTGTGGCAGGTGAGGGGTGGATCAGGTAGTAATATCATGTGTGGCAGATGAGTAGTGTATCAGGTAGTAATATCATGTGTGGCAGGTGAGTGGTGGATCAAGTAGTAATATCATGTGTGGCAGGTGAGTGGTGGATCAGGTAGTAATATCATGTGTGGCAGGTGAGGGGTGGATCAGGTAGTAATATCATGTGTGGCAGATGAGTGGTGGATCAGGTAGTAATATCATGTGTGGCAGGTGAGTGGTGGATCAGGTAGTAATATCATGTGTGGCAGGTGAGTGGTGGATCAGGTAGTAATATCATGTGTGGCAGATGAGTGGTGGATCAGGTAGTAATATCATGTGTGGCAGGTGAGTGGTGGATCAGGTAGTAATATCATGTGTGGCAGATGAGTGGTGGATCAGGTAGTAATATCATGTGTGGCAGGTGAGTGGTGGATCAAGTAGTAATATCATGTGTGGCAGGTGAGTGGTGGATCAAGTAGTAATATCATGTGTGGCAGGTGAGTGGTGGATCAGGTAGTAATATCATGTGTGGCAGATGAGTGGTGGATCAGGTAGTAATATCATGTGTGGCAGATGAGTGGTGGATCAGGTAGTAATATCATGTGTGGCAGGTGAGTGGTGGATCAGGTAGTAATATCATGTGTGGCAGGTGAGTGGTGGATCAGGTAGTAATATCATGTGTGGCAGATGAGTGGTGGATCAGGTAGTAATATCATGTGTGGCAGGTGAGTGTTGGATCAAGTAGTAATATCATGTGTGGCAGGTGAGTGGTGGATCAAGTAGTAATATCATGTGTGGCAGGTGAGTGGTGGATCAGGTAGTAATATCATGTGTGGCAGGTGAGGGGTGGATCAGGTAGTAATATCATGTGTGGCAGGTGAGTAGTGGATCAGGTAGTAATATCATGTGTGGCAGGTGAGGGGTGGATCAGGTAGTAATATCATGTGTGGCAGGTGAGGGGTGGATCAGGTAGTAATATCATGTGTGCAGGTGAGTGGTGTATCAGGTAGTAATATCATGTGTGGCAGGTGAGTGGTGGATCAGGTAGTAATATCATGTGTGGCAGGTGAGGGGTGGATCAGGTAGTAGTATCACTACATATTGAAAGCTGTGGGCAGCCATGACTTCCAACAAAACAAACTAGTGTAAGCATAAGCAACCTTGTTTTGTTTCCATTTCTCTGTTCATTATTTCTCTGTTATTTATTTCCCTATTGTTTATTTCTCTGGCAGAGATGAGTATGAGAGTGAGGCCAGTGAGGAGGAAGATGAGGAAGCTCGGCCACTCACCAGAGAAGAGTTACAAAAGAGAGTTCTGAAGACAGTGACAAAGCGGGAGGTTGCGGCAGTGAAAGATGGATTTAAATATGACCTGTCTGTGTCCAGGGAGAAACTGCAGAAGAAACGAGATGGAAAGAAAATGGAGGCAGCAAATTGGTAGTTGTCTGATCTACCAATGGAGTCTTTAATTGTAGTTTTATCATCTAAAAAATATTAATGACTTGACATTGCCAAAATATTGGGCCAGTTTTGGGGTTGAGCTTTGTTTAGATCTAGTTCTACAGCTCACATTATAGTGAGATTATCAATGACATTTCATGGATATCATTTATATTACACAGGTTGACATTAACAATGACATTTCCTGAGTATAGTTTATCGTACATGTTATAGTGACATCAACAATGACATGTTATGTATACAATGCTGAGTTTATAGCACAGAATATGGAGACATGAACAGTTGCATGTCAAGTTCTCTGTGCCAAGACATATAAAACAAGACATATAAATCAAGACATATAAGACAAGACATATAAATCAAGACATAAAACAAGATATATAAAACAAGACATATAAGACAAGACATATAAAACAAGACATATAAGACAAGACATCTAAGACAAGACATATAAGACAAGACATATAAAACAAGACATATAAAACAAGACATATAAAACAAGACATATAAGACAAGACATATAAGACAAGACATATAAAACAAGACATATAAAACAAGACATATAAGACAAGACATCTAAGACAAGACATATAAGACAAGACATCTAAGACAAGACATATAAGACAAGACATATAAAACAAGACATATAAAACAAGACATATAAAAACAAGACATATAAGACAAGACATCTAAGACAAGACATATGAGACAAGACATATAAAACAAGACATATAAGACAAGACATCTAAGACAAGACATATGAGACAAGACATATGAGACAAGACATATAAACAATACATCTAAGACAAGACATATGAGACAAGACATATGAGACAAGACATATAAAACAATGTCTGGACATAGACATTAATATGTTCATATCTTTATCAGTTGCAGCAACACTGACAGAACAGACACTGCTGATGTGCTATTGTTAGCCAATTGAACCTGGTTTCTGTAATCTCTTTCTCATAAACAATGATGTTGTTTAAATCACAACATTCTCACATAACTGTATTCTACGCTCTATTCAGTTAAAATTCATGTTCTCTTGTCTGTGAACAAGGACAAGTATTCTGTTCAGTGGCTGCCTTTCAGTTAATGTCCATGTTCTCTTGTCCATGAACAAGGACAAGTATTCTGTTCAGTGGCTGCCATTCAGTCAATGTTCATGTTCTCTTGTCCGTGAACCCACATTCTCCACAAGGACAAATAATCTGTTCAGTGGCTGCCAATCAACGCATCTATCACAGCTGTGAGAAAGTTCTTTCAGCTTGGTGCACGCTGACCAATCTTTTCAATGAATCTTCTCAGTCACAGCCGTTGGAGAGAGTAGCCAAGAATGGAAGTAGTTGCAGTGACAGCCAGTAAGAGCGGTTCCAACCAATATCTTACCAGCTCCAACAGACACAGTCGGCATTCACACCCTTTGACTTCTGCAAAGAGAGCTTACCACTGAACACTGCTGGGCTTGACCTGAGTGCAGTGGTGATTATTCTTCATCATAATCATGGATGTTTGCCTTGTGATATGCCTGATTGTCTTGTTTTTCATAATCTTTATCACAGGACATGTTTCCACATAATGTGTGTGACAATCTGTTCTCACACAGCCTACACAGCAGTATATGGTAACCCCTGTTATGTCCATGAGATGAACTGAAAGTTGTGTGGTTTATACAGCATCTAGGAGATCCAAACATGAATGTTGTGTGTTTTATACAGCATCTAGGAGACCCAAACATGAATGTTGTGTGGCTTATACAGCATCTAGGAGATCCAAACATGAATGTTGTGTGTTTTATACAGCATCTAGGAGACCCAAACATGAATGTTGTGTGTTTTATACAGCATCTAGGAGACCCAAACATGAATGTTGTGTGTTTTATACAGCATCTAGGAGACCCAAACATGAATGTTGTGTGTTTTATACAGCATCTAGGAGACCCAAACATGAATGTTGTGTGTTTTATACAGCATCTAGGAGACCCAAACATGAATGTTGTGTGTTTTATACAGCATCTAGGAGACCCAAACATGAATGTTGTGTGTTTTATACAGCATCTAGGAGACCCAAACATGAATGTTGTGTGTTTTATACAGCATCTAGGAGACCCAAACATGAATGTTGTGTGTTTTATACAGCATCTAGGAGACCCAAACATGAATGTTGTGTGTTTTATACAGCATCTAGGAGACCCAAACATGAATGTTGTGTGTTTTATACAGCATCTAGGAGACCCAAACATGAATGTTGTGTGTTTTATACAGCATCTAGGAGACCCAAACATGAATGTTGTGTGTTTTATACAGCATCTAGGAGACCCAAACATGAATGTTGTGTGTTTTATACAGCATCTAGGAGACCCAAACATGAATGTTGTGTGTTTTATACAGCATCTAGGAGACCCAGACATGAATGTTGCCTTGAACAGTTTGGAAAATAAAGAATAAATATGCGGTTGATACACTGGTTGTGTGAATTTCAGCTGTACGGGTGTCCCAGCTCAAATTTGACGAATAAATTGAGAAACTATTTAATAAGGAAAACTTCATGCTTTTCATGTCAGTTGCTTCTTTCTCTTTTATGTAACTACATTTGGATGGGTTTATGTGTTTTTTCACAGAGAAGAAACTTCCAACTCTGTAATGTCAGCCATGTTTGGCATAATAGAGTGCTAACATTACAATGTCAACAAAACTGGTTTGTTGCAAATTATCACATGTAATAATTGGATAATGTTCATGTATAATCAGTGTGAAATAAGTCACTGTGATGTGAATATAAAGAAAAATGTATCACAGGTATGCCTCAGTGTCAGTCTGCCAGTATCACATGTATGCCTTGGTGTCAGTCTGCCAGTATCACATTCGTTGTCAGTCTGCCAATATCACATGTATGTCTCGGTATCAGTCTACCAGTATCACATATTGCTCACTGTGACCTAATGCTGCTAGATTTTCAGAACACAGAGCCAGCTGATCTGATTCATCAAACTGCCAGACAGCTAATCTGATCTACTGAACTACCGGACAGCTATCTGATTCACCAAACTGCCAGACAGCTATTCTGATTCATTGAACTGCCAGACAGCTATCTGATTCATTGAACTGCCAGACAGCTATCTGATTCACCAAACTGCCAGACAACTATTCTTATTCATTGAACTGCCAGACAGCTATCTGATTCATTGAACTGCCAGACAGCTATCTGATTCACCAAACTGCCAGACAGCTAATCTGATTCACTGAACTGCCAGACAGCTATCTGATTCACCAAACTGCCAGACAGCAGAATGTGCTTGACAAACAAGAAGGACAGACAATAAGATGATTACAAGATGATCTTCAATAAATGTTGTCTGTTATATTGTTATTGCTATTGTCTATTATATTTATGAAGTGATAATGATGCTTTGAGACAAATATATTAGTCATTTTGCTTTCACTCACATTAGTTGTGACTTAAATTATCTAATATTTTGTATCTCAGACTACAGACAGAATGTCACTTCTGCTGCCCTTGACCTACAAGCTGTCTTGTTCTGTCACATTTCTATAGCAGTAATACTGTTTAAACTTCCTCTACCTCCTCATTTGTCACTTAAGTGTTGATTTGTTCCATGTACTTAATCTTTGAAGAGCGTCTCCCACTCAGGAGACTCGGGTTCAAATCCTTGTTAAAGAGATGGATTTCTTTCTTCTTCTTCTTCTTCTTCGTTCATCCGGAGTTTTTTTATTCGGATGTGATTGCGTTGTGCCTGTTTACAGCAGAGCTGCGTTCTTGCGCCGTTAGGCCGACACATCCGACTTCTGCGGGCATTTGTTGACCGGGTTAACCTTCCCGGGGGTTTCTTAGGACGTTTGACTCTCACTGTTGTGGTGTTATCCCCCATCCCAGCTGGTCCATATAGAACAGCCAAAGATCCTGGTCAGCCCTCAAGGGAAGGCAGGGGCAGACCATGGGCATTCCCCGCCATCCAAGGAGGCTTCCATACTTGCAGAGCCGATACACAGCGCTCTGGTACTGGGCTCACCCAAGGAATCGTCACGTCCTGCACATGGCTGCTTAGCCTCACTTCCGTATATTGGGCCTTCCGTTCACCATAGGCTGTTCTTCCGGAAACCAGAAGTATGCAGTCTGCAGATGACATCCACACAGTGAGCTTTCGATTCGGACTTTCCACGTAATGGATTTGCTATCCAAGCAATATTCCATTTCATGCCACTAGGACACTTTTCCACCTTTTATGAAGCCCACACAATGGGCTTTTGATTCGGACTTTCCACGTAATGGATTTGCTATCAAGCAATATTCCATTTCGTGCCACTAGGACACTTTTCCACCTTTTATGAAGCCCACACAGCGAGCTTTCGATTTGGACTTTCCACATAATGGATTTGCTATCCAAGCAATATTTCATTTCATGCCTCTGGGTCTTCATGCACCTTTAAATGTCAACCTGTATGTAGTTAAAGTAGGCTGCGGTCAACTTGAGCTTGTTGATATCTCCATAGAGCTTGTCCTCAAATGAAGCAGGTGTGGGCCAAAATATCTTTCTCTGTTCTGCATACGTTGGGCAATCCTGCAGCAAATGTTTTGCTGTCATTTTTCCAGTTCTACAATTTCATTCATCAGTATCTCCTATCTTTAGTTTATTGAACAAGTGGTATTTCAGCCTGTTATGTCCTGTGCGGAGTCTGAAGATTGCTACTTGTTCTCTTCGGTCGAGTTTGTAATATGCATCATCCTTCTGATGGCCTGGATGCTCAGATTCCCATTTGGTTCTATAAGTGCTTTTTATCAACCTCTTTGCCTCATTATAGGTTATGTCTATGTCAGGCTGTGGTAGTCGTCCGCCCTCTTTTGCCAGTCTGTCAGCCTCTTCGTTTCCAGGTATACTGCAATGTGATGGGATCCACTGTATTACAACTTTTTTGGATTTCTGGCATAGACCATGGAGTGCTGCTCTTAGGTCAGTGAGTTCTGTGCTGTTATTGCTCTTCAGTATTGAGACAGCTGACTTTGCATCTGTGAAGATAGCTATTTGCTTCTCTTTATTTTCCTCCATCAGGAGCATTTCTGCTGCAGTTTTCAAAGCCTCTACCTCCGCTTTGAAGTTACTTGAAAATTTTCCAGTTGCCATTGAATGTGTTTTTTTCACTCCATTTTTTAAATATAGGAGAATTCCTCCTCCTCCATTCTCTATTGAATTTTTGGCTGATCCATCTGTATATGCATGGGTCCAATTCCTGCTTGGGTAATGTTCTTTTATGTAGTTTAGGGTTATTTCTCTTCTTTCGGTTTCATGCTGAGTGTTCTTTTTCTCAATACCAGGAATGTTTTCTATCATCTCAGGCAGTTGCTGCTGTCTCCAAGCTGGGAAGTTGTGTGCATTGTGTATGGGCTTGACTGTTGATATGTTAAGTATAGGATCTGCCCTAATCCTTCGTTTTGCAGTTTCTACAAAGTTGCTACGCTTCAGTCTTCCCTTTCCAAAACCATTAAATCTGTTGTACATAGGGTGGTCTGTCAATCTTCTAAATTTTTCTGCTTGTTGCTGGGCTCTGCTATCTCTTCTATCCTGCATTGGTTGTAAACAAGTGATCTTTTCTAGTTCATTAATAGGTGTTGTCTTCAGGCTTCCAGTTATGATTCGCATTCCTTGGTTTTGGACTCTACTTATTTTGTTAAAGTTTGACTTAGCTGCTGTTGCCCAAGCTGCAATGCCATATTCCAGTACTGGCCTCACCCGTCCAGTATATAACTTCTTGAGAACTTTCTCATCTGCTCGCCACGTTGTACCAGCAAGCTTTTTCATGATTGCCATTCTCTGCCTTGCTCTTGTTCGATTTTTCTCAACCTGTGTCTTCCATGTCAGGCGACGATCAAAGGTGACTCCTAGATAGTTTGGATTTTCTTCATGGCGCAATATTTTTCCATTCAATACCAGCTTAGGTTGCTGAGTTTTATTTGAGAGGGAGAACACTGTGCATGTTGTTTTCTCCTCACTTATCTTCACTAGCCATGATTTTGACCAGTCCTCTAGCGCTAATAAGGCTTGCTGTATTCTGCTGTTAGCTGTACTAATATATTCTTCAGATGTCCATATGGCTAGGTCATCTGCAAAGGAGGATGTGTGTACTCTGGCTGGAAAATTTTCTGTGATGTCATTTATATATGCTAAGAATAATGTTGGTGAAAGAACTCCTCCTTGGGGGACACCTTGCTCCAGCAGCATCATTTTGCTTGCTTGTCCTTGTACTTTTGTCCTGGCAGTTCTGTTCTCAAGGTAGTGGCTGATCCATTTATACATTTTTCCACAAACATGCATGTTTTGCAGTTTTACTTTCAGTCCTTCCTTCCATACTTTATCAAATGCTTTTTCTAAATCTATCCAGACTGCTAGTGTGTGCTTTTTCTCTTGGAAGGCATCCTCTATTTCCTGAGCTATATAGGTTATTTGATCTTCAGTGGATCTGTATTTTCTTAATCCTGCTTGGTGTGGTGTTAAGAGTTTGTTTTCTTCCAGATGCCATGTTAGCCTGCCATTGATAATGCGTTCCATTAATTTTCCTACACAGCTCAGTAGACTGATAGGTCGATAGCCATTTGGTTCTTCCAGGTCTTTTCCTTTCTTTGGGACTGGTATTAGTATAGCTTTCCTTCCATGCCTGTGGGACTATTCCTCTCTTCCAGCTGTTATTTAGGACTGCTAGTAGTTTCTTCTTTGCCTTGGTGCCTAGTCCTATTAGCATTTCATTTGTGATTCCATCCTTTCCTGGTGATTTCTTCTTTTTTAGGGTATTCATTGCCTGTTCCATTTCTTCCATTGTTAGATTTGCCATCATATATTCTGCTGCTGTCTCTGTATTTCTATGATGTGTCTGTTTGTCTTTGATTGCTTTCTTCTGTTCGGTTGTAATATCAATGTGGTTTGCATTTGCATAGTGTTCCATTAGTGCATTTGCAGCCTTTTTGCCTGTAAGCAAGGCATTTCCTTGTTTAATTGTTATTTGTTTGTTTCTAGGTCCTTCATTGTTCATGGCTTTCACTAGTTTCCATAGTTTGTTTCCATCCCTGTCAAAATTCAGGTTTTCTGTTTTTTCCCTCCAACAATCTCTTGTTGTTTGATTTACTGTTCTTTTATATTTTGCTGAGATGGCTTTGAGAGAGATGTTTGCTTCAATTGTTTGTTCTCTCTCTGCTGTCTTCCTGGCATCTTCAACTTTGTCCTCCAAACTTTGTAGTTCTTCAGTCCAGTATGGTTTGTAATTTTTCCTCGCTCCTCTTGGAATGGACTCAGTGGCTGCCTGTATTATCGCTCTGTTTAGACTTTCCACCATTTGCTTTATGTTGCCATATCGTGTATTTATGTTTTCACAATATTTGTCTGTTAGTATGGCAAATCTGTCCCAATCTGCTCGTTTGTAATTCCAGCGGGGCAAGGGCTTTTGCTCCTGTGGAACATACTCCATATTCATTTCAAGCTTGATTGGTCTGTGGTCACTACCTGCTAATTGGTCCAGCACATGGCGATCGATTTTGTGGAGGATGTCTCCTGTGCAGAAAGCTAAGTCTGGAGTAGAAGAGGTAAGCCATCTTCTGGAGTAGAAGCTCGGTGTGTCATCCGCTTTGTTGAGTAGATGGAGATTTGAGTCTATTTCCCAGTCCTCCAATTCATCTCCTCTTTTGTCAGTATCTGGGTATCCCCATCTTTCTGAACGGCTATTAAAGTCTCCGACAATAATGCAGTTTGTGTCAGTTATTTTCATGTTTGAGACTGTAAGGTCCTTATCTGCTGGGCTATACAGATTGTAGATTCTTATTTTCACGTCCTTTATCATTATGTCAACACCTATAATTTCCGTTTGGTTGTCAGAGATCACAGATACTTCGCTGCAAGGTATTGTATTTCGTGTAAGTATTAGAACTCCTCCTTTGTGTCCTTCGCGGTCGAAACGTGTGGCCTGATATCCTCTGACTGAGAATTTGTGATTGGCGTTGAGGTGTGTCTCTTGAATGCATGCCACATCTATTCTATCTTTATGAAGACGATGTGTTAGGGAGTCTTTCTTCTTGTAAACTCCTTCGGCATTCCACTGTAGTATGTTGAGTGTCCGGGGTATTTGGTCAATAGCTCTTAACCTACTCCTCTGTGCCTTGACTCCACAGCACAGGGGAAGGTGACCACCAGTAGTCATGGGTGGACCCCCTCGAGGCAGGGGGCCCGGCACTATCACCGCCTGATGGGACTTCACGGGATTAGCACCATATCGATTAATTTTGATTTGTGACATCATGAATTAAGTTACGTTGCACTGCTTTGTCAAGCCTGTGGCTCAGTACATCCGATTTCGACAAGCATTTATTTGGGATGCTTTCCCTAGCCTTTGACTGTCCCCAGTCTAACCTACAAGGCAGCAGGTTTCACGTTGCACAGCTTTGTCAAGCCTGTGGCTCAGTACATCCGATTTCGACAAGCATGTATTTGGGGTGCTTTCCCTAGCCTTTGACTGTCCCCAGTCTACCTACAAGGCAGCAGGTTTGTGTGTCTCTTCGTCTGGTCCCTCTCCCTTGACCTGTCCGACATGGGTGGCCCTACCAGTAGCTGTGCTACCGTCGGCATAGCTCTTGGGGTCATTGGGACGGATTTCTTTCTGTCAGTGGGGAAAAATAAAACCCTAACCTGCACAGTTCATATCGACTACCTTAACCAGGTGGCTTTAATTACTCAGGTTCAAGAAAATGCACTTAGCAGAGCCCCAAACGACGCCGTTGCTGGGTCTCGTTGATCTCGTTCAATGCAGAACACTGCCAGCCAACTTTACTGGTCCAGCCTTATGCCTCTGCAAGGTATACTCATTTCATCTTTTTCATATTGTACCTTATGGTGTCGAGGTGAAGAATAAACAGCAGGAGAGTGTCCCTTTATGGGCTTCATATATCGAGATTCCCATGGATTCTGAGATTCCCTCTGTCCACCATTTACATACATGGCCGGCGTCTTCTTCTGGTTCTGTTTGGTCTGTGCATCATAGCTTGATGTGGTGTATTGTCAGTTGGTTGCCTAGTTATATACAAATAATAACCACCATCTTCAATTTTTTACTTTTTATGGTTTTCATTTGAATCTCTGTAACCCGTAACCCTAATCTGTACCCCTAAACCTGTGTGTGATGATATTGGTTAAGTTATATCCACTACAACCATCTTTACAATACCCCACTCCTTTTTAAAACCAGTGGTCACTTATTATTAGATCTATAAGAAAACAGCCCTAGCATTTCTGATGATTGGTTCCACAAAACGCCATTATGCTTCACAGGGAGCCTGTTTGTACCGTCTGCCTGACTAGTTTACTAAGGAAAATATGAAAGATTGCACTAACACCAACCTATTTAATAACACCCACCAGATGTTGCCATTGACAATTACAAGAAACTATTTAACAAGACATAATTAACACACATAAGATATATTACTTTTAATATATTACTTTTAATATATTACTTTTCAGTACAAAATGTAATTAATACGTGCAACTTAGCGGCATGAGTTATCTTCCTTTGGTACCCCACTTTTTCCCGCCCTTGACCCATGTCCAGGCAGCGCCAGAAAAAAACATCAATAAAATCTAAACATAGCTTTAAACTTGTGGTGGACGATCGATAATAAGTAGACATATAAAGGAAATGCCCACCACCAAAAAGGCATCGTATTGACCCTACCATACTACTACTTACCTTTTAGTGTTTATTTAAGGTTGCTCCATATTCCTTCCAGTCTTTTTGTTTTTCTCTCTTTATTATTCTTTTCACATGTCTTCTTACTATTCTGTATTCTATGTAATCATGATCCTGTTTGTTTTTCACACACTTTTTATACTTTTCCTGTTAGTCTTTTACAGCTGTCTTTACCTCGGCTTTCCACTAACTTGTTATTTTCTGTATCCGTGTTTTGCGATTTTTTGTGTGTGTGTGTGGGGGTGGGGGGGGGGGGGGGGGGGTGGGGGTGGTTCCACGTGTTTGTATTTGCAGAATTTAAAATACTTGATTTGAACAAGTATTTAAATTCAACTGGAAAGATCGAGGGAAAGCGAGATAATGGCAGACCAAGAGAAATGATGCTGGATGGACTGAGACGGTGACATGGAGGAATATCATCAGCAGAGTTGATCCAAAACACCAGATCTGTGGAGAGCCATGAACGCCGACGCCAGCTGGCAGTGTACTTGATGATGGTGATGATGATTTGAACATCTCCCATTCTTATTCCACCCTTTTTCTTTCTATGGGTAGTTTTTAAAATATGTTATTTCATTCTTTCTGATAATTCCCCCTCTATGTCTCGTCTTTGAGATCTTTTTAGTTTACTAATTCTCATGATATGTTTCTTCCTGGTCTTTTCTTTCTTCTTCAAAGTGTACACGTTCATGAATCTTTTTTCATAGTTCTTGTCAACTTGTTCTAGTGGTACTTGACCGCTTGCCCTCGTGATACTTGTCCGCTTACCCTCGTGGTACTTGTCCGCTTGCCCTCGTGGTACTTGTCCGCTTGCCCTCGTGGTACTTGTCCGCTTGCTATCGTGGTACTTGTCAGCTTGCTATAGTGGTACTTGTCCGCTTGCTATCGTGATACTTGTCCGCCATGATCGGACTCATGAGGTAAATGGATGGAATATACAACAATTCAAGATCTGGTGTCTCCAGTTCATGCTGATTCCAACGCTTATGGCCTTCAATTCCAATTTTCAAAACAAACGTTCCAAATTCGGCCTCGTTCAACCAGCCTCTTCACTGTGGTTATTGTTGAGGTCCGCGGTTTTTGTGGGTTCATTCACCCTAATTCTTGTCTTGTGTGCTCTGTTATGACCTCTGCTGACTGTATGTTGTGTTTGTGAATGTGTTTGTTTGCTGATGAAGGCTAGTTAGTTAGTTAGTTAGTCGACAGATCATCCTCATTGCACATCGAAACCATTCAGGTCCATAAGTGCTAGGATCCCCTCCTCAGCAAATCCCGCAACGTGTAGCGGCTAACGACGCCACTTCTGTGTTGGTTTATCAATCTTCTTTGGCTTCCTGCGTAGTGTTCTTGTTTGGCCACCCCTCTTTTAATTTGCTGCTCTCGCAGTCTGGCCATTGTTGTAGATTCACAGTCATCACTTGGTTCTCGCAAAAGTCTTACTTCTCGTAGAGCATTCAGAATGTCGGCTTGGTCCATGGCGCGTCCGCCCTCCACAGTAGCCTCACCTGCGAGCTTGTCAGCCTGCTCATTTCCTTGTACTCCCGCATAGCTGATGAAGGCTAATCGCCGCATCGTCCTGCGTGTGTCTTAATTCTGTTATGTAAGCTGCACTACTTTGTGTCATTTTATATTGTTTGACTAAATTACAGTTTGTTGTAATAAAAATGATTTAATGATCAGCTGCAAAGTAACAGTAACTATTTATTGCGAGGGTAGGCCTGTTTATTATTTACAAGCTTATCAAATCGTGGCTCGATTGTAGACAGCGCTACCCGCAAAGAAGAACAAATTTCCACACTGTTTTCTGTTAGTTAGTTAGTTAGTTATCAGTTGGGGTATCTTCGTTGCACTCCGGACATGTCCATAGGTGCTCAGATCCTCCCCCCAGCATATGCATCAGCGTCCGGTGGCTAATAGTGCCAGTTCTGTGTTGGTTGACGAGGCGCTTTGTTTTCCCGATGTACCTCTCGCGTCTGGCTGTGCCGATTCTTACTCCCAGGTCTTTCATCCTGGAAAGCGATGTGGAATCACTGGCGTCAAAATCCTCTGTTCTCGCCATATCTTTAAGGGCGTTAATAACATCGGCACGATCCATGGGCTGGCCATCTACAGGGGGTGCAGAGCCAGCCAATTTAGCAGCTCGTTCATTTCCCTCGACAAAGATGAAGGTGACTGTTTCTGTATTTTTGTCTTAATAATGCTCATTGACGAAAAAGAAATACTCTTCTTTAAAGTTGATGTTGTATCGATATCTCACATACACCCATCAGAATCGCTAAGTTGGCAACGTCCGTGCTTTCGTCCGGCTTTTATGAAAAATACTTTGCAAATGTATCTAGCACCTTCACTCGCTCAGACGATGGCAAAAACGCATTATAATCGTACAACGAAAATCACGTATGTTCTGCATCTTATGACAATTATAGCACATTATAATGTGCATCTTTCTCACTTTCCGTCACATAGGAAACAAAATAAACGCACGTCGTCATCAAACAAATGTCGTCGGCTTTTTAGTATCGGTCTCAGCTGGTTACTATTATTTGTAACTGTCCCATTGAACCAATGATTCGCTTCTCCCTTAAACATAAATACTCTTTGGGCTATACGGCTGCAGGCTCAATTTATTTTAAAATTAAATCACCATAAAATCGGTGCGGATATCATGTTTTGAGAAAAAGACAATTTTGTTTTTAAAAAGTTATAAACAATCCTCAAAGGAGAAAATATTTAACTTTTTTTCTCACCTTTTTCAACTAACGTTGCGGACCGGCAAAGAAGGGCTCACGGACCGCCACTTTGGGAGGCACTGGCTTAGGAGCATATTCAAAACATGATAGTAATGCCTTGATTGCTCACTACAACTTATTAATAATTATGTTCAAGCATTCTGTGGAATTAGCAGATAGCTAAGTGAAAAACACCTAGATGACAATGAGTAGGGGACATAAACATCTAATATTGTTATAAGGGAGACTACTAACAATTAATAAATAAATTATATACTTAGCTATAATATTACTAACTAACTAAAAATTCTCCCTATACGTGCTTCGTAAATAAAACATACTAATTGTAAAGTCAGATTTTATAAAGCAAAGAATAATGCTTTTAGATTTCCAACAAAATATATTCTCAATCTTTATGTACTTACATTTTATAATCGGCTTTAGTGTTCAACATTTATTTTCTAAAAGCTAATAGTATCCTCTCACTGTAGAAAAAATATGATCACATTCGGAATTCCCCTTCGTTGGGGAAAAGGGCATTTTTAATCGGCCAACACAAAATTTAAAGGAAATCACACACACATATGGTCTACAACAGTCCTTGCCAAACTGTTCACTTTCGCGGACCGATATAAAATTTTCTTTCACCAGGGACCGGTGCGTTTAAAACATTTTTTCACATTGTCATCTGGAATTTTATATGACCTCAAGATGAAAAAACATACTGACCAATAAAAAGATGTCAACTGAAACGAGAAAAAAGAGTCTTGAGGGGATACATAGAGCCTGTTCTTTTGTACGGATGTGAAACTTGGATAATGGGCAGTCAAGCTGAATAACATCTGATGGCTGCAGAAATGTGGTTTCTGGGGAAAATGCAAAGAATACCATGGACAGGACAGGAAAACTAATGACCAAGTACTACAGGAGACAAATGAAAATCGTAAACTGATTAGAGAAATTATACGGAGACAAGTCACAATTTTTTGGACATGTTATGAGAAGAAATGAATTGGAGAACTTAGTGACAACTGGCAAGATCGAAGAGAACAGACCAAGGGGAAAGCCCGAGAAGTAAATACCTGGATGGCTTGGCCACATGGCATGGTCGAGAAGGAACACTAAGCTGATCCACGACTCTTGTGATTGAACGAAATTGGCGAGTCATGATCGCCTACGCTTTCCGGCATTGCACAGTGATTGATTGGTTGATAAGATTTAACGTAATTGTGGGTGTTGTACCGGTGCGCTAAATACTGCTCCATAATATTATTGGATGACGGTGATCTATTCAATGATGGTCCCATTTTCATGAGTAAACATTTTATTGTAGAGATTTACAAATCAAAAAAAATTTCAAATGTCAAAATACATTAGGTCTTATTGTAAAGGTGTATATACTCGTATACACCGACAGTAATGAACACCAATACAAAATAAAAATAAAGTATATCTTGGAAAACGATACATATCAGATTTTAAACAAGTTGACTATCACTTCTCTTCATTGCTTCATTTTTAATGCTTTTGTTCTTCTCGTCCTGTTGTCACCTTCTGATGTAGTCACAGGATATCTCCGTGATTGTATGTTGTGTTTGTGAATGTGTTTGTTTGCTGATGAAGGCTATCGCCGCAACGTCCTGTGTGTGTCTTAATTCTTTTATGTAAGCTGCACTGACTTTGTATCATTTTATATTGTTTGACTAAATTACAGTATATTGTAATAAAACTTATTTAATGATCAGCTGCAAAGTAACAGTAACTATTTATTGCGAGGGGTAGGCCTGTTTATTATTTACAAGCTTATCAAATCGTGGCTCGATTGTAGACAGCGCTACCCGCAAAGAAGAACAAATTTCCACACTGTTTCTGTATTTTTGTTTTAATAATGCTCATTGACGAAAAAGAAATACTCTTCTTTAAAGTTGATGTTGTATCGATATCTCACATACACCATCAGAAATCGCTAAGTTGCAACGTCCGTGCTTTCGTCCGGCTTTTATGAAAAATACTTTGCAAATGTATCTAGCACCTTCACTCGCTCAGACGATGGCAAAACGCATTATAATCGTACAACGAAAATCACGTATGTTCTGCATCTTATGACAATTATAGCACATTATAATGTGCATCTTTCTCACTTTCCGTCACATAGGAAACAAAATAAATGCACGTCGTCATCAAACAAATGTCGTCGGCTTTTAGTATCGGTCTCAGCTGGTTACTATTATTTGTAACTGTCCCATTGAACCAATGATTCGCTTCTCCTTAAACATAAATACTCTTTGGGCTATACGGCTGCAGGCTCAATTTATTTTAAAATTAAATCACCATAAAAATCGGTGAGGATATCATGTTTTGAGAAAAAGACAATTTTGTTTTTAAAAAAGTTATAAACAATCCTCAAAGGAGAAAATATTTAACTTTTTTTCTCACCTTTTTCAACTAACGTTGCGGACCGGCAAAGAAGGGCTCACGGACCGCCACTTTGGGAGGCACTGGCTTAGAGCATATTCAAAACATGATAGTAATGCCTTGATTGCTCACTACACTTATTAATAATTATGTTCAAGCATTCTGTGGAATTAGCAGATAGCTAAGTGAAAAACACCTAGATGACAATGAGTAGGGGACATAAACATCTAATATTGTTATAAGGGAGACTACTAGAAATTAATAAATAAATTATATACTTAGCTATAATATTACTAACTAACTAAAAATTCTCCCTATACGTGCTTCGTAAATAAAACATACTAATTGTAAAGTCAGATTTTATAAAGCAAAGAATAATGCTTTTAGATTTCCAACAAAATATATTCTCAATCTTTATGTACTTACATTTTATAATCGGCTTTAGTGTTCAACATTTATTTTCTAAAAGCTAATAGTATCCTCTCACTGTAGAAAAAATATGATCACATTCGGAATTCCCCTTCGTTGGGGAAAAGGGCATTTTTAATCGGCCAACACAAAATTTAAAGGAAATCACACACACATATGGTCTACAACAGTCCCTTGCCAAACTGTTCACTTTCGCGGACCGATATAAAATTTTCTTTCACCAGGGACCGGTGCGTTTTAAAACATTTTTTCACATTGTCATCTGGAATTTTATATGACCTCAAGATGAAAAACATACTGACCAATAAAAAGATGTCAACTGAAACGAGGAAAAAAGAGTCTTGAGGGGATACATAGAGCCTGTTCTTTTGTACGGATGTGAAACTTGGATAATGGGCAGTCAAGCTGAATAACATCTGATGGCTGCAGAAATGTGGTTTCTGGGGAAAATGCAAAGAATACCATGGACAGACAGGAAAACTAATGACCAAGTACTACAGGAGACAAATGAAAATCGTAAACTGATTAGAGAAATTATACGGAGACAATCACAATTTTTTGGACATGTTATGAGAAGAAATGAATTGGAGAACTTAGTGACAACTGGCAAGATCGAAGAGAACAGACCAAGGGGAAAGCCCGAGAAGTAAATACCTGGATGGCTTGGCCACATGGCATGGTCGAGAAGGAACACTAAGCTGATCCACGACTCTTGTGATTGAACGAAATGGCGAGTCATGATCGCCTACGCTTTCCGGCATTGCACGTGATTGATTGGTTGATAAGATTTAAACGTAATTGTGGGTGTTGTACCGGTGCGCTAAATACTGCTCCATAATATTATTGGATGACGGTGATCTATTCAATGATGGTCCCATTTTCATGAGTAAACATTTTATTGTAGAGATGTACAAATCAAAAAAATTTTCAAATGTCAAAATACATTTAGGTCTTATTGTAAAGGTGTATATACTCGTATACACCGACAGTAATGAACACCAATACAAAATAAAAATAAAGTATATCTTGGAAAACGATACCATATCAGATTTTAAACAAGTTGACTATCACTTTCTCTTCATTGCATTCATTTTTAATGCTTTTGTTCTTCTCGTCCTGTTGTCACCTTCTGATGTAGTCACAGGATATCTCCGTGATTGTATGTTGTGTTTGTGAATGTGTTTGTTTGCTGATGAAGGCTAATCGCCGCAACGTCCTGTGTGTGTCTTAATTCTTTTATGTAAGCTGCACTACTTTGTATCATTTATATTGTTTGACTAAATTACAGTATATTGTAATAAAACTTATTTAATGATCAGCTGCAAAGTAACAGTAACTATTTATTGCGAGGGGTAGGCCTGTTTATTATTTACAAGCTTATCAAATCGTGGCTCGATTGTAGACAGCGCTACCCGCAAAGAAGAACAAATTTCCACACTGTTTCTGTATTTTGTTTTAATAATGCTCATTGACGAAAAAGAAATACTCTTCTTTAAAGTTGATGTTGTATCGATATCTCACATACACCATCAGAATCGCTAAGTTGGCAACGTCGTGCTTTCGTCCGGCTTTTATGAAAAATACTTTGCAAATGTATCTAGCACCTTCACTCGCTCAGACGATGGCAAAACGCATTATAATCGTACAACGAAAATCACGTATGTTCTGCATCTTATGACAATTATAGCACATTATAATGTGCATCTTTCTCACTTTCCGTCACATAGGAAACAAAATAAATGCACGTCGTCATCAAACAAATGTCGTCGGCTTTTAGTATCGGTCTCAGCTGGTTACTATTATTTGTAACTGTCCCATTGAACCAATGATTCGCTTCTCCTTAAACATAAATACTCTTTGGGCTATACGGCTGCAGGCTCAATGTATTTTAAAATTAAATCACCATAAAATCGGTGCGGATATCATGTTTTGAGAAAAAGACAATTTTGTTTTTAAAAAAGTTATAAACAATCCTCAAAGGAGAAAATATTTAACTTTTTTTCTCACCTTTTTCAACTAACGTTGCGGACCGGCAAAGAAGGGCTCACGGACCGCCACTTTGGGAGGCACTGGCTTAGAGCATATTCAAAACATGATAGTAATGCCTTGATTGCTCACTACACTTATTAATAATTATGTTCAAGCATTCTGTGGAATTAGCAGATAGCTAAGTGAAAAACACCTAGATGACAATGAGTAGGGGACATAAACATCTAATATTGTTATAAGGGAGACTACTAACAATTAATAAATAAATTATATACTTAGCTATAATATTACTAACTAACTAAAAATTCTCCCTATACGTGCTTCGTAAATAAAACATACTAATTGTAAAGTCAGATTTTATAAAGCAAAGAATAATGCTTTTAGATTTCCAACAAAATATATTCTCAATCTTTATGTACTTACATTTTATAATCGGCTTTAGTGTTCAACATTTATTTTCTAAAATCTAATAGTATCCTCTCACTGTAGAAAAAATATGATCACATTCGGAATTCCCCTTCGTTGGGGAAAAGGGCATTTTTTAACCGTCCTCTAAGGGGGCAACACAAAATTTAAAGGAAATCACACACACATATGGTCTACAACAGTCCTTGCCAAACTGTTCACTTTCGCGGACCGATATAAAATTTTCCTTTCACCAGGGGACCGGTGCGTTTTAAAACATTTTTTCGCATTGTCATCTGGAATTTTATATGACCTCAAGATGAAAAACATACTGACCAATAAAAAGATTTAAATATTGAGCACAACCCACTACTGGCAACGCCGATCGCATTCCGGCACGAACCTAAGGCCTATCCACGTCATGGAAGCACTATACTCGAGTTTCGCCCTCGTTTGAGCTCGTCAGTAGTGCATATCCCTGACAGGATCCGGAAACAAGCCCCGGATCACGCGTGTGATGCGGGTGTGTAACCACGCGGCACACACTGGACACGCCAAATTATCACACCGGAATACCACAATGCTACCCATCGTAGGCTATGCTCAAGACTGCCCAATCGCCGCGACTGACGTCCGTCAATCGATGTGGACCCGAACGATCAGGACTTCTCACTGGCAAGGAACACCAGGCCTCCTAAATCCAGTGAGCACCGATACAATTGAAGCCCGAGAAGTAAATACCGAGAAGTAAATACCAATTGTATCGTTACTCTGGTTTCTCTTCACAAACGAACAAATCTTTCGCCTTTTCGTGTTTTAGATTTTTCATTGTGGTGATATTTCCGGAACTTCATCAACAGCAGACATGGCTTCAGTTAACAACATGGAATCTGTGGACATCGACCGTTTTCTCGAGGGGACACCGCTTCATAAAAAAGGTACGTTGGTTCTCACTATTACCGGACCTGGCGCGGCGGCCAAAGGCACGCCCCATTTAATTGCCAGCACGTTGCTCGGCCCATGCGGGGTGCCCGCTGGCGGAGTAGCAGACATCTACAGATATGAGACACCCACGCGGTGGTTTGTAAATCTGACCCAAGCTGCCCATGTGGCAGTGTACAAAGGCCTGCATGGCAAGACGATAAAACTGCCGACGGAGGGACTCGAGGTATCGATCGAACACTTTGAAAAGGAACGAGAACGTGTGACGATTCATTGGCTCCCCAACACGATTCCCCCAGAGGGAGTCAAGTTCATCGTAAAACAGACAATTGGGGACGAAAATGCGGAAGTATTCCGCATTAAGTACGGTGGCGGAAAATGGGGAGTCCTGTGCACCCCAAAAAAACCGATACCTCATTATGCCAAGATTACAGCTCCTGGGAAAATCACAGGAGACCACCGTATTATGTTCACAATAGTGGGTCGTCGCACCGAATGCCCAACATGTGGCCTGGACTCACACTGGGCTAACAAATGCCCGAGCCGGAGGCAAAAGAAAGACAATATAAATATCACACAACCAAATGAAAGATCACAAGAAGATTTCCCCTCACTCGGGGGAAAACCTCAAACAATTTCGAACAACAAAAAACAAGATGTCGCCGAGACAGCCGGCCAAAAAGAAGCCACGAGGCCAGACGAGGCCTCAGAAACAGTGACAAAAACAACACAAGAAGACGAAAACGACGGCTTTCAAGTCGTCGGCCACGGCCGAAAAAGACAATGGAGAGACAGAAGGAACTCGTCACCCAGCAAAGACGTGAAAGAAGAGGAGGAAGGGAACGTCCTCTTCCAACCAAACAAGAAATCCTCAAAAACACAAGAAAAACAGAACGAAAACAGCGATGAGGAAGGGCCACTTTTCATCAACACGGATACTGACACCGACGACGGAGACCAAGAGGAGGACGACAACAACAAAGGAAACACCACAGAGGGAGATAAAACCCAAAACTAAAGACAAGACAGACAAAGGTACTAACTCTTAAACTACACATTAATTAGTTGTTTTTTTAAATTATTTATAAATGGCTGACAATTTATGTTTAGTTAGTTTAAATATCCGTGGGATGAAAATGAAATTACAACATATAGTCACACTCATACACAAACACAAGCCAGATTTTCTTTTATTACAAGAAACTAACATCAAAACAGATTTTGAAGCAGCAGAATTAGTGACACGGCTAGGATTAAGAAACTCGTGTTTCAGTTTGGCGAAACATAACGTAGGGTCAGGGACAGCCATTCTCCAAATTTCCGACACGTGGACTATTTTTAGAACACACGCAGACGCACAAGGTAGAATTTCCACAGTTCAAGTTAAAAACGACACACACTCATTTGTCATTGTGAACATACACGCACCACCTAACTACAATTATCAACCTCTATTTTATGAAAATTTAGACGACTTACTAACACAGACATACAGGGGACAAAATATTGTTCTTGCCGGCGATTACAATTGTGTTCTTGAAGATTTAGACGTGGTAGGTGGGGAGGTGAGAAAACAGCTGAGGAGAGCCGGCAGGGACAGCTTACATCAACTTGACACACTACGAAATATAATCGATACACACAACCTCACAGACGCATTCAGGCATACACACCCCGACAGTAGAGAAACGACATACACAAACAAAACACACAACAGATCATCTAGATTAGACCGGATTTACACGCCCGCAACACATCACATCATACAAACCAAACACCTACGGGAAACATTAGATTACACAGACCACAAAGCAATACTAGTACACATCAGCACAAACAGCACAAACACGCAGCCAAACAAAAGGTCACCTCACTGGAAGTTCAATAATTTATTATTGGAACACTCAGAATATGTAAAATATATGAAACAGCTCATACACACGTACACAGACAATATACCGACTGAGAACATCACACAATACTGGGACTTATTGAAAAACACCATACGAAGCAGAACACAACATCTAGCAACCATGATCCACAAAGACAGACTAAGACAGGAGCGCATCATACAGACAGCCATACGACTAACAAAACAAACAGACAGAGATGCACATCACTTACACACATTAGAAGCACAACTAGAAGAACACCAACAACACAGATATCTGGGTGCTCTTCTCAGAACAAAACTCAACACAATTACACAAGAGTCAGCTACGAGGCAATATTTAGCAATAGAACAGAACTGTACAACGTAACAGACAAATAAGCAAAATATCAGACATGCAAGGAAACATGCAGACAGAAACACCACACATAGAGACTGCTTTCCAACAACACTACACACAACTATTCACAGCAGAGACAGTCGACACACAGATACAAGACAACTTCTTACAGTACACAAAGAAATTATCTGACACAGACAAAGACACACTGGACACAGAACTGACACTGACAGACATAACACAGGCACTAAGCACACTAAACAAAGACAAAACTCCAGGACCAGACGGTTTGACAGTAGAATTCTACCAACACTTCTTTCCTATTCTAGGCAATCTTCTCCTCAAAGTCTATCAGGAAGCCTTTGACAAAAAAAATCTTCCGGACAGCTGCAACATGTCTTACATTACACTCATATGCAAGGATAAAACTGACAAAACACAACTGAAGAACTACAGACCAATTTCCTTACTCAACACAGACTACAAGATACTCGCCAAATCACTCACCAACAAACTTAAACCTTTCATGCCAACACTAATACACCCAGACCAACAGTGCAGTGTCAAAGACAGAAATATACACAATCACACACACCTCATTAGAGACATTATTAACTATACACATGGAAAAGACTGTCCATCCTCCATCTTATCCTTGGATCAAGAGAAGGCCTTCGACAGAATTTCCCACACTTACCTACATAGGACACTAGAACACTGTAACATAGGAGAGTACTACAGGCAGTGGATACAGATCTTGTACAAAAATCCTGAGAGCAGAGTGTTGGTGAACCATTCACTGACAGCTAGCTTCAGGCTCACGAGATCTGTAAGACAAGGATGTCCCTTATCACCACTCCTGTATGTGCTCACTCTAGAACCTTTATTAGAGAAGATAAGGCAAGACACTAGTATTAAAGGAACCTTCCTGCATGGGATAGGAGAGCAGAAGCTCATCGCCTATGCAGATGACACTGCCTTCTTTCCCACCAGCAACACATCAATAAGGAATATACTCCACACCTTTACCCATTTTGGAAAAGGCAGTGGAGCCAAAATTAATGTACAGAAATCACAGATAATGGGCCTGGGAAAGTGGAAACAAAAGGCTGATTTCCCTCCAGATCTGAAACACATAGACACCATGAAGCTGTATGGGATCACATTTCCATGCGATCCCACAGAAACACACAGACAGACATGGCACGCACTGACCGAACAGATCACAGACATGTTACACAGGTATAGGTACAAGACATCCACAATATTTGGTAGAAGCACAATAGTCAACACATACATATTACCCAAAATAATATATTTAGCGACAGTACTGGACCCTCCTAAACAGACCGTCACAAACATAAACAAACAAATCAGACGCTTCATCTTCACCAACACGATACACAGCATTAAACACAAAACTCTCATACAAGACAGGAAACAAGGCGGCATTTCACTACAGGACATCCAGACAAAAATACTGTCACTTAGAATCAGTCACATAGGTAAAATCATCAGACACCCAGAACAGAACAGACTAGCACTATACTACATAGGCCACAACATCAAACATCTCACACCTCTTAACAATGCAACTGCACACTACCAGGGAAGACTGCCAACATTCTATCAGACATGCATACAGGCAATAAAAGGACATGAACAGTTAATACAGCAAACAACACACACAATATACAAACATTTAGTTAGAGAACAAGCACCATCACTAAGACTTAGGATTAAAAGAGGACACAAATACTTCATGACTGACTTCACATGCACCTTTTCAAACCTACACAACAAACACATAACACCAAAAGCTAGAGAGATCACATATAGACTGTTATACAGTATGACCCCCACAACACAGGTAGAAGCATACATATCCAAACAATGTCAATTATGTAGAAACAACACACAAGAGACAGAGGAACACATTTATTATACGTGTCCAACAATTACTGCCACACGCGCAACACTCAAACACCTCATACAAACACACACAGGCAAACAAACCGACATATATAAAGCAATTTTTCTCAATACTATACCAATGACATCTAAGGACATACATACAAAACTACTTGTAGCACTTTCTTACTACAGACAACTTATATGGACCTGCAGAAATTTTGCCAGATACAAACACCACACATATAACACACATTTAGTTTCCTTCATGTACACGCACAAAATATCACAACTCTTTCCAGAGTTGGTATAAATGGTATACCAACTCTGGCAATTCTGGGAATTTTTTGGTAATTTTGGTATACATGAGTGAGAGAAAAAAAGAAGAAACTGTGAATGAATGGTGAGTGGATGATTAAATAGATCACATATGGTCAAAAGACCAATGGAAAATCCCTTATGTAAAGAATAGTGGAAGTATAAATGCTTGTTTTACTTGTTTCAAAATGATGGTTTCACCCTTATAGACAAGAGGGAAAAGAAAAAAGGAGAAAAGAAAATTCAAACTCCTCCCATTCCAATGTACTATTTATGGAATGTTTGGCTTTGAATGCACTTGTTGTGCTATACTACCACCACTACTAAGATTATCACTTTAGTAAATAAACTCACATATTTGTTATACTATTATCATTATTATTATATTATTATTATTATTTTATTATTATTGTTTATTATAATGATTATCATCATTATTATTATTATGACTATCTTTATTCTACCTTTACTATCCTTAGTAATTTTAATGTTATAAGTATTATTGATATCATCATTATCATTTTACAATTTCATCTCCCCCGCGCCCCCCCCCCCTTTGCTTACAGTTTGTTGCCTTTGCTACTAACCCCACTGGTTGGTTCAAACTTTTGTCCTGCCTGTGCCATCATTACTAGAGTGGTCAGGAGAGCATTGATGGAATTGAACAATTAGTGGGAGGGTAGCGCGGGAAACAAAAATGTAAAGATTTCCCTTTCGCTTAGTCACCCCCTTTGAATCATGTGAGTGAGTGTTGAATGAATGAATAAATACAAAAACACATATGGTTATCAAACCAATAATACTGTAAAAACTTATGCAAATACAAATATTTGGTTAATTTTCATTTTAAAAAAAAAGAAAGAGAGAGCAAAGAGGGAAATATGAATGAACCCCTACATTTAGGAAAAAAAAACAAGGAGGAAAATATAACCCACTCCTTTACTCCAAGTATTATTAAAACTGCAGTTTGCATGTGTATGTACCTGCTAGGCTATGTTTAACACCATTACAAAGAAAATCATCCTAGCAAATGGAATCACATATTGTAAAAATGTTTATCATTTTCATAACTATTATTACCATTGCTGTTTGTTATAATTGCTGTTATTACCCTCAGTATGCCTCCTCCTGTCATTATTATTATTATCATCATTAGTAATAAACCAAAACCCCTTTCCCATGTGCCCCCCCCCCTCCCCTTGCTCATGGCTTGATGCTGCCTTTGCTGATACCCACACCGGTTTGGTTCAAATATTTATCCTGCCTTTACCATCATTGCCCAGAGAGGGGGGTAATGGCATTGGAGGAGTGAAACCAAATTGGTGAGAGGGTGGCAAGGGAAACAAAAATGTAAAGATTGTAAAAATTTGTGCTAATACTGATGCTTGTTTACTTTTTACAATAAGTAATTAAAAAAAAAAAAAAAACACAAGAGGAAGGGAAAAAATGAATGAACCCTTACAAATAAGACCAAAAAATAAGCAAGGAGGAAAAGAAAACCAACTCCTTTTACTTCTACTATGTTGCAATTTATATGTACCTACTATGCTATGCTAACACCATTCCTAGGAAAATCATTCTAGCAAATGGAATCACAGTTTTGGAAAGTGGGATCATTATCATAACTATTATCATCATTGCTGTTACTATCAGTACTGTTATCACCCTTAGTAGGTAAATGTTAGTCATCATTATTATTGATGTATTTGGTTTTAGTTGCATTATTAATATAATAACCTTTATTAATATATAACCTCATCTCCCATGAGACCCCCCCCCCCCTTTCCCTCACTCATGGTTTGTTTGTTGCCTTTGCTGACACCCTCACCCTTTGGTTCCAAAATTTATCCTGCCTTTACCATCATTACCCATTAGTGTGGTGGGTCAAATGGGTGAGAGTGGGACTATCACTATTTTCATTGAGTACTTATCATTGCATTTATTAGCATTGCTGTTATCACCTTTAGTAGTTTTATTCCTTGTCATTATTATTTTAGATGCATTTCATGTAAACACCATTCCTAGGATAAGCATTTTAGCAAATGGAATCACATGATTAACTATTATTATCTTTGCTGTCTATTATCTTTGCTGTTATTGTTATCACCCTTAGCAGTTTTACTCTTTGTCATTATTATTATAGATGTATTTCATGTAAACACCATACCTAGGGAAATCATTTTAGCAAATGGAACCACAAGTTTAACTATTTATTATCATTGCTGATAATATTATCATTGCTGTTACTGTTAACACCCTTAGCAGTTTTCATTCTTGTCATTATTATAGATGTATTTCATGTAAACACCATTCCTAAGATAATCATTTTAGCAAATGGAATCACAGGTTTAACTATTAATATTATTATCATCGCTGTTTATTATCATTGCTGTTTAACAAAAACAGTGTTATTGTTATCACCCTTAGCATTTTAAAATTATTCCTTGTCATTATCAATATTATTATTTATGTATTTGGTTGTTTATTTGCATTAGTAGTATTGTAATCATTATAAATATATATGGCTTTGTAAACCTGTAAATTGCACATCCCCCTTTCCCACCTTTTTGATACTGTGATTGTTGTCTTTGCTGCCACCCTCGCCGGCTGGTTCTAAACAGTTTGTGCACCGCCATATTTATCATCACCGAAGGGGATGGTACTTGGTAGGAGCTTTTAGAGCTGGCAGGAGAGCGGGGACGGCAAGGGAAAAATAACAGCCCACTACCATCACGCTGTTGATTTAAAATATTTCCTTACAACAATGTCAATGGAGAAATGTTTAAATGTATAAAATATTTGTAATTTTTGCGCATATGTCACCTACACTTCCACATGCAACGCTCTGTAAAAACACGAACAATACAAATGCAAATGTTTCTTAACACTCAATAAACGTTTAAAAAAAAAAAAAAAAAAAAACTGTTCACTTTCGCGGACCGATATAAAATTTTCCTTTCACCAGGGACCGGTGCGTTTTAAAACATTTTTTCACATTGTCATCTGGAATTTTATATGACCTCAAGATGAAAAACATACTGACCAATAAAAAGATGTCAACTGAAACGAGAAAAAGAGTCTTGAGGGGATACATAGAGCCTGTTCTTTTGTATGGATGTGAAACTTGGATAATGTGCAGTCAAGCTGAAAAACATCTGATGGCTGCAGAAATGTGGTTTCTGGGGAAAATGCAAAGAATACCATGGACAGACAGGAAAACTAATGACCAAGTACTACAGGAGACAAATGAAAATCGTAAACTGATTAAAGAAATTATACGGAGACAGTCACAATTTTTTGGACATGTTATGAGAAGAAATGAATTGGAGAACTTAGTGACAACTGGCAAGATCGAAGAGAACAGACCAAGGGGAAGCCCGAGCAGTAAATACTTGGATGGCTTGGCCACATGGCATGGTCGAGAAGAAACACTAAGCTGATCCACGACTCTTGTGATCGAACGAAATGGCGAGTCATGACCGCCTACGCTTTCCGGCATGGCACATGATTGATTGGTTGATAAGATTTAACGTAATTGTGGGTGTTGTACCGGTGCGCTAAATACTGCTCCATAATATTATTGGATGACGGTGATCTATTCAATGATGGTCCCATTTTCATGAGTAAACATTTTATTGTAGAGATTTACAAATCAAAAAAATTTTCAAATGTCAAAATACATTTAGGTCTTATTGTAAAGGTGTATATACTCGTATACACCGACAGTAATGAACACCAATACAAAATAAAAATAAAGTATATCTTGGAAAACGATACCATATCAGATTTTAAACAAGCTGACTATCACTTTCTCTTCATTGCATTCATTTTTTAATGCTTTTGTTCTTCTCGTCCTGTCGTCAACTTCTGATGTAGTCACAGGATATCTCCGTGATTGTATGTTGTGTTTGTGAATGTGTTTGTTTGCTGATGAAGGCTAATCGCCGCAACGTCCTGTGTGTGTCTTAATTCTGTTATGTAAGCTGCACTACTTTGTATCATTTTATATTGTTTGACTAAATTACAGTATGTTGTAATAAAAATTATTTAATGATCAGCTGCAAAGTAACAGTAACCATTTATTGCGAGGGGTAGGCCTGTTTATTATTTACAAGCTTATCAAATCGTGGCTCGATTGTAGACAGCGCTACCCGCAAAGAAGAACAAATTTCTATACTGTTTCTGTATTTTGTCTTAATAATGCTCAATGACGAAAAAGAAATACTCTTCTTTAAAGTTGATGTTGTATCGATATCTCACATACACCATCAGAATCGCTAAGTTGGCAACGTCCGTGCTTTCGTCCGGCTTTTATGAAAAATACTTTGCAAATGTATCTAGCACCTTCACTCGCTCAGACGATGGCAAAACGCATTATAATCGTACAACGAAAATCACGTATGTTCTGCATCTTATGACAATTATAGCACATTATAATGTGCATCTTTCTCACTTTCCGTCACATAGGAAACAAAATAAACGCACGTCGTCATCAAACAAATGTCGTCGGCTTTTTAGTATCGGTCTCAGCTGGTTACTATTATTTGTAACTGTCCCATTGAACCAATGATTCGCTTCTCCTTAAACATAAATACTCTTTGGGCTATACGGCTGCAGGCTCAATTTATTTTAAAATTAAATCACCATAAAATCGGTGCGGATATCATGTTTTGAGAAAAAGACAATTTTGTTTTTAAAAAAGTTATAAACAATCCTCAAAGGAGAAAATATTTAACTTTTTTTCTCACCTTTTTCAACTAACGTTGCGGACCGGCAAAGAAGGGCTCACGGACCGCCACTTTGGGAGGCACTGGCTTAGAGCATATTCAAAACATGATAGTAATGCCTTGATTGCTCACTACACTTATTAATAATTATGTTCAAGCATTCTGTGGAATTAGCAGATAGCTAAGTGAAAAACACCTAGATGACAATGAGTAGGGGACATAAACATCTAATATTGTTATAAGGGAGACTACTAACAATTAATAAATAAATTATATACTTAGCTATAATATTACTAACTAACTAAAAATTCTCCCTATACGTGCTTCGTAAATAAAACATACTAATTGTAAAGTCAGATTTTATAAAGCAAAGAATAATGCTTTTAGATTTCCAACAAAATATATTCTCAATCTTTATGTACTTACATTTTATAATCGGCTTAAGTGTTCAACATTTATTTTCTAAAATCTAATAGTATCCTCTCACTGTAGAAAAAATATGATCACATTCGGAATTCCCCTTCGTTGGGGAAAAGGGCATTTTTTAACCGTCCTCTAAGGGGGCAACACAAAATTTAAAGGAAATCACACACACATATGGTCTACAACAGTCCTTGCCAAACTGTTCACTTTCGCGGACCGATATAAAATTTTCCTTTCACCAGGGACCGGTGCGTTTTAAAACATTTTTTCGCATTGTCATCTGGAATTTTATATGACCTCAAGATGAAAAACATACTGACCAATAAAAAGATTTAAATATTGAGCACAACCCACTACTGGCAACGCCGATCGCATTCCGGCACGAACCTAAGGCCTATCCACGTCATGGAAGCACTATACTCGAGTTTCGCCCTCGTTTGAGCTCGTCAGTAGTGCATATCCCTGACAGGATCCGGAAACAAGCCCCGGATCACGCGTGTGATGCGGGTGTGTAACCACGCGGCACACACTGGACACGCCAAATTATCACACCGGAATACCACAATGCTACCCATCGTAGGCTATGCTCAAGACTGCCCAATCGCCGCGACTGACGTCCGTCAATCGATGTGGACCCGAACGATCAGGACTTCTCACTGGCAAGGAACACCAGGCCTCCTAAATCCAGTGAGCACCGATACAATTGAAGCCCGAGAAGTAAATACCGAGAAGTAAATACCAATTGTATCGTTACTCTGGTTTCTCTTCACAAACGAACAAATCTTTCGCCTTTTCGTGTTTTAGATTTTTCATTGTGGTGATATTTCCGGAACTTCATCAACAGCAGACATGGCTTCAGTTAACAACATGGAATCTGTGGACATCGACCGTTTTCTCGAGGGGACACCGCTTCATAAAAAAGGTACGTTGGTTCTCACTATTACCGGACCTGGCGCGGCGGCCAAAGGCACGCCCCATTTAATTGCCAGCACGTTGCTCGGCCCATGCGGGGTGCCTGCTGGCGGAGTAGCAGACATCTACAGATATGAGACACCCACGCGGTGGTTTGTAAATCTGACCCAAGCTGCCCATGTGGCAGTGTACAAAGGCCTGCATGGCAAGACGATAAAACTGCCGACGGAGGGACTCGAGGTATCGATCGAACACTTTGAAAAGGAACGAGAACGTGTGACGATTCATTGGCTCCCCAACACGATTCCCCCAGAGGGAGTCAAGTTCATCGTAAAACAGACAATTGGGGACGAAAATGCGGAAGTATTCCGCATTAAGTACGGTGGCGGAAAATGGGGAGTCCTGTGCACCCCAAAAAAACCGATACCTCATTATGCCAAGATTACAGCTCCTGGGAAAATCACAGGAGACCACCGTATTATGTTCACAATAGTGGGTCGTCGCACCGAATGCCCAACATGTGGCCTGGACTCACACTGGGCTAACAAATGCCCGAGCCGGAGGCAAAAGAAAGACAATATAAATATCACACAACCAAATGAAAGATCACAAGAAGATTTCCCCTCACTCGGGGGAAAACCTCAAACAATTTCGAACAACAAAAAACAAGATGTCGCCGAGACAGCCGGCCAAAAAGAAGCCACGAGGCCAGACGAGGCCTCAGAAACAGTGACAAAAACAACACAAGAAGACGAAAACGACGGCTTTCAAGTCGTCGGCCACGGCCGAAAAAGACAATGGAGAGACAGAAGGAACTCGTCACCCAGCAAAGACGTGAAAGAAGAGGAGGAAGGGAACGTCCTCTTCCAACCAAACAAGAAATCCTCAAAAACACAAGAAAAACAGAACGAAAACAGCGATGAGGAAGGGCCACTTTTCATCAACACGGATACTGACACCGACGACGGAGACCAAGAGGAGGACGACAACAACAAAGGAAACACCACAGAGGGAGATAAAACCCAAAACTAAAGACAAGACAGACAAAGGTACTAACTCTTAAACTACACATTAATTAGTTGTTTTTTTAAATTATTTATAAATGGCTGACAATTTATGTTTAGTTAGTTTAAATATCCGTGGGATGAAAATGAAATTACAACATATAGTCACACTCATACACAAACACAAGCCAGATTTTATTTTACTACAAGAAACTAACATCAAAACAGACTTTGAAGCAGCAGAACTTAGTGACACGGTTAGGATTAAGAAACTCGTGTTTCAGTTTGGCGAAACATAACGTAGGGTCAGGGACAGCCATTCTCCAAATTTCCGACACGTGGACTATTTTTAGAACACACACAGACGCACATGGTAGAATTTCCACAGTTCAAGTTAAAAACGACACACACTCATTTGTCATTAGTGAACATACACGCACCACCTAACTACAATTATCAACCTCTATTTTATGAACATTTAGACGACTTACTAACACAGACATACAGGGGACAAAATATTGTTCTTGCCGGTGATTACAATTGTGTTCTTGAAGATTTAGACGTGGTAGGTGGGGAGGTGAGAAAACAGCTGAGGAGAGCCGGCAGGGACAGCTTACATCAACTTGACACACTACGAAATATAATCGATACACACAACCTCACAGACGCATTCAGGCATACACACCCCGACAGTAGAGAAACGACATACACAAACAAAACACACAACAGATCATCTAGATTAGACCGGATTTATACGCCCGCAACACATCACATCATACAAACCAAACACCTACGGGAAACATTAGATTACACAGACCACAAAGCAATACTAGTACACATCAGCACAAACAGCACAAACACGCAGCCAAACAAAAGGTCACCTCACTGGAAGTTACAATAATTCACTTATTGGAACACTCAGAATATGTAAAATATATGACACAGCTCATACACACGTACACAGACAATATACCGACTGAGAACATCACACAATACTGGGACTTATTGAAAAACACCATACGAAGCAGAACACAACATCTAGCAACCATGATCCACAAAGACAGACTAAGACAGGAGCGCATCATACAGACAGCCATACGACTAACAAAACAAACAGACAGAGATGCACATCACTTACACACATTAGAAGCACAACTAGAAGAACACCAACAACACAGATATCTGGGTGCTCTTCTCAGAACAAAACTCAACACAATTACACAAGAGTCAGCTACGAGGCAATATTTAGCAATAGAACAGAACGTACAACGTAACAGACAAATAAGCAAAATATCAGACATGCAAGGAAACATGCAGACAGAAACACCACACATAGAGACTGCTTTCCAACAACACTACACACAACTATTCACAGCAGAGACAGTCGACACACAGATACAAGACAACTTCTTACAGTACACAAAGAAATTATCTGACACAGACAAAGACACACTGGACACAGAACTGACACTGACAGACATAACACAGGCACTAAGCACACTAAACAAAGACAAAACTCCAGGACCAGACGGTTTGACAGTAGAATTCTACCAACACTTCTTTCCTATTCTAGGCAATCTTCTCCTCAAAGTCTATCAGGAAGCCTTTGACAAAAAAAATCTTCCGGACAGCTGCAACATGTCTTACATTACACTCATATGCAAGGATAAAACTGACAAAACACAACTGAAGAACTACAGACCAATTTCCTTACTCAACACAGACTACAAGATACTCGCCAAATCACTCACCAACAAACTTAAACCTTTCATGCCAACACTAATACACCCAGACCAACAGTGCAGTGTCAAAGACAGAAATATACACAATCACACACACCTCATTAGAGACATTATTAACTACACACATGGAAAAGACTGTCCATCCTCCATCTTATCCTTGGATCAAGAGAAGGCCTTCGACAGAATTTCCCACACTTACCTACATAGGACACTAGAACACTGTAACATAGGAGAGTACTACAGGCAGTGGATACAGATCTTGTACAAAAATCCTGAGAGCAGAGTGTTGGTGAACCATTCACTGACAGCTAGCTTCAGGCTCACGAGATCTGTAAGACAAGGATGTCCCTTATCACCACTCCTGTATGTGCTCACTCTAGAACCTTTATTAGAGAAGATAAGGCAAGACACTAGTATTAAAGGAACCTTCCTGCATGGGATAGGAGAGCAGAAGCTCATCGCCTATGCAGATGACACTGCCTTCTTTCCCACCAGCAACACATCAATAAGGAATATACTCCACACCTTTACCCATTTTGGAAAAGGCAGTGGAGCCAAAATTAATGTACAGAAATCACAGATAATGGGCCTGGGAAAGTGGAAACAAAAGGCTGATTTCCCTCCAGATCTGAAACACATAGACACCATGAAGCTGTATGGGATCACATTTCCATGCGATCCCACAGAAACACACAGACAGACATGGCACGCACTGACCGAACAGATCACAGACATGTTACACAGGTATAGGTACAAGACATCCACAATATTTGGTAGAAGCACAATAGTCAACACATACATATTACCCAAAATAATATATTTAGCGACAGTACTGGACCCTCCTAAACAGACCGTCACAAACATAAACAAACAAATCAGACGCTTCATCTTCACCAACACGATACACAGCATTAAACACAAAACTCTCATACAAGACAGGAAACAAGGCGGGAATTTCACTACAGGACATCCAGACAAAAATACTGTCACTTAGAATCAGTCACATAGGTAAAATCATCAGACACCCAGAACAGAACAGACTAGCACTATACTACATAGGCCACAACATCAAACATCTCACACCTCTTAACAATGCAACTGCACACTACCAGGGAAGACTGCCAACATTCTATCAGACATGCATACAGGCAATAAAAGGACATGAACAGTTAATACAGCAAACAACACACACAATATACAAACATTTAGTTAGAGAACAAGCACCATCACTAAGACTTAGGATTAAAAGAGGACACAAATACTTCATGACTGACTTCACATGCACCTTTTCAAACCTACACAACAAACACATAACACCAAAAGCTAGAGAGATCACATATAGACTGTTATACAGTATGACCCCCACAACACAGGTAGAAGCATACATATCCAAACAATGTCAATTATGTAGAAACAACACACAAGAGACAGAGGAACACATTTATTATACGTGTCCAACAATTACTGCCACACGCGCAACACTCAAACACCTCATACAAACACACACAGGCAAACAAACCGACATATATAAAGCAATTTTTCTCAATACTATACCAATGACATCTAAGGACATACATACAAAACTACTTGTAGCACTTTCTTACTACAGACAACTTATATGGACCTGCAGAAATTTTGCCAGATACAAACACCACACATATAACACACATTTAGTTTCCTTCATGTACACGCACAAAATATCACAACTCTTTCCAGAGTTGGTATAAATGGTATACCAACTCTGGCAATTTTGGGAATTTTTTGGTAATTTTGGTATACATGAGTGAGAGAAAAAAAGAAGAAACTGTGAATGAATGGTGAGTGGATGATTAAATAGATCACATATGGTCAAAAGACCAATGGAAAATCCCTTATGTAAAGAATAGTGGAAGTATAAATGCTTGTTTTACTTGTTTCAAAATGATGGTTTCACCCTTATAGACAAGAGGGAAAAGAAAAAAGGAGAAAAGAAAATTCAAACTCCTCCCATTCCAATGTACTATTTATGGAATGTTTGGCTTTGAATGCACTTGTTGTGCTATACTACCACCACTACTAAGATTATCACTTTAGTAAATAAACTCACATATTTGTTATACTATTATCATTATTATTATTATTATTATTTTATTATTATTGTTTATTATAATGATTATCATCATTATTATTATGACTATCTTTATTCTACCTTTACTATCCTTAGTAATTATTAATGTTATAAGTATTATTGATATCATCATTATCATTTTACAATTTATCTCCCCCGCCCCCCCCCCCCCCTTTGCTTACAGTTTGTTGCCTTTGCTACTAACCCCACTGGTTGGTTCAAACTTTTGTCCTGCCTGTGCCATCATTACTAGAGTGGTCAGGAGAGCATTGATGGAATTGAACAATTAGTGGGAGGGTAGCGCGGGAAACAAAAATGTAAAGATTTCCCTTTCGCTTAGTCACCCCCTTTGAATCATGTGAGTGAGTGTTGAATGAATGAATAAATACAAAAACACATATGGTTATCAAACCAATAATACTGTAAAAACTTATGCAAATACAAATATTTGGTTAATTTTCATTTTAAAAAAAAGAAAGAGAGAGCAAAGAGGGAAATATGAATGAACCCCTACATTTAGGAAAAAAAAACAAGGAGGAAAATATAACCCACTCCTTTACTCCAAGTATTATTAAAACTGCAGTTTGCATGTGTATGTACCTGCTAGGCTATGTTTAACACCATTACAAAGAAAATCATCCTAGCAAATGGAATCACATATTGTAAAAATGTTTATCATTTTCATAACTATTATTACCATTGCTGTTTGTTATAATTGCTGTTATTACCCTCAGTATGCCTCCTCCTGTCATTATTATTATTATCATCATTAGTAATAAACCAAAACCCCTTTCCCATGTGCCCCCCCCCTCCCCTTGCTCATGGCTTGATGCTGCCTTTGCTGATACCCACACCGGTTTGGTTCAAATATTTATCCTGCCTTTACCATCATTGCCCAGAGAGGGGGGTAATGGCATTGGAGGAGTGAAACCAAATTGGTGAGAGGGTGGCAAGGGAAACAAAAATGTAAAGATTGTAAAAATTTGTGCTAATACTGATGCTTGTTTACTTTTTACAATAAGTAATTTAAAAAAAAAAAAAAAAACACACAAGAGGAAGGGAAAAAATGAATGAACCCTTACAAATAAGACCAAAAAATAAGCAAGGAGGAAAAGAAAACCAACTCCTTTTACTTCTACTATGTTGCAATTTATATGTACCTACTATGCTATGCTAACACCATTCCTAGGAAAATCATTCTAGCAAATGGAATCACAGTTTTGGAAAGTGGGATCATTATCATAACTATTATCATCATTGCTGTTACTATCAGTACTGTTATCACCCTTAGTAGGTAAATGTTAGTCATCATTATTATTGATGTATTTGGTTTTAGTTGCATTATTAATATAATAACCTTTATTAATATATAACCTCATCTCCCATGAGACCCCCCCCCCCCTTTCCCTCACTCATGGTTTGTTTGTTGCCTTTGCTGACACCCTCACCCTTTGGTTCCAAAATTTATCCTGCCTTTACCATCATTACCCATTAGTGTGGTGGGTCAAATGAGTGAGAGTGGGACTATCACTATTTTCATTGAGTACTTATCATTGCATTTATTAGCATTGCTGTTATCACCTTTAGTAGTTTTATTCCTTGTCATTATTATTTTAGATGCATTTCATGTAAACACCATTCCTAGGATAAGCATTTTAGCAAATGGAATCACATGATTAACTATTATTATCTTTGCTGTCTATTATCTTTGCTGTTATTGTTATCACCCTTAGCAGTTTTACTCTTTGTCATTATTATTATAGATGTATTTCATGTAAACACCATTCCTAAGATAATCATTTTAGCAAATGGAATCACAGGTTTAACTATTAATATTATTATCATCGCTGTTTATTATCATTGCTGTTTAACAAAAACAGTGTTATTGTTATCACCCTTAGCATTTTAAAATTATTCCTTGTCATTATCAATATTATTATTTATGTATTTGGTTGTTTATTTGCATTAGTAGTATTGTAATCATTATAAATATATATGGCTTAGTAAACCTGTAAATTGCACATCCCCCTTTCTCACCTTTTTGATACTGTGATTGTTTGTCTTTGCTGCCACCCTCGCCGGCTGGTTCTAAACAGTTTGTGCACCGCAATATTTATCATCACCGAAGGGGATGGTACTTGGTAGGAGCTTTTAGAGCTGGCAGGAGAGCGGGGCGGCAAGGGAAATAATAACAGCCCACTACCATCACGCTGTTGATTTAAAATATTTCCTTACAACAATGTCAATGGAGGATTGTTTAAATGTATAAAATATTTGTAATTTTTGCGCATATGTCACCTACACTTCCACATGCAACGCTCTGTAAAAACACGAACAATACAAATGCAAATGTTTCTTAACACTCAATAAACGTTTAAAAAAAAAAAAAAAAAACTGTTCACTTTCGCGGACCGATATAAAATTTTCCTTTCACCAGGGACCGGTGCGTTTTAAAACATTTTTTCACATTGTCATCTGGAATTTTATATGACCTCAAGATGAAAAACATACTGACCAATAAAAAGATGTCAACTGAAACGAGAAAAAGAGTCTTGAGGGGATACATAGAGCCTGTTCTTTTGTATGGATGTGAAACTTGGATAATGTGCAGTCAAGCTGAAAAACATCTGATGGCTGCAGAAATGTGGTTTCTGGGGAAAATGCAAAGAATACCATGGACAGACAGGAAAACTAATGACCAAGTACTACAGGAGACAAATGAAAATCGTAAACTGATTAGAGAAATTATACGGAGACAGTCACAATTTTTTGGACATGTTATGAGAAGAAATGAATTGGAGAACTTAGTGACAACTGGCAAGATCGAAGAGAACAGACCAAGGGAAGCCCGAGAAGTAAATACCTGGATGGCTTGGCCACATGGCATGGTCGAGAAGGAACACTAAGCTGATCCACGACTCTTGTGATCGAACGAAATGGCGAGTCATGACCGCCTACGCTTTCCGGCATGGCACATGATTGATTGGTTGATAAGATTTAACGTAATTGTGGGTGTTGTACCGGTGCGCTAAATACTGCTCCATAATATTATTGGATGACGGTGATCTATTCAATGATGGTCCCATTTTCATGAGTAAACATTTTATTGTAGAGATTTACAAATCAAAAAAATTTTCAAATGTCAAAATACATTTAGGTCTTATTGTAAAGGTGTATATACTCGTATACACCGACAGTAATGAACACCAATACAAAATAAAAATAAAGTATATCTTGGAAAACGATACCATATCAGATTTTAAACAAGCTGACTATCACTTTCTCTTCATTGCATTCATTTTTTAATGCTTTTGTTCTTCTCGTCCTGTCGTCAACCTTCTGATGTAGTCACAGGATATCTCCGTGATTGTATGTTGTGTTTGTGAATGTGTTTGTTTGCTGATGAAGGCTAATCGCCGCAACGTCCTGTGTGTGTCTTAATTCTGTTATGTAAGCTGCACTACTTTGTATCATTTTATATTGTTTGACTAAATTACAGTATGTTGTAATAAAAATTATTTAATGATCAGCTGCAAAGTAACAGTAACCATTTATTGCGAGGGGTAGGCCTGTTTATTATTTACAAGCTTATCAAATCGTGGCTCGATTGTAGACAGCGCTACCCGCAAAGAAGAACAAATTTCTATACTGTTTCTGTATTTTGTCTTAATAATGCTCAATTGACGAAAAAGAAATACTCTTCTTTAAAGTTGATGTTGTATCGATATCTCACATACACCATCAGAATCGCTAAGTTGGCAACGTCCGTGCTTTCGTCCGGCTTTTATGAAAAATACTTTGCAAATGTATCTAGCACCTTCACTCGCTCAGACGATGGCAAAACGCATTATAATCGTACAACGAAAATCACGTATGTTCTGCATCTTATGACAATTATAGCACATTATAATGTGCATCTTTCTCACTTTCCGTCACATAGGAAACAAAATAAACGCACGTCGTCATCAAACAAATGTCGTCGGCTTTTAGTATCGGTCTCAGCTGGTTACTATTATTTGTAACTGTCCCATTGAACCAATGATTCGCTTCTCCTTAAACATAAATACTCTTTGGGCTATACGGCTGCAGGCTCAATTTATTTTAAAATTAAATCACCATAAAATCGGTGCGGATATCATGTTTTGAGAAAAAGACAATTTTGTTTTTAAAAAAGTTATAAACAATCCTCAAAGGAGAAAATATTTAACTTTTTTTCTCACCTTTTTCAACTAACGTTGCGGACCGGCAAAGAAGGGCTCACGGACCGCCACTTTGGGAGGCACTGGCTTAGAGCATATTCAAAACATGATAGTAATGCCTTGATTGCTCACTACACTTATTAATAATTATGTTCAAGCATTCTGTGGAATTAGCAGATAGCTAAGTGAAAAACACCTAGATGACAATGAGTAGGGGACATAAACATCTAATATTGTTATAAGGGAGACTACTAGAAATTAATAAATAAATTATATACTTAGCTATAATATTACTAACTAACTAAAAATTCTCCCTATACGTGCTTCGTAAATAAAACATACTAATTGTAAAGTCAGATTTTATAAAGCAAAGAATAATGCTTTTAGATTTCCAACAAAATATATTCTCAATCTTTATGTACTTACATTTTATAATCGGCTTTAGCGTTCAACATTTATTTTCTAAAAGCTAATAGTATCCTCTCACTGTAGAAAAAATATGATCACATTCGGAATTCCCCTTCGTTGGGGAAAAGGGCATTTTTTAACCGGCCTCTAAGGGGGCAACACAAAATTTAAAGGAAATCACACACACATATGGTCTACAACAGTCCTTGCCAAACTGTTCACTTTCGCGGACCGATATAAAATTTTCCTTTCACCAGGGACCGGTGCGTTTTAAAACATTTTTTCACATTGTCATCTGGAATTTTATATGACCTCAAGATGAAAAACATACTGACCAATAAAAAGATGTCAACTGAAACGAGAAAAAGAGTCTTGAGGGGATACATAGAGCCTGTTCTTTTGTACGGATGTGAAACTTGGATAATGGGCAGTCAAGCTGAATAACATCTGATGGCTGCAGAAATGTGGTTTCTGGGGAAAATGCAAAGAATACCATGGACAGACAGGAAAACTAATGACCAAGTACTACAGGAGACAAATGAAAATCGTAAACTGATTAGAGAAATTATACGTAGACAGTCACAATTTTTTGGACATGTTATGAGAAGAAATGAATTGGAGAACTTAGTGACAACTGGCAAGATCGAAGAGAACAGACCAAGGGGAAGCCCGAGAAGTAAATACCTGGATGGCTTGGCCACATGGCATGGTCGAGAAGGAACACTAAGCTGATCCACGACTCTTGTGATCGAACGAAATGGCGAGTCATGACCGCCTACGCTTTCCGGCATGGCACATGATTGATTGGTTGATAAGATTTAACGTAATTGTGGGTGTTGTACCGGTGCGCTAAATACTGCTCCATAATATTATTGGATGACGGTGATCTATTCAATGATGGTCCCATTTTCATGAGTAAACATTTTATTGTAGAGATTTACAAATCAAAAAAATTTTCAAATGTCAAAATACATTTAGGTCTTATTGTAAAGGTGTATATACTCGTATACACCGACAGTAATGAACACCAATACAAAATAAAAATAAAGTATATCTTGGAAAACGATACCATATCAGATTTTAAACAAGCTGACTATCACTTTCTCTTCATTGCATTCATTTTTTAATGCTTTTGTTCTTCTCGTCCTGTTGTCACCTTCTGATGTAGTCACAGGATATCTCCGTGATTGTATGTTGTGTTTGTGAATGTGTTTGTTTGCTGATGAAGGCTAATCGCCGCAACGTCCTGTGTGTGTCTTAATTCTGTTATGTAAGCTGCACTACTTTGTATCATTTTATATTGTTTGACTAAATTACAGTATGTTGTAATAAAAATTATTTAATGATCAGCTGCAAAGTAACAGTAACTATTTATTGCGAGGGGTAGGCCTGTTTATTATTTACAAGCTTATCAAATCGTGGCTCGATTGTAGACAGCGCTACCCGCAAAGAAGAACAAATTTCCACTACTGTTTCTGTATTTTGTTTTAATAATGCTCATTGACGAAAAAGAAATACTCTTCTTTAAAGTTGATGTTGTATCGATATCTCACATACACCATCAGAATCGCTAAGTTGGCAACGTCCGTGCTTTCGTCCGGCTTTTATGAAAAATACTTTGCAAATGTATCTAGCACCTTCACTCGCTCAGACGATGGCAAAACGCATTATAATCGTACAACGAAAATCACGTATGTTCTGCATCTTATGACAATTATAGCACATTATAATGTGCATCTTTCTCACTTTCCGTCACATAGGAAACAAAATAAACGCACGTCGTCATCAAACAAATGTCGTCGGCTTTTAGTATCGGTCTCAGCTGGTTACTATTATTTGTAACTGTCCCATTGAACCAATGATTCGCTTCTCCTTAAACATAAATACTCTTTGGGCTATACGGCTGCAGGCTCAATTTATTTTAAAATTAAATCACCATAAAATCGGTGCGGATATCATGTTTTGAGAAAAAGACAATTTTGTTTTTAAAAAAGTTATAAACAATCCTCAAAGGAGAAAATATTTAACTTTTTTTCTCACCTTTTTCAACTAACGTTGCGGACCGGCAAAGAAGGGCTCACGGACCGCCACTTTGGGAGGCACTGGCTTAGAGCATATTCAAAACATGATAGTAATGCCTTGATTGCTCACTACACTTATTAATAATTATGTTCAAGCATTCTGTGGAATTAGCAGATAGCTAAGTGAAAAACACCTAGATGACAATGAGTAGGGGACATAAACATCTAATATTGTTATAAGGGAGACTACTAGAAATTAATAAATAAATTATATACTTAGCTATAATATTACTAACTAACTAAAAATTCTCCCTATACGTGCTTCGTAAATAAAACATACTAATTGTAAAGTCAGATTTTATAAAGCAAAGAATAATGCTTTTAGATTTCCAACAAAATATATTCTCAATCTTTATGTACTTACATTTTATAATCGGCTTTAGCGTTCAACATTTATTTTCTAAAAGCTAATAGTATCCTCTCACTGTAGAAAAAATATGATCACATTCGGAATTCCCCTTCGTTGGGGAAAAGGGCATTTTTTAACCGGCCTCTAAGGGGGCAACACAAAATTTAAAGGAAATCACACACACATATGGTCTACAACAGTCCTTGCCAAACTGTTCACTTTCGCGGACCGATATAAAATTTTCCTTTCACCAGGGACCGGTGCGTTTTAAAACATTTTTTCACATTGTCATCTGGAATTTTATATGACCTCAAGATGAAAAACATACTGACCAATAAAAAGATGTCAACTGAAACGAGAAAAAGAGTCTTGAGGGGATACATAGAGCCTGTTCTTTTGTACTGGATGTGAAACTTGGATAATGTGCAGTCAAGCTGAAAAACATCTGATGGCTGCAGAAATGTGGTTTCTGGGGAAAATGCAAAGAATACCATGGACAGACAGGAAAACTAATGACCAAGTACTACAGGAGACAAATGAAAATCGTAAACTGATTAGAGAAATTATACGTAGACAGTCACAATTTTTTGGACATGTTATGAGAAGAAATGAATTGGAGAACTTAGTGACAACTGGCAAGATCGAAGAGAACAGACCAAGGGAAGCCCGAGAAGTAAATACCTGGATGGCTTGGCCACATGGCATGGTCGAGAAGGAACACTAAGCTGATCCACGACTCTTGTGATCGAACGAAATGGCGAGTCATGACCGCCTACGCTTTCCGGCATGGCACATGATTGATTGGTTGATAAGATTTAACGTAATTGTGGGTGTTGTACCGGTGCGCTAAATACTGCTCCATAATATTATTGGATGACGGTGATCTATTCAATGATGGTCCCATTTTCATGAGTAAACATTTTATTGTAGAGATTTACAAATCAAAAAAATTTTCAAATGTCAAAATACATTTAGGTCTTATTGTAAAGGTGTATATACTCGTATACACCGACAGTAATGAACACCAATACAAAATAAAAATAAAGTATATCTTGGAAAACGATACCATATCAGATTTTAAACAAGCTGACTATCACTTTCTCTTCATTGCATTCATTTTTTAATGCTTTTGTTCTTCTCGTCCTGTCGTCAACTTCTGATGTAGTCACAGGATATCTCCGTGATTGTATGTTGTGTTTGTGAATGTGTTTGTTTGCTGATGAAGGCTAATCGCCGCAACGTCCTGTGTGTGTCTTAATTCTGTTATGTAAGCTGCACTACTTTGTATCATTTTATATTGTTTGACTAAATTACAGTATGTTGTAATAAAAATTATTTAATGATCAGCTGCAAAGTAACAGTAACCATTTATTGCGAGGGGTAGGCCTGTTTATTATTTACAAGCTTATCAAATCGTGGCTCGATTGTAGACAGCGCTACCCGCAAAGAAGAACAAATTTCTATACTGTTTCTGTATTTTGTCTTAATAATGCTCATTGACGAAAAAGAAATACTCTTCTTTAAAGTTGATGTTGTATCGATATCTCACATACACCATCAGAATCGCTAAGTTGGCAACGTCCGTGCTTTCGTCCGGCTTTTATGAAAAATACTTTGCAAATGTATCTAGCACCTTCACTCGCTCAGACGATGGCAAAACGCATTATAATCGTACAACGAAAATCACGTATGTTCTGCATCTTATGACAATTATAGCACATTATAATGTGCATCTTTCTCACTTTCCGTCACATAGGAAACAAAATAAACGCACGTCGTCATCAAACAAATGTCGTCGGCTTTTTAGTATCGGTCTCAGCTGGTTACTATTATTTGTAACTGTCCCATTGAACCAATGATTCGCTTCTCCTTAAACATAAATACTCTTTGGGCTATACGGCTGCAGGCTCAATTTATTTTAAAATTAAATCACCATAAAATCGGTGCGGATATCATGTTTTGAGAAAAAGACAATTTTGTTTTTAAAAAAGTTATAAACAATCCTCAAAGGAGAAAATATTTAACTTTTTTTCTCACCTTTTTCAACTAACGTTGCGGACCGGCAAAGAAGGGCTCACGGACCGCCACTTTGGGAGGCACTGGCTTAGAGCATATTCAAAACATGATAGTAATGCCTTGATTGCTCACTACACTTATTAATAATTATGTTCAAGCATTCTGTGGAATTAGCAGATAGCTAAGTGAAAAACACCTAGATGACAATGAGTAGGGGACATAAACATCTAATATTGTTATAAGGGAGACTACTAGAAATTAATAAATAAATTATATACTTAGCTATAATATTACTAACTAACTAAAAATTCTCCCTATACGTGCTTCGTAAATAAAACATACTAATTGTAAAGTCAGATTTTATAAAGCAAAGAATAATGCTTTTAGATTTCCAACAAAATATATTCTCAATCTTTATGTACTTACATTTTATAATCGGCTTTAGCGTTCAACATTTATTTTCTAAAAGCTAATAGTATCCTCTCACTGTAGAAAAAATATGATCACATTCGGAATTCCCCTTCGTTGGGGAAAAGGGCATTTTTTAACCGGCCTCTAAGGGGGCAACACAAAATTTAAAGGAAATCACACACACATATGGTCTACAACAGTCCTTGCCAAACTGTTCACTTTCGCGGACCGATATAAAATTTTCCTTTCACCAGGGACCGGTGCGTTTTAAAACATTTTTTCACATTGTCATCTGGAATTTTATATGACCTCAAGATGAAAAACATACTGACCAATAAAAAGATGTCAACTGAAACGAGAAAAAGAGTCTTGAGGGGATACATAGAGCCTGTTCTTTTGTACGGATGTGAAACTTGGATAATGTGCAGTCAAGCTGAATAACATCTGATGGCTGCAGAAATGTGGTTTCTGGGGAAAATGCAAAGAATACCATGGACAGACAGGAAAACTAATGACCAAGTACTACAGGAGACAAATGAAAATCGTAAACTGATTAGAGAAATTATACGTAGACAGTCACAATTTTTTGGACATGTTATGAGAAGAAATGAATTGGAGAACTTAGTGACAACTGGCAAGATCGAAGAGAACAGACCAAGGGAAGCCCGAGAAGTAAATACCTGGATGGCTTGGCCACATGGCATGGTCGAGAAGGAACACTAAGCTGATCCACGACTCTTGTGATCGAACGAAATGGCGAGTCATGACCGCCTACGCTTTCCGGCATGGCACGTGATTGATTGGTTGATAAGATTTAACGTAATTGTGGGTGTTGTACCGGTGCGCTAAATACTGCTCCATAATATTATTGGATGACGGTGATCTATTCAATGATGGTCCCATTTTCATGAGTAAACATTTTATTGTAGAGATTTACAAATCAAAAAAATTTTCAAATGTCAAAATACATTTAGGTCTTATTGTAAAGGTGTATATACTCGTATACACCGACAGTAATGAACACCAATACAAAATAAAAATAAAGTATATCTTGGAAAACGATACCATATCAGATTTTAAACAAGCTGACTATCACTTTCTCTTCATTGCATTCATTTTTTAATGCTTTTGTTCTTCTCGTCCTGTTGTCACCTTCTGATGTAGTCACAGGATATCTCCGTGATTGTATGTTGTGTTTGTGAATGTGTTTGTTTGCTGATGAAGGCTAATCGCCGCAACGTCCTGTGTGTGTCTTAATTCTGTTATGTAAGCTGCACTACTTTGTATCATTTTATATTGTTTGACTAAATTACAGTATGTTGTAATAAAAATTATTTAATGATCAGCTGCAAAGTAACAGTAACCATTTATTGCGAGGGGTAGGCCTGTTTATTATTTACAAGCTTATCAAATCGTGGCTCGATTGTAGACAGCGCTACCCGCAAAGAAGAACAAATTTCTATACTGTTTCTGTATTTTGTCTTAATAATGCTCATTGACGAAAAAGAAATACTCTTCTTTAAAGTTGATGTTGTATCGATATCTCACATACACCATCAGAATCGCTAAGTTGGCAACGTCCGTGCTTTCGTCCGGCTTTTATGAAAAATACTTTGCAAATGTATCTAGCACCTTCACTCGCTCAGACGATGGCAAAACGCATTATAATCGTACAACGAAAATCACGTATGTTCTGCATCTTATGACAATTATAGCACATTATAATGTGCATCTTTCTCACTTTCCGTCACATAGGAAACAAAATAAACGCACGTCGTCATCAAACAAATGTCGTCGGCTTTTTAGTATCGGTCTCAGCTGGTTACTATTATTTGTAACTGTCCCATTGAACCAATGATTCGCTTCTCCTTAAACATAAATACTCTTTGGGCTATACGGCTGCAGGCTCAATTTATTTTAAAATTAAATCACCATAAAATCGGTGCGGATATCATGTTTTGAGAAAAAGACAATTTTGTTTTTAAAAAAGTTATAAACAATCCTCAAAGGAGAAAATATTTAACTTTTTTTCTCACCTTTTTCAACTAACGTTGCGGACCGGCAAAGAAGGGCTCACGGACCGCCACTTTGGGAGGCACTGGCTTAAAGCATATTCAAAACATGATAGTAATGCCTTGATTGCTCACTACACTTATTAATAATTATGTTCAAGCATTCTGTGGAATTAGCAGATAGTGACAATGAGTAGGGGACATAAACATCTAATATTGTTATAAGGGAGACTACTAGAAATTAATAAATAAATTATATACTTAGCTATAATATTACTAACTAACTAAAAATTCTCCCTATACGTGCTTCGTAAATAAAACATACTAATTGTAAAGTCAGATTTTATAAAGCAAAGAATAATGCTTTTAGATTTCCAACAAAATATATTCTCAATCTTTATGTACTTACATTTTATAATCGGCTTTAGCGTTCAACATTTATTTTCTAAAAGCTAATAGTATCCTCTCACTGTAGAAAAAATATGATCACATTCGGAATTCCCCTTCGTTGGGGAAAAGGGCATTTTTTAACCGGCCTCTAAGGGGGCAACACAAAATTTAAAGGAAATCACACACACATATGGTCTACAACAGTCCTTGCCAAACTGTTCACTTTCGCGGACCGATATAAAATTTTCCTTTCACCAGGGACCGGTGCGTTTTAAAACATTTTTTCACATTGTCATCTGGAATTTTATATGACCTCAAGATGAAAAACATACTGACCAATAAAAAGATGTCAACTGAAACGAGAAAAAGAGTCTTGAGGGGATACATAGAGCCTGTTCTTTTGTACGGATGTGAAACTTGGATAATGGGCAGTCAAGCTGAATAACATCTGATGGCTGCAGAAATGTGGTTTCTGGCGAAAATGCAAAGAATACCATGGACAGACAGGAAAACTAATGACCAAGTACTACAGGAGACAAATGAAAATCGTAAACTGATTAGAGAAATTATACGGAGACAGTCACAATTTTTTGGACATGTTATGAGAAGAAATGAATTGGAGAACTTAGTGACAACTGGCAAGATCGAAGAGAACAGACCAAGGGAAAGCCCGAGAAGTAAATACCTGGATGGCTTGGCCACATGGCATGGTCGAGAAGGAACACTAAGCTGATCCACGACTCTTGTGATCGAACGAAATGGCGAGTCATGATCGCCTACGCTTTCCGGCATTGCACGTGATTGATTGGTTGATAAGATTTAACGTAATTGTGGGTGTTGTACCGGTGCGCTAAATACTGCTCCATAATATTATTGGATGACGGTGATCTATTCAATGATGGTCCCATTTTCATGAGTAAACATTTTATTGTAGAGATTTACAAATCAAAAAAATTTTCAAATGTCAAAATACATTTAGGTCTTATTGTAAAGGTGTATATACTCGTATACACCGACAGTAATGAACACCAATACAAAATAAAAATAAAGTATATCTTGGAAAACGATACCATATCAGATTTTAAACAAGCTGACTATCACTTTCTCTTCATTGCATTCATTTTTTAATGCTTTTGTTCTTCTCGTCCTGTTGTCACCTTCTGATGTAGTCACAGGATATCTCCGTGATTGTATGTTGTGTTTGTGAATGTGTTTGTTTGCTGATGAAGGCTAATCGCCGCAACGTCCTGTGTGTGTGTTAATTCTGTTATGTAAGCTGCACTACTTTGTATCATTTTATATTGTTTGACTAAATTACAGTATGTTGTAATAAAAATTATTTAATGATCAGCTGCAAAGTAACAGTAACCTATTTATTGCGAGGGGTAGGCCTGTTTATTATTTACAAGCTTATCAAATCGTGGCTCGATTGTAGACAGCGCTACCCGCAAAGAAGAACAAATTTCCTACTACTGTTTCTGTATTTTGTCTTTAATAATGCTCATTGACGAAAAAGAAATACTCTTCTTTAAAGTTGATGTTGTATCGATATCTCACATACACCATCAGAATCGCTAAGTTGGCAACGTCCGTGCTTTCGTCCGGCTTTTATGAAAAATACTTTGCAAATGTATCTAGCACCTTCACTCGCTCAGACGATGGCAAAACGCATTATAATCGTACAACGAAAATCACGTATGTTCTGCATCTTATGACAATTATAGCACATTATAATGTGCATCTTTCTCACTTTCCGTCACATAGGAAACAAAATAAACGCACGTCGTCATCAAACAAATGTCGTCGGCTTTTTAGTATCGGTCTCAGCTGGTTACTATTATTTGTAACTGTCCCATTGAACCAATGATTCGCTTCTCCTTAAACATAAATACTCTTTGGGCTATACGGCTGCAGGCTCAATTTATTTTAAAATTAAATCACCATAAAATCGGTGCGGATATCATGTTTTGAGAAAAAGACAATTTTGTTTTTAAAAAAGTTATAAACAATCCTCAAAGGAGAAAATATTTAACTTTTTTTCTCACCTTTTTCAACTAACGTTGCGGACCGGCAAAGAAGGGCTCGCGGACCGCCACTTTGGGAGGCACTGGCTTAGAGCATATTCAAAACATGATAGTAATGCCTTGATTGCTCACTACACTTATTAATAATTATGTTCAAGCATTCTGTGGAATTAGCAGATAGCTAAGTGAAAAACACCTAGATGACAATGAGTAGGGGACATAAACATCTAATATTGTTATAAGGGAGACTACTAGAAATTAATAAATAAATTATATACTTAGCTATAATATTACTAACTAACTAAAAATTCTCCCTATACGTGCTTCGTAAATAAAACATACTAATTGTAAAGTCAGATTTTATAAAGCAAAGAATAATGCTTTTAGATTTCCAACAAAATATATTCTCAATCTTTATGTACTTACATTTTATAATCGGCTTTAGCGTTCAACATTTATTTTCTAAAAGCTAATAGTATCCTCTCACTGTAGAAAAAATATGATCACATTCGGAATTCCCCTTCGTTGGGGAAAAGGGCATTTTTTAACCGGCCTCTAAGGGGGCAACACAAAATTTAAAGGAAATCACACACACATATGGTCTACAACAGTCCTTGCCAAACTGTTCACTTTCGCGGACCGATATAAAATTTTCCTTTCACCAGGGACCGGTGCGTTTTAAAACATTTTTTCACATTGTCATCTGGAATTTTATATGACCTCAAGATGAAAAACATACTGACCAATAAAAAGATGTCAACTGAAACGAGAAAAAGAGTCTTGAGGGGATACATAGAGCCTGTTCTTTTGTACGGATGTGAAACTTGGATAATGGGCAGTCAAGCTGAATAACATCTGATGGCTGCAGAAATGTGTTTTCTGGGGAAAATGCAAAGAATACCATGGACAGACAGGAAAACTAATGACCAAGTACTACAGGAGACAAATGAAAATCGTAAACTGATTAGAGAAATTATACGTAGACAGTCACAATTTTTTGGACATGTTATGAGAAGAAATGAATTGGAGAACTTAGTGACAACTGGCAAGATCGAAGAGAACAGACCAAGGGAAGCCCGAGAAGTAAATACCTGGATGGCTTGGCCACATGGCATGGTCGAGAAGGAACACTAAGCTGATCCACGACTCTTGTGATCGAACGAAATGGCGAGTCATGACTCGCCTACGCTTTCCGGCATTGCACATGATTGATTGGTTGATAAGATTTAACGTAATTGTGGGTGTTGTACCGGTGCGCTAAATACTGCTCCATAATATTATTGGATGACGGTGATCTATTCAATGATGGTCCCATTTTCATGAGTAAACATTTTATTGTAGAGATTTACAAATCAAAAAAATTTTCAAATGTCAAAATACATTTAGGTCTTATTGTAAAGGTGTATATACTCGTATACACCGACAGTAATGAACACCAATACAAAATAAAAATAAAGTATATCTTGGAAAACGATACCATATCAGATTTTAAACAAGCTGACTATCACTTTCTCTTCATTGCATTCATTTTTTAATGCTTTTGTTCTTCTCGTCCTGTTGTCACCTTCTGATGTAGTCACAGGATATCTCCGTGATTGTATGTTGTGTTTGTGAATGTGTTTGTTTGCTGATGAAGGCTAATCGCCGCAACGTCCTGTGTGTGTCTTAATTCTGTTATGTAAGCTGCACTACTTTGTATCATTTTATATTGTTTGACTAAATTACAGTATGTTGTAATAAAAATTATTTAATGATCAGCTGCAAAGTAACAGTAACCATTTATTGCGAGGGGTAGGCCTGTTTATTATTTACAAGCTTATCAAATCGTGGCTCGATTGTAGACAGCGCTACCCGCAAAGAAGAACAAATTTCTATACTGTTTCTGTATTTTGTCTTAATAATGCTCATTGACGAAAAAGAAATACTCTTCTTTAAAGTTGATGTTGTATCGATATCTCACATACACCATCAGAATCGCTAAGTTGGCAACGTCCGTGCTTTCGTCCGGCTTTTATGAAAAATACTTTGCAAATGTATCTAGCACCTTCACTCGCTCAGACGATGGCAAAACGCATTATAATCGTACAACGAAGATCACGTATGTTCTGCATCTTATGACAATTATAGCACATTATAATGTGCATCTTTCTCACTTTCCGTCACATAGGAAACAAAATAAACGCACGTCGTCATCAAACAAATGTCGTCGGCTTTTTAGTATCGGTCTCAGCTGGTTACTATTATTTGTAACTGTCCCATTGAACCAATGATTCGCTTCTCCTTAAACATAAATACTCTTTGGGCTATACGGCTGCAGGCTCAATTTATTTTAAAATTAAATCACCATAAAATCGGTGCGGATATCATGTTTTGAGAAAAAGACAATTTTGTTTTTAAAAAAGTTATAAACAATCCTCAAAGGAGAAAATATTTAACTTTTTTTCTCACCTTTTTCAACTAACGTTGCGGACCGGCAAAGAAGGGCTCGCGGACCGCCACTTTGGGAGGCACTGGCTTAGAGCATATTCAAAACATGATAGTAATGCCTTGATTGCTCACTACACTTATTAATAATTATGTTCAAGCATTCTGTGGAATTAGCAGATAGCTAAGTGAAAAACACCTAGATGACAATGAGTAGGGGACATAAACATCTAATATTGTTATAAGGGAGACTACTAGAAATTAATAAATAAATTATATACTTAGCTATAATATTACTAACTAACTAAAAATTCTCCCTATACGTGCTTCGTAAATAAAACATACTAATTGTAAAGTCAGATTTTATAAAGCAAAGAATAATGCTTTTAGATTTCCAACAAAATATATTCTCAATCTTTATGTACTTACATTTTATAATCGGCTTTAGCGTTCAACATTTATTTTCTAAAAGCTAATAGTATCCTCTCACTGTAGAGGGTAACTCAACAACCAACCCGAGCGGGAGCTATAACCAGCACGAGCAAAAATAACTCGAAAGAGAGCACAAAGAGGAACAGTGTCAATACACACAAACTCACGGATCTACTACTCTAACCAACGCTGAAGAAGCAGGTTGAAGGAGACCGAGTTTGCCATTTTTGTTTTTAACATTCGGACTTCGGACTCGGACTCAGTATTCAGATTCATCATTCACACCTGAGCCCGATTCGCTTGACAGCACTTCTCAGCGCTATCAAGCCAAGTCGCCTTATAATTTCAAGCTACCTGATACGGGGGAGAATGGCACGCAAAAACAGCAATAAAAAACCACAGCCAAGCAAGATGTGCAGCGTGGGAGCCGCCAAGACCGGACAGAAGACGAATGTGGAGAACCTACCTGTAAGCTGCAGCAAAGACCACGTAAATACAGTTAACTCAACTGAAGCTACCTCGAGAAAGACCGAGACCAGCCCACCACATACAAGAGCTAAGACAGCCGAGAAGAAGGAGGAGAAAGACAACAGAGGCGGCAACACCGACTCCAAGACAGCCAAATGGGTTGTAAAACGTGTCCCGGGGGAGCTGTCAGACGACGAAATCATGAAACAGCTGCAGAAAGAAAACCTCCAAATCAGAATCCTGAAGGCACAGCGGATCCTGACGTACTCGAAGATACCAACCACACTGGCGGTGGTGACGACTGAGGGCAACGAGATTCCACACCTGGTGTCAATCAACAATAGAACTCAACAGCCTGAATGGTTCCTACCAAGAATCAACCAATGCTCAAGATGCCAGAGGGCCGGCCACAGTCGAACAATCTGCCGCAGCAAGACGGAAATCTGTCGATACTGCGCCGACCATCACGCCTTTAAGGAATGCCCGTTGGCCAAGCTGGACAACGACTTCAGAGCACCCAATAACAAGAGGAAATGCGCCAACTGCCTGGGCAAGCATGGGGCAAGATACTTGGGCTGTCCGTACCTGCAACGTCACAGAGACGTCCTGAAGATAGCCACAACCACAAGGACACCATACAACGAAGCAATGCGGAGGTGCGAGACAGCCACGGGTTGCTCACAAGCGGAAAGAGCCCAACTGCAAAGCCAAATAGACGAACTAAAGACGCAAATCAAGCTACTCCTAACACCGCCACAAACCAACGAAAATGAAAGACTGCTTGCTGAAATGAAGGAGATACAGCAAAACATCAAACAAGAGATGGAGCGCATGGCCGAGTTGAAGAAGGAGAACGCAGAAATCTTACAAAGTATCAAGACCGAAAGAGAATTGCACAGAGCTGAAATGGAACGATTCCAAAACAAACCAACAGAAACCACACAAGAGCTAGCAGAGAAACCGCAAGACGAAAACCAAGACACCGGGCCTGAATCACAAACACACCAGATATCAGAAGAATGCAGAGATGAGCATCCTGACGGTCACTGGCATGGGCAGGTGCGCACCTTGGAGGAGATTCGAGAAAGTACAAGACGGGAGGAACGCATTTACCAGGAATACAAAAGGCGCTGGGAAGAAAGAGAAAGGAAAAAGCCCAGGAAACTCAGAAAACCGGTAGAGTACCCAGACACATACTATGACGCTGAGAGCGAGTTCGAATATTATATAGAGGACGGAGAGATCATCCCATGGAAGCTCAATGGAGAAGACCGTGAAAAGCAACATCAGCTATTTCTCGAAAACGAACGCAAGGAGGAAGAGAAAGACACCATCGAAAAACTCCTACGATCACTGCACAAAAATGGCCACAAAAACACCAAATAAAAAGTCCTTTTAAGGACTGAAATCAGCCAAGCCAGACGAGCCAGGAGCCTTCACTAGCCAAACAAATCACAAGAAGAGCCAGAAGCCAATGCCACCAAATCAAGCTATTTGAGGAGATGCAATGCAAATGGAAACATACTTCACCAGAACCAGACATCACTCGTAAGAGAGCAAAAGGAAAAACCAGGGTGAAAAGACCCACACAAACCCACGGATCGACTATCTAAACCAACGCTGAAAGAAGCAGGTTGAGGGAGACCGAGTTTGCCATTTTTGTTTTTCATATCGGATCGGATCGGATCGGATCTCACTGTAGAAAAAATATGATCACATTCGGAATTCCCCTTCGTTGGGGAAAAGGGCATTTTTTAACCGGCCTCTAAGGGGGCAACACAAAATTTAAAGGAAATCACACACACATATGGTCTACAACAGTCCTTGCCAAACTGTTCACTTTCGCGGACCGATATAAAATTTTCCTTTCACCAGGGACCGGTGCGTTTTAAAACATTTTTTCACATTGTCATCTGGAATTTTATATGACCTCAAGATGAAAAACATACTGACCAATAAAAAGATGTCAACTGAAACGAGAAAAACGGTCTTGAGGGGATACATAGAGCCTGTTCTTTTGTATGGATGTGAAACTTGGATAATGTGCAGTCAAGCTGAAAAACATCTGATGGCTGCAGAAATGTGTTTTCTGGGGAAAATGCAAAGAATACCATGGACAGACAGGAAAACTAATGACCAAGTACTACAGGAGACAAATGAAAATCGTAAACTGATTAGAGAAATTATACGTAGACAGTCACAATTTTTTGGACATGTTATGAGAAGAAATGAATTGGAGAACTTAGTGACAACTGGCAAGATCGAAGAGAACAGACCAAGGGGAAGCCCGAGAAGTAAATACCTGGATGGCTTGGCCACATGGCATGGTCGAGAAGGAACACTAAGCTGATCCACGACTCTTGTGATCGAACGAAATGGCGAGTCATGACCGCCTACGCTTTCCGGCATGGCACGTGATTGATTCGTTGATAAGATTTAACGTAATTGTGGGTGTTGTACCGGTGCGCTAAATACTGCTCCATAATATTATTGGATGACGGTGATCTATTCAATGATGGTCCCATTTTCATGAGTAAACATTTTATTGTAGAGATTTACAAATCAAAAAAATTTTCAAATGTCAAAATACATTTAGGTCTTATTGTAAAGGTGTATATACTCGTATACACCGACAGTAATGAACACCAATACAAAATAAAAATAAAGTATATCTTGGAAAACGATACCATATCAGATTTTAAACAAGCTGACTATCACTTTCTCTTCATTGCATTCATTTTTTAATGCTTTTGTTCTTCTCGTCCTGTCGTCAACTTCTGATGTAGTCACAGGATATCTCCGTGATTGTATGTTGTGTTTGTGAATGTGTTTGTTTGCTGATGAAGGCTAATCGCCGCAACGTCCTGTGTGTGTCTTAATTCTGTTATGTAAGCTGCACTACTTTGTATCATTTTATATTGTTTGACTAAATTACAGTATGTTGTAATAAAAATTATTTAATGATCAGCTGCAAAGTAACAGTAACCATTTATTGCGAGGGGTAGGCCTGTTTATTATTTACAAGCTTATCAAATCGTGGCTCGATTGTAGACAGCGCTACCCGCAAAGAAGAACAAATTTCTATACTGTTTCTGTATTTTGTCTTAATAATGCTCATTGACGAAAAAGAAATACTCTTCTTTAAAGTTGATGTTGTATCGATATCTCACATACACCATCAGAATCGCTAAGATGGCAACGTCCGTGCTTTCGTCCGGCTTTTATGAAAAATACTTTGCAAATGTATCTAGCACCTTCACTCGCTCAGACGATGGCAAAACGCATTATAATCGTACAACGAAAATCACGTATGTTCTGCATCTTATGACAATTATAGCACATTATAATGTGCATCTTTCTCACTTTCCGTCACATAGGAAACAAAATAAACGCACGTCGTCATCAAACAAATGTCGTCGGCTTTTTAGTATCGGTCTCAGCTGGTTACTATTATTTGTAACTGTCCCATTGAACCAATGATTCGCTTCTCCTTAAACATAAATACTCTTTGGGCTATACGGCTGCAGGCTCAATTTATTTTAAAATTAAATCACCATAAAATCGGTGCGGATATCATGTTTTGAGAAAAAGACAATTTTGTTTTTAAAAAAGTTATAAACAATCCTCAAAGGAGAAAATATTTAACTTTTTTTCTCACCTTTTTCAACTAACGTTGCGGACCGGCAAAGAAGGGCTCGCGGACCGCCACTTTGGGAGGCACTGGCTTAGAGCATATTCAAAACATGATAGTAATGCCTTGATTGCTCACTACACTTATTAATAATTATGTTCAAGCATTCTGTGGAATTAGCAGATAGCTAAGTGAAAAACACCTAGATGACAATGAGTAGGGGACATAAACATCTAATATTGTTATAAGGGAGACTACTAGAAATTAATAAATAAATTATATACTTAGCTATAATATTACTAACTAACTAAAAATTCTCCCTATACGTGCTTCGTAAATAAAACATACTAATTGTAAAGTCAGATTTTATAAAGCAAAGAATAATGCTTTTAGATTTCCAACAAAATATATTCTCAATCTTTATGTACTTACATTTTATAATCGGCTTTAGCGTTCAACATTTATTTTCTAAAAGCTAATAGTATCCTCTCACTGTAGAAAAAATATGATCACATTCGGAATTCCCCTTCGTTGGGGAAAAGGGCATTTTTTAACCGGCCTCTAAGGGGGCAACACAAAATTTAAAGGAAATCACACACACATATGGTCTACAACAGTCCTTGCCAAACTGTTCACTTTCGCGGACCGATATAAAATTTTCCTTTCACCAGGGACCGGTGCGTTTTAAAACATTTTTTCACATTGTCATCTGGAATTTTATATGACCTCAAGATGAAAAACATACTGACCAATAAAAAGATGTCAACTGAAACGAGAAAAAGAGTCTTGAGGGGATACATAGAGCCTGTTCTTTTGTACGGATGTGAAACTTGGATAATGGGCAGTCAAGCTGAATAACATCTGATGGCTGCAGAAATGTGGTTTCTGGCGAAAATGCAAAGAATACCATGGACAGACAGGAAAACTAATGACCAAGTACTACAGGAGACAAATGAAAATCGTAAACTGATTAGAGAAATTATACGGAGACAGTCACAATTTTTTGGACATGTTATGAGAAGAAATGAATTGGAGAACTTAGTGACAACTGGCAAGATCGAAGAGAACAGACCAAGGGAAAGCCCGAGAAGTAAATACCTGGATGGCTTGGCCACATGGCATGGTCGAGAAGGAACACTAAGCTGATCCACGACTCTTGTGATCGAACGAAATGGCGAGTCATGATCGCCTACGCTTTCCGGCATTGCACGTGATTGATTGGTTGATAAGATTTAACGTAATTGTGGGTGTTGTACCGGTGCGCTAAATACTGCTCCATAATATTATTGGATGACGGTGATCTATTCAATGATGGTCCCATTTTCATGAGTAAACATTTTATTGTAGAGATTTACAAATCAAAAAAATTTTCAAATGTCAAAATACATTTAGGTCTTATTGTAAAGGTGTATATACTCGTATACACCGACAGTAATGAACACCAATACAAAATAAAAATAAAGTATCTCTTGGAAAACGATACCATATCAGATTTTAAACAAGCTGACTATCACTTTCTCTTCATTGCATTCATTTTTTAATGCTTTTGTTCTTCTTGTCCTGTTGTCACCTTCTGATGTAGTCACAGGATATCTCCGTGATTGTATGTTGTGTTTGTGAATGTGTTTGTTTGCTGATGAAGGCTAATCGCCGCAACGTCCTGTGTGTGTGTTAATTCTGTTATGTAAGCTGCACTACTTTGTATCATTTTATATTGTTTGACTAAATTACAGTATGTTGTAATAAAAATTATTTAATGATCAGCTGCAAAGTAACAGTAACCATTTATTGCGAGGGGTAGGCCTGTTTATTATTTACAAGCTTATCAAATCGTGGCTCGATTGTAGACAGCGCTACCCGCAAAGAAGAACAAATTTCTATACTGTTTCTGTATTTTGTCTTAATAATGCTCATTGACGAAAAAGAAATACTCTTCTTTAAAGTTGATGTTGTATCGATATCTCACATACACCATCAGAATCGCTAAGTTGGCAACGTCCGTGCTTTCGTCCGGCTTTTATGAAAAATACTTTGCAAATGTATCTAGCACCTTCACTCGCTCAGACGATGGCAAAACGCATTATAATCGTACAACGAAGATCACGTATGTTCTGCATCTTATGACAATTATAGCACATTATAATGTGCATCTTTCTCACTTTCCGTCACATAGGAAACAAAATAAACGCACGTCGTCATCAAACAAATGTCGTCGGCTTTTTAGTATCGGTCTCAGCTGGTTACTATTATTTGTAACTGTCCCATTGAACCAATGATTCGCTTCTCCTTAAACATAAATACTCTTTGGGCTATACGGCTGCAGGCTCAATTTATTTTAAAATTAAATCACCATAAAATCGGTGCGGATATCATGTTTTGAGAAAAAGACAATTTTGTTTTTAAAAAAGTTATAAACAATCCTCAAAGGAGAAAATATTTAACTTTTTTTCTCACCTTTTTCAACTAACGTTGCGGACCGGCAAAGAAGGGCTCGCGGACCGCCACTTTGGGAGGCACTGGCTTAGAGCATATTCAAAACATGATAGTAATGCCTTGATTGCTCACTACACTTATTAATAATTATGTTCAAGCATTCTGTGGAATTAGCAGATAGCTAAGTGAAAAACACCTAGATGACAATGAGTAGGGGACATAAACATCTAATATTGTTATAAGGGAGACTACTAGAAATTAATAAATAAATTATATACTTAGCTATAATATTACTAACTAACTAAAAATTCTCCCTATACGTGCTTCGTAAATAAAACATACTAATTGTAAAGTCAGATTTTATAAAGCAAAGAATAATGCTTTTAGATTTCCAACAAAATATATTCTCAATCTTTATGTACTTACATTTTATAATCGGCTTTAGCGTTCAACATTTATTTTCTAAAAGCTAATAGTATCCTCTCACTGTAGAAAAAATATGATCACATTCGGAATTCCCCTTCGTTGGGGAAAAGGGCATTTTTTAACCGGCCTCTAAGGGGGCAACACAAAATTTAAAGGAAATCACACACACATATGGTCTACAACAGTCCTTGCCAAACTGTTCACTTTCGCGGACCGATATAAAATTTTCCTTTCACCAGGGACCGGTGCGTTTTAAAACATTTTTTCACATTGTCATCTGGAATTTTATATGACCTCAAGATGAAAAACATACTGACCAATAAAAAGATGTCAACTGAAACGAGAAAAACGGTCTTGAGGGGATACATAGAGCCTGTTCTTTTGTATGGATGTGAAACTTGGATAATGTGCAGTCAAGCTGAAAAACATCTGATGGCTGCAGAAATGTGTTTTCTGGGGAAAATGCAAAGAATACCATGGACAGACAGGAAAACTAATGACCAAGTACTACAGGAGACAAATGAAAATCGTAAACTGATTAGAGAAATTATACGTAGACAGTCACAATTTTTTGGACATGTTATGAGAAGAAATGAATTGGAGAACTTAGTGACAACTGGCAAGATCGAAGAGAACAGACCAAGGGGAAGCCCGAGAAGTAAATACCTGGATGGCTTGGCCACATGGCATGGTCGAGAAGGAACACTAAGCTGATCCACGACTCTTGTGATCGAACGAAATGGCGAGTCATGACCGCCTACGCTTTCCGGCATGGCACATGATTGATTCGTTGATAAGATTTAACGTAATTGTGGGTGTTGTACCGGTGCGCTAAATACTGCTCCATAATATTATTGGATGACGGTGATCTATTCAATGATGGTCCCATTTTCATGAGTAAACATTTTATTGTAGAGATTTACAAATCAAAAAAATTTTCAAATGTCAAAATACATTTAGGTCTTATTGTAAAGGTGTATATACTCGTATACACCGACAGTAATGAACACCAATACAAAATAAAAATAAAGTATATCTTGGAAAACGATACCATATCAGATTTTAAACAAGCTGACTATCACTTTCTCTTCATTGCATTCATTTTTTAATGCTTTTGTTCTTCTCGTCCTGTCTTCAACTTCTGATGTAGTCACAGGATATCTCCGTGATTGTATGTTGTGTTTGTGAATGTGTTTGTTTGCTGAGGAAGGCTAATCGCCGCAACGTCCTGTGTGTGTCTTAATTCTGTTATGTAAGCTGCACTACTTTGTATCATTTTATATTGTTTGACTAAATTACAGTATGTTGTAATAAAAATTATTTAATGATCAGCTGCAAAGTAACAGTAACCATTTATTGCGAGGGGTAGGCCTGTTTATTATTTACAAGCTTATCAAATCGTGGCTCGATTGTAGACAGCGCTACCCGCAAAGAAGAACAAATTTCTATACTGTTTCTGTATTTTGTCTTAATAATGCTCATTGACGAAAAAGAAATACTCTTCTTTAAAGTTGATGTTGTATCGATATCTCACATACACCATCAGAATCGCTAAGTTGGCAACGTCCGTGCTTTCGTCCGGCTTTTATGAAAAATACTTTGCAAATGTATCTAGCACCTTCACTCGCTCAGACGATGGCAAAACGCATTATAATCGTACAACGAAAATCACGTATGTTCTGCATCTTATGACAATTATAGCACATTATAATGTGCATCTTTCTCACTTTCCGTCACATAGGAAACAAAATAAACGCACGTCGTCATCAAACAAATGTCGTCGGCTTTTAGTATCGGTCTCAGCTGGTTACTATTATTTGTAACTGTCCCATTGAACCAATGATTCGCTTCTCCTTAAACATAAATACTCTTTGGGCTATACGGCTGCAGGCTCAATTTATTTTAAAATTAAATCACCATAAAATCGGTGCGGATATCATGTTTTGAGAAAAAGACAATTTTGTTTTTAAAAAAGTTATAAACAATCCTCAAAGGAGAAAATATTTAACTTTTTTTCTCACCTTTTTCAACTAACGTTGCGGACCGGCAAAGAAGGGCTCACGGACCGCCACTTTGGGAGGCACTGGCTTAAAACATATTCAAAACATGATAGTAATGCCTTGATTGCTCACTACACTTATTAATAATTATGTTCAAGCATTCTGTGGAATTAGCAGATAGTGACAATGAGTAGGGGACATAAACATCTAATATTGTTATAAGGGAGACTACTAGAAATTAATAAATAAATTATATACTTAGCTATAATATTACTAACTAACTAAAAATTCTCCCTATACGTGCTTCGTAAATAAAACATACTAATTGTAAAGTCAGATTTTATAAAGCAAAGAATAATGCTTTTAGATTTCCAACAAAATATATTCTCAATCTTTATGTACTTACATTTTATAATCGGCTTTAGCGTTCAACATTTATTTTCTAAAAGCTAATAGTATCCTCTCACTGTAGAAAAAATATGATCACATTCGGAATTCCCCTTCGTTGGGGAAAAGGGCATTTTTTAACCGGCCTCTAAGGGGGCAACACAAAATTTAAAGGAAATCACACACACATATGGTCTACAACAGTCCTTGCCAAACTGTTCACTTTCGCGGACCGATATAAAATTTTCCTTTCACCAGGGACCGGTGCGTTTTAAAACATTTTTTCACATTGTCATCTGGAATTTTATATGACCTCAAGATGAAAAACATACTGACCAATAAAAAGATGTCAACTGAAACGAGAAAAAGAGTCTTGAGGGGATACATAGAGCCTGTTCTTTTGTACGGATGTGAAACTTGGATAATGGGCAGTCAAGCTGAATAACATCTGATGGCTGCAGAAATGTGTTTTCTGGGGAAAATGCAAAGAATACCACGGACAGACAGGAAAACTAATGACCAAGTACTACAGGAGACAAATGAAAATCGTAAACTGATTAGAGAAATTATACGGAGACAGTCACAATTTTTTTGGCATGTTATGAGAAGAAATGAATTGGAGAACTTAGTGACAACTGGCAAGATCGAAGAGAACAGACCAAGGGAAAGCCCGAGAAGTAAATACCTGGATGGCTTGGCCACATGGCATGGTCGAGAAGGAACACTAAGCTGATCCACGACTCTTGTGATCGAACGAAATGGCGAGTCATGATCGCCTACGCTTTCTGGCATTGCACGTGATTGATTGGTTGATAAGATTTAACGTAATTGTGGGTGTTGTACCGGTGCGCTAAATACTGCTCCATAATATTATTGGATGACGGTGATCTATTCAATGATGGTCCCATTTTCATGAGTAAACATTTTATTGTAGAGATTTGTCCTATGTTAAAATCCCGAGAGAAGACTGGACTCAACAAGCACATCTTTAAACTTATTATCTGTTGGGATTATTGGCTGACTTTGGTCTACACTCCTCTCTTCTGTCTTCCCTTCCATATATCTATTTCTTTCTCTCTCTCTATTATTCCCTCAACACATACTCCGACAACAGTTCCTTTCAACGATAAGATAAAAGATTTATTAATAAAAACTATGTCTGGTGTATGTATGGATATTGTCTATGTAGTTTGTATGTTCTTCTAGTGTGGCTGCCAGATAAGATGTTGATAGATAGTCTCCGTGGTTTCTCTCGTCTCTTCTCTCCGCTAGAGTACAGGACATGACATAGATACAGAACGGTCTCACCCTGACAGCTCCGTCTGCTTGAGTCGGTAGATATATCCGTTTTTTTGTAATGAAAAAATGTTCACCACTGTATGAAGGTATTTAACCCGATCACCATATGCTGTCAGCGTACAGAATGTTCTTTATTATCTTATAGCGTTCTTAATTCCATCCTGGAAAACACATCGAGTTTCTATTGTTCTCTATTCTTGTCCTGTAAAAGTTCTAGACTGGATAGTTCATAATTGATATAGGCACTTTGTATGCACCTTGCAACTCTTCGATACTGAGTAATTTGAGTCTTGTTTCTTTAGTTTGTATGATCTATATTTTCCGTTCTCTGTCCTCCTGACTTATTAATATGCCACTTCTTTTCCTTCCTTTCTTATGCACAAGTGTCGTGCGTTATTACTTTAAAGTGCTTTCTTGTGGATTATCAACACTGGGTGATCTTGACCACAGCCATCTGTGTAATCTCTTAGTTGATAAGTCCCGCACTGGTATGGAAACCTGTGTGATATACATTTAATAATGAGATCTGTGTCTGCTTCCCTCTTCTCTCCTATGTGAGTGTCTTTTCCTCCAGCCGAAATGAAAAGGCTTCCGAAAAAACCCACTCTGACATAGGACAGAAGATTCACCTAATCGTCTATACTATCCCTACTAATAGAAAGTAATGTTAAATGCACTTCACGCACATCTATATTCATATCCTAAACTATAGCTAATATATTTATACCTTATAAACATCCTTTACTGAATTGGGAGTACTAATGCACCATAAATACACAAACGTTCTTCTGAACGCCGCACATCCCTTTCCATAATCCTTCTCTCCCGAAACATAAGAAACACACTCTCCCGACACAAAGACGTAGCCACTCTTTATATCGGTCATTTTTGCCGCATAGTCCTTGACATTGCTGGACCCCTCACATCCCGACTGCATTATCATTGTTTAGTGGAAAATTCCAGATCTGAAACTCTTCCATTATTCATACATTCAGACCGCAATATGCTATCCGATAATGCTGTCTGCCTTAGTCGCAAAACCAATTTTTCCACGCGACAGTTCTACCTGCGCGTTTAGCCTCCTTCTGGGTCTTGACCTAGAAACTCATGCGCCTGGTCACTCCTTTGTTGGTTAACCCTTTTCCTACCTGGTTAGTCGGGTATACATTCGTCCATCTGGGAATCGTTAACTCTTCAGTATTTCATGACAAGATTTACAAATCAAAAAAATTTTCAAATGTCAAAATACATTTAGGTCTTATTGTAAAGGTGTATATACTCGTATACACCGACAGTAATGAACACCAATACAAAATAAAAATAAAGTATATCTTAGAAAAAGATACCATATCAGATTTTAAACAAGCTGACTATCACTTTCTCTTCATTGCATTCATTTTTTAATGCTTTTGTTCTTCTTGTCCTGTTGTCACCTTCTGATGTAGTCACAGGATATCTCCGTGATTGTATGTTGTGTTTGTGAATGTGTTTGTTTGCTGATGAAGGCTAATCGCCGCAACGTCCTGTGTGTGTCTTAATTCTGTTATGTAAGCTGCACTACTTTGTATCATTTTATATTGTTTGACTAAATTACAGTATGTTGTAATAAAAATTATTTAATGATCAGCTGCAAAGTAACAGTAACTACTTATTGCGAGGGTAGGCCTGTTTATTATTTACAAGCTTATCAAATCGTGGCTCGATTGTAGACAGCGCTACCCGCAAAGAAGAACAAATTTCCACACTGTTTCTGTATTTTGTTTTAATAATGCTCATTGACGAAAAGAAATACTCTTCTTTAAAGTTGATGTTGTATCGATATCTCACATACACCATCAGAATCGCTAAGTTGGCAACGTCCGTGCTTTCGTCCGGCTTTTATGAAAAGTACTTTGCAAATGTATCTAGCACCTTCACTCGCTCAGACGATGGCAAAACGCATTATAATCGTACAACGAAAATCACGTATGTTCTGCATCTTATGACAATTATAGCACATTATAATGTGCATCTTTCTCACTTTCCGTCACATAGGAAACAAAATAAACGCACGTCGTCATCAAACAAATGTCGTCGGCTTTTTAGTATCGGTCTCAGCTGGTTACTATTATTTGTAACTGTCCCATTGAACCAATGATTCGCTTCTCCTTAAACATAAATACTCTTTGGGCTATACGGCTGCAGGCTCAATTTATTTTAAAATTAAATCACCATAAAATCGGTGCGGATATCATGTTTTGAGAAAAGACAATTTTGTTTTTAAAAAAGTTATAAACAATCCTCAAAGGAGAAAATATTTAACTTTTTTTCTCACCTTTTTCAACTAACGTTGCGGACCGGCAAAGAAGGGCTCGCGGACCGCCACTTTGGGAGGCACTGGCTTAGAGCATATTCAAAACATGATAGTAATGCCTTGATTGCTCACTACACTTATTAATAATTATGTTCAAGCATTCTGTGGAATTAGCAGATAGCTAAGTGAAAAACACCTAGATGACAATGAGTAGGGGACATAAACATCTAATATTGTTATAAGGGAGACTACTAGAAATTAATAAATAAATTATATACTTAGCTATAATATTACTAACTAACTAAAAATTCTCCCTATACGTGCTTCGTAAATAAAACATACTAATTGTAAAGTCAGATTTTATAAAGCAAAGAATAATGCTTTTAGATTTCCAACAAAATATATTCTCAATCTTTATGTACTTACATTTTATAATCGGCTTTAGCGTTCAACATTTATTTTCTAAAAGCTAATAGTATCCTCTCACTGTAGAAAAAATATGATCACATTCGGAATTCCCCTTCGTTGGGGAAAAGGGCATTTTTTAACCGGCCTCTAAGGGGGCAACACAAAATTTAAAGGAAATCACACACACATATGGTCTACAACAGTCCTTGCCAAACTGTTCATTTTCGCGGACCGATATAAAATTTTCCTTTCACCAGAGACCGGTGCGTTTTAAAACATTTTTTCACATTGTCATCTGGAATTTTATATGACCTCAAGATGAAAAACATACTGACCAATAAAAGATGTCAACTGAAACGAGAAAAACGGTCTTGAGGGGATACATAGAGCCTGTTCTTTTGTATGGATGTGAAACTTGGATAATGTGCAGTCAAGCTGAAAAACATCTGATGGCTGCAGAAATGTGGTTTCTGGGGAAAATGCAAAGAATACCATGGACAGACAGGAAAACTAATGACCAAGTACTACAGGAGACAAATGAAAATCGTAAACTGATTAGAGAAATTATACGTAGACAGTCACAATTTTTTGGACATGTTATGAGAAGAAATGAATTGGAGAACTTAGTGACAACTGGCAAGATCGAAGAGAACAGACCAAGGGGAAGCCCGAGAAGTAAATACCTGGATGGCTTGGCCACATGGCATGGTCGAGAAGGAACACTAAGCTGATCCACGACTCTTGTGATCGAACGAAATGGCGAGTCATGACCGCCTACGCTTTCCGGCATGGCACATGATTGATTGGTTGATAAGATTTAACGTAATTGTGGGTGTTGTACCGGTGCGCTAAATACTGCTCCATAATATTATTGGATGACGGTGATCTATTCAATGATGGTCCCATTTTCATGAGTAAACATTTTATTGTAGAGATTTACAAATCAAAAAAATTTTCAAATGTCAAAATACATTTAGGTCTTATTGTAAAGGTGTATATACTCGTATACACCGACAGTAATGAACACCAATACAAAATAAAAATAAAGTATATCTTGGAAAACGATACCATATCAGATTTTAAACAAGCTGACTATCACTTTCTCTTCATTGCATTCATTTTTTAATGCTTTTGTTCTTCTCGTCCTGTTGTCACCTTCTGATGTAGTCACAGGATATCTCCGTGATTGTATGTTGTGTTTGTGAATGTGTTTGTTTGCTGATGAAGGCTAATCGCCGCAACGTCCTGTGTGTGTCTTAATTCTGTTATGTAAGCTGCACTACTTTGTATCATTTTATATTGTTTGACTAAATTACAGTATGTTGTAATAAAAATTATTTAATGATCAGCTGCAAAGTAACAGTAACTATTTATTGCGAGGGGTAGGCCTGTTTATTATTTACAAGCTTATCAAATCGTGGCTCGATTGTAGACAGCGCTACCCGCAAAGAAGAACAAATTTCCACACTGTTTCTGTATTTTGTTTTAATAATGCTCATTGACGAAAAAGAAATACTCTTCTTTAAAGTTGATGTTGTATCGATATCTCACATACACCATCAGAATCGCTAAGTTGGCAACGTCCGTGCTTTCGTCCGGCTTTTATGAAAAATATTTTGCAAATGTATCTAGCACCTTCACTCGCTCAGACGATGGCAAAACGCATTATAATCGTACAACGAAAATCACGTATGTTCTGCATCTTATGACAATTATAGTACATTATAATGTGCATCTTTCTCACTTTCCGTCACATAGGAAACAAAATAAACGCACGTCGTCATCAAACAAATGTCGTCGGCTTTTTAGTATCGGTCTCAGCTGGTTACTATTATTTGTAACTGTCCCATTGAACCAATGATTCGCTTCTCCTTAAACATAAATACTCTTTGGGCTATACGGCTGCAGGCTCAATTTATTTTAAAATTAAATCACCATAAAATCGGTGCGGATATCATGTTTTGAGAAAAAGACAATTTTGTTTAAAAAAAGTTATAAACAATCCTCAAAGGAGAAAATATTTAACTTTTTTTCTCACCTTTTTCAACTAACGTTGCGGACCGGCAAAGAAGGGCTCACGGACCGCCACTTTGGGAGGCACTGGCTTAGAGCATATTCAAAACATGATAGTAATGCCTTGATTGCTCACTACACTTATTAATAATTATGTTCAAGCATTCTGTGGAATTAGCAGATAGCTAAGTGAAAAACACCTAGATGACAATGAGTAGGGGACATAAACATCTAATATTGTTATAAGGGAGACTACTAGAAATTAATAAATAAATTATATACTTAGCTATAATATTACTAACTAACTAAAAATTCTCCCTATACGTGCTTCGTAAATAAAACATACTAATTGTAAAGTCAGATTTTATAAAGCAAAGAATAATGCTTTTAGATTTCCAACAAAATATATTCTCAATCTTTATGTACTTACATTTTATAATCGGCTTTAGCGTTCAACATTTATTTTCTAAAAGCTAATAGTATCCTCTCACTGTAGAAAAAATATGATCACATTCGGAATTCCCCTTCGTTGGGGAAAAGGGCATTTTTTAACCGGCCTCTAAGGGGGCAACACAAAATTTAAAGGAAATCACACACACATATGGTCTACAACAGTCCTTGCCAAACTGTTCACTTTCGCGCACCGATATAAAATTTTCCTTTCACCAGGGACCGGTGCGTTTTAAAACATTTTTTCACATTGTCATCTGGAATTTTATATGACCTCAAGATGAAAAACATACTGACCAATAAAAAGATGTCAACTGAAACGAGAAAAAGAGTCTTGAGGGGATACATAGAGCCTGTTCTTTTGTACGAATGTGAAACTTGGATAATGGGCAGTCAAGCTGAATAACATCTGATGGCTGCAGAAATGTGGTTTCTGGCGAAAATGCAAAGAATACCATGGACAGACAGGAAAACTAATGACCAAGTACTACAGGAGACAAATGAAAATCGTAAACTGATTAGAGAAATTATACGGAGACAGTCACAATTTTTTGGACATGTTATGAGAAGAAATGAATTGGAGAACTTAGTGACAACTGGCAAGATCGAAGAGAACAGACCAAGGGAAAGCCCGAGAAGTAAATACCTGGATGGCTTGGCCACATGGCATGGTCGAGAAGGAACACTAAGCTGATCCACGACTCTTGTGATCGAACGAAATGGCGAGTCATGACCGCCTACGCTTTCCGGCATGGCACATGATTGATTGGTTGATAAGATTTAACGTAAATGTGGGTGTTGTACCGGTGCGCTAAATACTACTCCATAATATTATTGGATGACGGTGATCTATTCAATGATGGTCCCATTTTCATGAGTAAACATTTTATTGTAGAGATTTACAAATCAAAAAAATTTTCAAATGTCAAAATACATTTAGGTCTTATTGTAAAGGTGTATATACTCGTATACACCGACAGTAATGAACACCAATACAAAATAAAAATAAAGTATCTCTTGGAAAACGATACCATATCAGATTTTAAACAAGCTGACTATCACTTTCTCTTCATTGCATTCATTTTTTAATGCTTTTGTTCTTCTTGTCCTGTTGTCACCTTCTGATGTAGTCACAGGATATCTCCGTGATTGTATGTTGTGTTTGTGAATGTGTTTGTTTGCTGATGAAGGCTAATCGCCGCAACGTCCTGTGTGTGTGTTAATTCTGTTATGTAAGCTGCACTACTTTGTATCATTTTATATTGTTTGACTAAATTACAGTATGTTGTAATAAAAATTATTTAATGATCAGCTGCAAAGTAACAGTAACCATTTATTGCGAGGGGTAGGCCTGTTTATTATTTACAAGCTTATCAAATCGTGGCTCGATTGTAGACAGCGCTACCCGCAAAGAAGAACAAATTTCCACACTGTTTCTGTATTTTGTTTTAATAATGCTCATTGACGAAAAAGAAATACTCTTCTTTAAAGTTGATGTTGTATCGATATCTCACATACACCATCAGAATCGCTAAGTTGGCAACGTCCGTGCTTTCGTCCGGCTTTTATGAAAAATACTTTGCAAATGTATCTAGCACCTTCACTCGCTCAGACGATGGCAAAACGCATTATAATCGTACAACGAAAATCACGTATGTTCTGCATCTTATGACAATTATAGCACATTATAATGTGCATCTTTCTCACTTTCCGTCACATAGGAAACAAAATAAACGCACGTCGTCATCAAACAAATGTCGTCGGCTTTTTAGTATCGGTCTCAGCTGGTTACTATTATTTGTAACTGTCCCATTGAACCAATGATTCGCTTCTCCTTAAACATAAATACTCTTTGGGCTATACGGCTGCAGGCTCAATTTATTTTAAAATTAAATCACCATAAAATCGGTGCGGATATCATGTTTTGAGAAAAAGACAATTTTGTTTTTAAAAACGTTATAAACAATCCTCAAAGGAGAAAATATTTAACTTTTTTTCTCACCTTTTTCAACTAACGTTGCGGACCGGCAAAGAAGGGCTCACGGACCGCCACTTTGGGAGGCACTGGCTTAGAGCATATTCAAAACATGATAGTAATGCCTTGATTGCTCACTACACTTATTAATAATTATGTTCAAGCATTCTGTGGAATTAGCAGATAGCTAAGTGAAAAACACCTAGATGACAATGAGTAGGGGACATAAACATCTAATATTGTTATAAGGGAGACTACTAGAAATTAATAAATAAATTATATACTTAGCTATAATATTACTAACTAACTAAAAATTCTCCCTATACGTGCTTCGTAAATAAAACATACTAATTGTAAAGTCAGATTTTATAAAGCAAAGAATAATACTTTTAGATTTCCAACAAAATATATTCTCAATCTTTATGTACTTACATTTTATAGTCGGCTTTAGTGTTCAACATTTATTTTCTAAAAGCTAATAGTATCCTCTCACTGTAGAAAAATATGATCACATTCGGAATTCCCCTTCGTTGGGGAAAAGGGCATTTTTTAACCTCTTTTTTATGAACATTTAGACGACTTACTAACACAGACATACAGAGGACAAAATATTGTTCTTGCCGGTGATTACAATTGTGTTCTTGAAGATTTAGACTTGGTGGGTGGGGAGGTGAAAAAACAGCTGAGGAGAGCCGGCAGGGACAGCTTACATCAACTTGACACACTACGAAACATCATCGACACACACAACCTCACAGACGCATTCAGGCATACACACCCCGACAGTAGAGAAACGACATACACAAACAAAACACACAACAGATCATCTAGATTAGACCGGATTTATACGCCCGCAACACATCACATCATACAAACCAAACACCTACGGGAAACTTTAGATTTCACAGACCACAAAGCAATACTAGCACACATCAGCACAAACAGCACAAACACGCAGCCAAACAAAAGGTCACCTCACTGGAAGTACAATAATTCACTATTGGAACATTCAGAATATGTAAAATATATGACACAGCTCATACACACGTACACAGACAATATACCGACTGAGAACATCACACAATACTGGGACTTATTGAAAAACACCATACGAAGCAGAACACAACATCTAGCAACCATGATCCACAAAGACAGACTAAGACAGGAGCGCATCATACAGACAGCCATACGACTAACAAAACAAACAGACAGAGACGCACATCACTTACACACATTAGAAGCACAACTAGAAGAACACCAACAACACAGATATCTGGGTGCTCTTCTCAGAACAAAACTCAACACAATTACACAAGAGTCAGCTACGAGGCAATATTTAGCAATAGAACAGAACGTACAACGTAACAAACAAATAAGCAAAATATCAGACATGCAAGGAAACATGCAGACAGAAACACCACACATAGAGACTGCTTTCCAACAACACTACACACAACTATTCACAGCAGAGACAGTCGACACACAGATACAAGACAACTTCTTACAGTACACAAAGAAATTATCTGACACAGACAAAGACACACTGGACACAGAACTGACACTGACAGACATAGCACAGGCACTAAGCACACTAAACAAAGACAAAACTCCAGGACCAGACGGTTTGACAGTAGAATTCTACCAACACTTCTTTCCTATTCTAGGCAATCTTCTCCTCAAAGTCTATCAGGAAGCCTTTGACAAAAAAATCTTCCGGACAGCTGCAACATGTCTTACATTACACTCATATGCAAGGATAAAACTGACAAAACACAACTGAAGAACTACAGACCAATTTCCTTACTCAACACAGACTACAAGATACTCGCCAAATCACTCACCAACAAACTTAAACCTTTCATGCCAACACTAATACACCCAGACCAACAGTGCAGTGTCAAAGACAGAAATATACACAATCACACACACCTCATTAGAGACATTATTAACTATACACATGGAAAAGACTGTCCATCCTCCATCTTATCCTTGGATCAAGAGAAGGCCTTCGACAGAATTTCCCACACTTACCTACATAGGACACTAGAACACTGTAACATAGGAGAGTACTACAGGCAGTGGATACAGATCTTGTACAAAAATCCTGAGAGCAGAGTGTTGGTGAACCATTCACTGACAGCTAGCTTCAGGCTCACGAGATCTGTAAGACAAGGATGTCCCTTATCACCACTCCTGTATGTGCTCACTCTAGAACCTTTATTAGAGAAGATAAGGCAAGACACTAGTATTAAAGGAACCTTCCTGCATGGGATAGGAGAGCAGAAGCTCATCGCCTATGCAGATGACACTGCCTTCTTTCCAACCAGCAACACATCAATAAGGAATATACTCCACACCTTTACCCATTTTGGAAAAGGCAGTGGAGCCAAAATTAATGTACAGAAATCACAGATAATGGGCCTGGGAAAGTGGAAACAAAAGGCTGATTTCCCTCCAGATCTGAAACACATAGACACCATGAAGCTGTATGGGATCACATTTCCATGCGATCCCACAGAAACACACAGACAGACATGGCACGCACTGACCGAACAGATCACAGACATGTTACACAGGTATAGGTACAAGACATCCACAATATTTGGTAGAAGCACAATAGTCAACACATACATATTACCCAAAATAATATATTTAGCGACAGTACTGGACCCTCCTAAACAGACCGTCACAAACATAAACAAACAAATCAGACGCTTCATCTTCACCAACACGATACACAGCATTAAACACAAAACTCTCATACAAGACAGGAAACAAGGCGGCATTGGATTACAAGACATCCAGACAAAAATACTGTCACTTAGGATCAGTTACATAGGTAAAATCATCAGACACCCAGAACAGAACAGACTAGCACTATACTACATAGGCCACAACATCAAACATCTCACACCTCTTAACAATGCAACTGCACACTACCAGGGAAGACTGCCAACATTCTATCAGACATGCATACAGGCAATAAAAGGACATGAACAGTTAATACAGCAAACAACACACACAATATACAAACATTTAGTTAGAGAACAAGCACCATCACTAAGACTTAGGATTAAAAGAGGACACAAATACTTCATGACTGACTTCACATGCACCTTTTCAAACCTACACAACAAACACATAACACCAAAAGCTAGAGAGATCACATATAGACTGTTATACAGTATGACCCCCACAACACAGGTAGAAGCATACATATCCAAACAATGTCAATTATGTAGAAACAACACACAAGAGACAGAGGAACACATTTATTATACGTGTCCAACAATTACTGCCACACGCGCAACACTCAAACACCTCATACAAACACACACAGGCAAACAAACCGACATATAGAAAGCAATTTTTCTCAATACTATACCAATGACATCTAAGGACATACATACAAAACTACTTGTAGCACTTTCTTACTACAGACAACTTATATGGACCTGCAGAAACTTTGCCAGATACAAACACCACACATATAACACACATTTAGTTTCCTTCATGTACACGCACAAAATATCACAACTCTTTCCAGAGTTGGTATAAATGGTATACCAACTCTGGCAATTTTGGGATTTCTTTGGAAATTTTGGTATACATGAGTGAGAGAAAAAAAGGAGAAACTGTGAATGAATGGTGAGTGGATGATTAAATAGATCACATATGGTCAAAAGACCAATGGAAAATCCCTTATGTAAAAAATAGTGGAAGGATAAATGCTTGTTTTACTTGTTACAAAATGATGGTTTCACCCTTATAGACAAGAGAGAAAAGAAAAAAGGAGAAAAGAAAATTAAACTCCTCCCATTCCAATGTACCATTTACTGGAATGTTTTGGCTTTGAATGCACTTGTTGTACTATACTACCACTACTACTAAGATTATCACTTTAGTAAATAAACTCACATATTTGTTATACTATTATCATTATTATTATCATTATTATTATTATTATTATTTTATTATAATTGTTTATTAAAATGATTATCATCATTATTATTATTATGACTATCCTTATTCCACCTTTACTATCCTTAGTAATTTTAATGTTATAAGTATTATTGATATCATCATTATCATTTTACAATTTCATCTCCCCCGCCCCCCCCCCCCCCCTTCCCCTGTGCTTACAGTTTGTTTGCCTTTGCTACTAACCCCACTGGTTGGTTCAAACTTTTGTCCTGCCTGTGCCATCATTACTAGAGTGGTCAGGAGAGCATTGATGGAATTGAACAATTAGTGGGAGGGTAGCGCTGGGAAACAAAAATGTAAGGATTTCCCTTTCGCTTAGTCACCCCCTTTGAATCATGTGAGTGAGTGTTAAATGAATGAATAAATATAAAAACACATATGGTTATCAAACCAATAATACTGTAAAAACTCATGCAAATACAAATATTTGGTTAATTTTCATTTTAAAAAAAGAAAGAGAGAGCAAAGAGGGAAATATGAATGAACCCCTACATTTAGGAAAAAAAAAAACAAGGAGGAAAATATAACCCACTCCTTTACTCCAAGTATTATTAAAAACTGCAGTTTGCATGTGTATGTACCTGCTAGGCTATGTTTAACACCATTACAAAGAAAATCATCCTAGCAAATGGAATCACATATTGTAAATATGTTATCATTTTCATAACTATTATCACCATTGCTGTTTTTTTAAATAATTGCTGTCATTACCCCCAGTATGTCTCTTCTTGTCATTACTACTATTGCCATCATTAGTAATAAAACAAAAACCCCTTTCCCATGTACCCCCCTCCCCTCGCTCATGGTTGTTGTTGCCTTTGCTGGTACCCACACCGGTTTGGTTCAAATATTCATCCTGCCTTTACCATCATCGCCCAGAGAGGGGGAAATGGCATGGGTGGAGTGGAACCAAATTGGTGAGAGGGTGGCAAGGGAAACAAAGATGTAAAGATTGAAAATTTGTGCTAATACTGATGCTTGTTTACTTTCTACAATAAGTTTTTAAAAAAAAAAAAAAAGAGGAAGGGAAAAAAATGAATGAACCCTTACAAATAAGACCAAAAGGAAAAAAAAAAGAAACAAGGAGAAAAAGATAACCAACTCCTTTTAATTCTACTATTATTGAACATGCATGTTGCAAGTATATGTAAAAAAAAAAAATATAAGCAAGGAGAAACAAAAAAGATTATCAACTCCTTTTTACACCTACTATATTATTAAACAGTGCAGGATGCAATTGTTATTGTATGTACCAGCCATAATTTAACACCATTTCTAAGAAAACCATTTTAGCAAATGGAATCACAGTTTTGGAAAATGTGATCATTATCAAAACAAATCCTACCATTGTGTTTTATTAACATTAGCATTGCTGTCATCACCCTTAGTAGTTTTTATTCCTTGTCATTATTATTATAAGATGTATTTCATGTAAACACCATTCCTAAGGTAATCAATTTAGCACATAAAATCACATGTTAAAACTATTATTTATTATCATTGAGTCTATCACTAGTCTCAGCACTGTTGTTATTCCTTGTCACTATGATATTATTTATGCATTTGGTTGTTACTTTGCATTATTATCATTGTAATCACTATTAATATATATGGCTTTGTAAACGCGTATACAAACACATCCCCCTCTCCCACCCTTTTGATACTGTGATTGTTGTCTCTGCTGCCACCCTCACCGTTTTGTTTCAGTTCTGCACCGCCATGTTTATCATCACCGAGGGTGATGGTACTTGGTAGGAGTTTTTGGAGCTGACAGGAGAGCGGGGCGGCAGGGGAAAAATAACAGCCCGATACCATCACTGCTTTGGATTTAAAATATTTCCTTACAACAATGTCAATGGAGAAATGTTTAAATGTATAAAATATTTGTAATTTTTGCGCATATGTCACCTACACGCCCACATGCAACGCTCTGTAAAAACACGCACACAAATACTGAACACACAGTACGCATGTAACAACACAAACAATACAAATGCAACAACTACCCCTCCTGCATTGTAAACTAGGATACTCCTTGACAACCCCCCCCCCCCCTCCCCCCCACCTTTCGAAAATGTTTGGTTTTGATGCTGCTGCTGCCTTCACCGGTCGGTTCTAACAAGTTTTACTGCCATTTGCCTCATTACCAAGTGGTGATGATGGTATTGGTGGGGTTGGAGCTGACAGGTGAAAGGGTGGCAGAGGGAAAAAAATGGTATACTACCGTCTTGTTGTTGTTTGTACTCGTTTTCCGTTTACCTTTCATTTCAAATGTAAATATGTTGAAATAAATGTTGTAAAAATTTGCGCATATGTCACCTACACTTCCACATGCAACGCTCTGTAACAACACGAACAATACAAATGCAAAGTTTTCTTTAACACTCAATAAAAGTTTTAAAAAAAAAAAAAAAAAAAAAAAAAAAAAATTTTTAACCGGCCTCTAAGGGGGCAACACAAAATTTAAAGGAAATCACACACACAAATGGTCTACAACAGTGCTTGCCAAACTGTTCACTTTCGCGGACCGATATAAAATTTTCCTTTCACCAGGGACCGGTGCGTTTTAAAACATTTTTTCACATTGTCATCTGGAATTTTATATGACCTCAAGATGAAAAACATACTGACCAATAAAAAGATGTCAACTGAAACGAGAAAAAGTCTTGAGGGGATACATAGAGCCTGTTCTTTTGTACGGATGTGAAACTTGGATAATGTGCAGTCAAGCTGAATAACATCTGATGGCTGCAGAAATGTGGTTTCTGGGGAAAATGCAAAGAATACCACGGACAGACAGGAAAACTAATGACCAAGTACTACAGGAGACAAATGAAAATCGTAAACTGATTAGAGAAATTATACGTAGACAGTCAAAATTTTTTGGACATGTTATGAGAAGAAATAAATTGGAGAACTTAGTGACAACTGGCAAGATCGAAGAGAACAGACCAAGGGGAAGTCCGAGAAGTAAATACCTGGATGGCTTGGCCACATGGCATGGTTGAGAAGGAACACTAAGCTGATCCACGACTCTTGTGATCGAACGAAATGGCGAGTCATGACCGCCTACGCTTTCCGGCATGGCACATGATTGATTGGTTGATAAGATTTAACGTAATTGTGGGTGTTGTACCGGTGCGCTAAATACTGCTCCATAATATTATTGGATGACGGTGATCTATTCAATGATGGTCCTATTTTCATGAGTAAAAATTTCATTGTAGAGATTTACGAATCAAAAAATTTTCAAATGTCAAAATACATTTAGGTCTTATTGTAAAGGTGTATATACTCGTATACACCGACAGTAATGAACACCAATACAAAATAAAAATAAAGTATATCTTGGAAAACGATACCATATCAGATTTTAAACAAGCTGACTATCACTTTCTCTTCATTGCATTCATTTTTTTAATGCTTTTGTTCTTCTCGTCCTGTTGTCACCTTCTGATGTAGTCACAGGATATCTCCGTGATTGTATGTTGTGTTTGTGAATGTGTTTGTTTGCTGATGAAGGCTAATCGCCGCAACGTCCTGTGTGTGTCTTAATTCTGTTATGTAAGATGCACTACTTTGTGTCATTGACTAAATTACAGTATGTTGTAATAATAATTATTTAATGATCAGCTGCTAAGTAACAGTAACTATTTATTGCGAGGGGTACGCCTGTTTATTATTTACAAGCTTATCAAATCGTGGCTCGATTGTAGACAGCGCTACCCGCAAAGAAGAACAAATTTCTATACTGTTTCTGTATTTTGTCTTAATAATGCTCATTGACGAAAAAGAAATACTCTTCTTTAAAGTTGTTGTATCGATATCTCACATACACCATCAGAATCGCTAAGTTGGCAACGTCCGTGCTTTCGTCCGGCTTTTATGAAAAATACTTTGCAAATGTATCTAGCACCTTCACTCGCTCAGACGATGGCAAAACGCATTATAATCGTACAAGGAAAATCACGTATGTTCTGCATCTTATGACAATTATAGCACATTATAATGTGCATCTTTCTCACTTTCCGTCACATAGGAAACAAAATAAACGCACGTCGTCATCAAACAAATGTCGTCGGCTTTTAGTATCGGTCTCAGCTGGTTACTATTATTTGTAACTGTCCCATTGAACCAATGATTCGCTTCTCCTTAAACATAAATACTCTTTGGGCTATACGGCTGCAGGCTCAATTTATTTTAAAATTAAATCACCATAAAATCGGTGCGGATATCATGTTTTGAGAAAAAGACATAATCTTGTTTTTAAAAAAGTTCTAAAGAATCCTCAAAGGATGAAGTATTTAACTTTATTCTTACCTTTTTCAACTCACGTTGCGGACCGGTCCGCGGACCACCACTTTGGGAAGCACTGATCTACGATATAAGCACGAGTGCGTTAGAGGCGATAGAGATAAGATCGACAAGGTGATAAGAAAATGGCTTGCTGCAGCAACAAGCTATTGACATCTGGGCGAGGCAGCAGAAGAGGCTTCGTGCTGGTTCTGGAACTTTGAGAGGGACAAAACTTTGGAGTTAGTTAGTTAGTTAGTTAGTTAGTTAGTTAGTTAGTTAGTTAGTTAGTTAGTTAGTTAGTTAGTTAGTTAGTTAGTTAGTTAGTTAGTTAGTCGACAGATCATCCTCATTGCACATTGAACCATTCAGTCTATAAGTCCGGGAAGGTTAACCCGGTCAACAAATGCCCGCAGAAGTCGGATGTGTCGGCTTAACGGCGCAAGAACGCAGCTCTGCTATAAACAGGCACAACGCAGTCACGCCCGAAAAAAAGAAACTCCGGATGAACGCAGAAGATGCCTATAAGTGCTCGGATCCCCTCCTCAGAAAGTCCCGCAGCGTGTAGCGGCTAACGACACCAGTTCTGTTTTGGTTTATCAGTCTTCTCTGGCTTCCTGCGTAGTGTGTTGTTGGCCACACCTCTTTAATTGCTGTCTCGCAGTCTGGCCATGGTTGTAGATTCACAGTCATCATTTGGTTCTTGCGATCGATTTACTTCTCGTAGAGCATCAAATGTCAGCCTGGTCCATGGCGCGTCCGCCCTCCACAGTAGCCTAACCGCGAACTTGTAAGCCGCTCATTCCTTGTACCCCGCATGCCTGGCACGAAAATGAAACTAATCTTTGCCAGCCGAGACCGCTCCAAAAAAGCAACACTCTCTTCGGATCCACCCGTCTCTATCCTCTTGAGCATGCTCATTGAGTCGCTAAGGAAACAAGCCTAGTGAATGTATGTGTCGAGCCATGTTATTGCTTTAATTACCTCCTGACTTCCATAGTCAGACTACTTGTGGTCAAAGCAAAAGCACTAGAATATTCCTCACAAATCTCTCTGTTAGTTCGTTACGTTACGTAAAATGGAAGTTAGTACCACACTAGTCTAGTACACATTATTGTGTTATGTTAGTTACGTTAAGTATGAAGAAAAACAATAGGCAAGTATCGGTTTGTATTAGTGCCATCTGAAATAATCTTAAGTATCTTCCATCATCCTTCATTGCACATTGAGAACCACTGATCAGTCGCTACTAAGTGGCCGCATATAATCGTACAAGAAGTTCTGCATCTTAACACCGGTCAATAGAAAACAAATAAACGCCGTCGCAGCTTTCAGTAGTCAGGGATTTGTGTCAATGGCTGGCTATACGGCTGCAGGCATAAAAGATATCGCAGCTAAAGAATCCCAAGGAAAGCTACGTTAAACCACTTGGGAAGCACACACGCACGCGTGTTAGACGCCGAAAAAGCAACAAGCTATTGACACTCCGAAGAGCTTCGTCTCTTCTGAACGCAGTTAAGATCGACAGACATCCCATTATGAACCATTCAGTAAGTCTAACCGGATCCCAGAAGTCTCCTAACGGCGCAAGAAAGCTATCCCGTCAGCCCGAAAAAAAGAAACTCCGGATGAACGCAGAAAGAGCCTATAAGTGCTCGGATCCCCTCCTCAGAAAGTCCGCAGCGTTGTAGCGGCTAACGACACAGTTCTGTGGTGGTTTATCAGTCTTCTCTGGCTTCCTGCGTAGTGTAGTTGTTTGGCCACACCTCTTTTAATTTGCTGTTCTCGCAGTCTGGCCATGGTTGTAGATTCACAGTCATCATTTGGTTCTTGCGATCGATTTACTTCTCGTAGAGCATTCAGAATGTCAGCCTGGTCCATGGCGCGTCCGCCCTCCACAGTAGCCTTACCTGCGAACTTGTCAGCCCGCTCATTTCCTTGTACCCCGCATGCCCTGGCACGAAAATGAAACTAATTTTGCCAGCCGAGAACCGCTCAGAAACAGCAACCACTCTCTTCGGATCCACCCCGTCTCTATCCTCTTGAGCATGTCATTGAGTCGCTAAGGAAACAAGCCCAGTGAATGTCTGTGTCTCGAGCCATGTTATTGCTTTACTTACCTCCATGACTTCCATAGTCAGACTACTTGTGGTCAAAGCAAAAGCACTAGAATATTCCTTCACAAATCTCTCTGCAGCCTGAGCCTTAAAGGCCCATGAACTTTTCACTCGTCGAACGAGATCTGTGTAAATGACAGCATCACCGTCTAACTCATTCTCGAAGATCAAAGCTTGTACTTCAGCCTCCGCGACAGCCGGGTTTTCTTGTCTGCATTTTCTGTCTAGTTGGATGCAAACTGAAAAGGACGTACATAAATCTGTTGGCACTTGTACCCACTCCTCGCCAGGTTCTAAGTCCTCCAGTGAACACACCTGTTGAAGAATGTCTTCGGCTTGACCCATCCACGACCTTCCTCTTGTTATCCTGCTGCCCTTCACCTTCATAATTTCACTATGCAGTGGATGTTGTGTGTTTGCGTTAATTCTGAGATAGGCACGTGCTCTGCAAAATTGTATTATGTCTTCAATGGTTGGAAAATCAAGAAGGTAGCGCATCGCCCTACATGCTGTACCTATTGTACATCCAAGAATAATGCACATAGCTTCGTTCTGTATCCTTCCCATCCTATCTGCTTACGGCTGAGAGTCAGGATCGCCATCGCATACTTAAAAACAGGCATGACCAGCCCCTCGTATAGAAGACATAGATGGCGCTGCTCAAAGTTTGCTGCCGCCATCACTCGCATCGCAGCCAAACCCCGCTTGGCCTTTGTTATCATCTGGTCTAAGTGCTCATTATAAGCAAGGCTTCGATCAAAACGTATCCCAGTTAATTCATTTCCTGCGTTCTTTCCACAGTCTCTGAACACAGATTTACAGTTGGTGTTGGAGTGTTGACAGTATGTTCATTCAAAGAAAACCATGTCACTGCTGCCTTCGTTGGGTTCACCATTGCCCCAGTGTCAACAACCTCGTTCAGACAGGCATACAGGGATTCTTCGTTTGTACCGCACCAATACTAACTCGTAGGTGTACAAAGGGAATACTTCATTTTATTGCGTAATGATACAGTTGGCTCTACGAGCTCACATGAGTAATTCACAATCATTAACAAAGTATCACACTCAATACAGCAATAATATTTCTAAGCACAATTCTCTAACTGTCCTAAGTTAAGTCACGATCCTACAGTGCCCTAACAACTACACAATGGCCAAGGCAAAATATAACGATCTGTCTCCTAAGCTGTCAAGTCCCCGTCTGGCTAATCTTAGCAGCGCTGGTCAGCTACGGACTTGTGAACCCTCGTGCGTCAGCACTCTTGCGTGCGTTGTTACCCGGCACGCTGTTCAGCAGCCTGTCACTAGTTACTACATTCTAGTTAAGGCTGTTTACGGGTACTTCCCGTGTTTAACTAACCTGGGAGTAAATCCCTGTCGTGTCCTATCATGTCCTTCTGTTGACACCTGTGTGTCCTGTTGGATAACTCCTTAATAGTTCTATCCTCTCTTCTGTCCCTTGAATCTCCAATCCCTGTTCAGGGATGTTATATTTATCCTATCTTGGTCTTATCCCTAATTGATATCCTTCTATTACTTCTGTCATCTCATTCAACGATCTTGACACCCAGATTTTAAATAAGACCACTTCCCCAGATTCCACACACCAAGTGCGTATGCTATTTAGTTCGGTTTGTAGTTCCACAGCAACCCGATCACTATCCTTACCCTAACGATACACTAAAACATCGTCGGCATATGACAGTGTGCTCCCCGGTCCAGTGATCTGCTCGCTGGTACTTCTCACAGTGTAGGCGTTAGCACCGGAGATAATGGTGATCCCTGTGGCAGGCCCGGATATATTGTTGTTAGTTCAGAAGTCCAACTGCCACATCTAAAAACTACTTTCCGTTGGAAGAGGGCTTCGGCGATCCAACCAAGGAGGAATGGACGTATCTTAAGTTCAAGCAGCTGAAACAGTTAAAAAATCCAACGGCACTCTATTGTACGCATTTTCAAGATCAATCACCGCGGCACAAGTTTCAATGCCTGAGTGGAAATCTTCATAGACATTATGGGCAAAAACTGCTGCGTTGGTCCAGGTTACTCTGTTTGGGCGTACACTCCAAGGGTAGGTGGGGAAACAACCTTGCCTCTCTAGCTGGCTTGATATTTTCCCGGCGATCAACTTTTCCAGCAGCTTGCCTATTATTTTATTTTGCATGGTTATTACCCGGTATCCCTGAATTTTTGTGTGGTCTTTGCCAGGCTTCGGCAAGGGAATCAGATAGCTGTGTAACCACGCCTCCTTGATGCTAGCACTCGCTATGCTGTTGTTGTACATATCTGTTAGTTCCTCTAGCTCGTTGTCGGTACACATACTGATGTCGTCATACCTTATACCATATGGCCCTCTGTGGCGAAGTGGTCAATCCGTTTGACTCGTGTTCTGAAGGTTGTTGGTTCGATTCCGGGCCTTCAGGGCGCCTTCAGGGCGCCTTCAGTTAACGAGTTAAATGTTTCGGAGACTCCTGTAGGGTCGTCGCTAAAAGTTACGGAGTTCGTGCTTTGTGCGACGCTTTCCGTGCTACGGAAAGAGACCGAGCCATATGGGATAAAACCCGGTGCAATCAAGTCGACCCTGTCGACTTTTAAGCGACTTTTAAGCGACCATCTGGCCCTGGTCCGCTGTGTCTTGTTCGTCGAAGCACATCCCTGATCTCTTTCACTGTCACTGTGTTTTCAACTGCAATATTCTGGGCCTTACACTTGTCTGAGGTAACCGCTTTGGCAAAATTTCTGCCTCTCATGTCAGTCTGGCTGCTCTGCTCTAAATAGCGTTCGAAAAGGGCTTTTGCCCTTATTCTCATAAGACCTCTGCCAGATAAGGTCAGCGCTTGGAAGTCGGGAACATTCTTATTCTTGACTACCCCATTCATACCTTTATGTAGTCGCCAGAACAATTTCAGTGACTTGTCTGTGCTTATTCTTTGACACAACTCTGCCCATTTTTCACTTTTAACCACTTAAACCAGTTTTTTGAAATTGCTAACTGTGGTGTCCATCTCTCTTTCCAATTGCACAATAATACTAGGATGGATAGCTCTGTTCTTCTTGGCGTTTTGTCCATTTCCTTACAGCACCACGCTTATCCACCCAGGCCTTCTTCACCTCACAATTCCCTCAAGGTGGCTGTTAACAGCTATTTTTCCTGCCATGATGTTTCATGCGCTTGTCACGCCTTATTTTACTCATCACATCTTGCCCTGAACTGTCATACTTAAAGATCTTGACCGTTGACATGTGCTTCCTGGTTCTGCCGTTCTCCACCAATATGCTGCAAGGGTGGTGGTGGCTGCCATGGTGCCCTAGGACACCCCATCTACACACTGTAGTGAGTGGCGGAGACATTAGCGCCTGGTCAATAACACTGTTCTCGTCACCTGGGTGACTTGCTGTCCTGGTGACACAGCCACTGTTGATACACACAAGGTCACTGGTTTCAAGTGCCACCTCGAGCTCCTCCCCCTGTATGTTGGGAGAAATGTTACCTCATGATTTGCCCTTAGCGTTGAAATCGCTACAGAAAATTACATTCCTCTCCTGACATAATATGTCACTCAAACACTGCCATCTATGGGAATCCACACTCGCGTTACAGACATAAACATCCACCAACACGAATGGTAGACCAGAGTGAACTCTCACAGCCTGTAATTGTATCTCACGTGGACATGTCCAGCTCTAAAACCACTATACTGTCTCAAATTAGAATTGCCATTCCCAGGTGTCGCCTGTTGTAAAAATATTTGAAGCCAGCTATATGGAGTGTCTTATCAATGCCCAGTCTCGTCTCCTGAAGCGCAACTCTATCGTTCCTGTATGCCAGGCTGTCCAAGATGGGGCCACGTTGTTTAGCGCTGGCACAATTCCATTATAGAATACGCGTGTACTTGAGGCCCAGTCGGTCCCATGTGCGTCTGAGGCATCTGGCACCGGCCCGTCTGCCTTGTCTCTTACGTCGTGGGCAGAGCCTTAAATGTCGAAACGGCCTGTTTACCTTATGTACGGGGCACACACGCTAGTCCGCCATTTTGAAGAATTCAGAAAACAACACAGTAACCAAACACGCTACGGAAAACACTCAAGGATTGCTTCGATCAGTGCACGAACTCCGTAGCACCGGCGAAAATCTTGAGAAGAAACCTCTGGTTTACATCCTAGCGCAGAAATCACACGCGCGAGATGAAATTATCCACCTCCTAAGGGGAAATTTGAGCGGTTTCAACATCACATAACCGCCCGCCGCCATCTTGACAGGAAGTCCTCCTTAAAAAAAAAATAATTGCAGTAACATGCTTCACGTTTCTTTCTGCAAGTCGTAGAAAGTCGTAGCCCAAAGTCTACCATGGAAACCACCAATCTCTCATCTTTTACTGTCTCGTGTCGACTCTGTACCCACCCCTCCAAAAGAGTGCTGTGCATTTGAGACGAAACATCTAGTGCACAAGGTTCTCCTCCCACATAGTGGCGTGGCTTGGGAACTGGAATAATGTGCATTTGTGGTCCAAGCTGGAACACGACTCGACCATCTCGACACAGGGTACGAATTTACTACAGGAGAAAGACACCCGGCGTCATGACCCGGATGGGCCCAGGGCCCACTCCGCGCCCACCCCCAGAAAGTGTAGGGAAGGTAACGGGCCGAAACATTCCGGGAAGGGGCCGCGACTGGCGATCAGAAATCTCCTGTTGTGCTTGCTTCGTTGCGGATGTTTTATCACCACAACCAGCTTATGGCTGTATTCCCAACCAACTAGACTCCCAAGACTGTCCGACATACCACAGTTCTCCCAGCACGGCACTAGGGGGGCCTTCTCCCAGCACGGCACTAAGGGAGTCGGTGCTGCAGTCAATCTTGGCATGGCTGTTGCATTGAAAGACTCAGCACTCATGGGAGGTCCTATGTGTAGTGACGTGTCTCGACGTAACTCCCCCAGTCGCTGAAACTGAAAGATATGGTGGTATGAGGTGTTGAGAGGTTGAAAGGTTGAGAAAAGGGGAGTCTTCGTGGCGAAGTGGTCAAGCCGTTTAACTCGGGCTCCGAAGGTTGTGGGTTCGATTCCGGGCCGCGTTCTTCGGTTCACGAGTTAAATGTTTCGGAGACTCCTGTGGGCCGTCGCTAGAGCTACAGAGTTCGTGCTGTGTGCGACGCTTTCCGCGCTGCTTAAAGAGACCGAGCCATATGGGATACAACCCGGTGCAATGAAGTCGACCCTGTCGACTTTTAAGCGACTTTTTTAACAGAAAGGTTATATCAGCGGTATTGCCTCTAGCCTTTCTGCCCCGAACGAGCTCATTCTTCTTCTTGTGCGAACGCCTGCTATGTGCGGTTGATAGTGTCCATTGTAGAGTGTAGATGTCCGCTTTTCTAGTTCCTTGGCGCTTAGGAGGCCGACATATTCCGGCTTTGAGGTTCCTTTTTTAGATTCCTCCTCCCATATTCAGATTGCCTTCCTGGGCTCGAGGTCTCCGCCTGGCCACATTTTCTGTCGGGCCTTGTTGCCCTAGCCGTTGTTTGGCCTTGTTGCCCTAACCGCTGCTTGGTCTTGTTGCCCTAACCGTTGTTTTGCCTTATTGCCCTAACCGTTGTTTGGCCTTGTTGCCCTAGCCTATATTTGGCTTTGTTGCCCTAGCCTGTGTTTGACTTGTAGCCCTAGCATTTGTTTGGCCTTGTTGTCCTAACCTTTGTACACACAAGAACCCGCACAAGGCAGTGAGAGACTCCGGTAAGGCTATCAACTGGACATTGTTTCGTTTGTGTAAACATTGCTGTCAGTTTTGTTCTAACCAAGGGCAGGTAACTCTAAAGAACGCTGTCTCATCTGCCTGATGGAGAGAAAGAGAGAGAGAGAGACCTGAAATGTTTGATCGTATCCAAGTCCTCTAGTTGTGTGCCCATTATTATCTTGTAACTTATCATCGCTAGCCGGGTACCCGGGGCTGGACATCTGCAGCAGTTTGTTGATCTTGTGACTTGGACCAACTCCGTACATGGCGCTGCCGGGGCCGGCGGACACCAGCGGCAGACTCAAGGTAAGTTACTTTAATACTTACTTACCCATACCTTAGCCACTTTTGTAGCGATATTACTATGATATACAGAGAATATTTTAAAATGGGGTTTCTACTTATGAAATCATCACAGTTGGATACAGCTTGACAAGACGAATCTAACGGTATCTCAACGAAGCGTGTACGTTAATTCTAAGCGGAGTTATGATTTTTTTTTTTTGGTCGTAATTTAAAACTAGGAAGTGTAATAATGTCCTAAGAGATATGAGAGATTTTTATCGCGGCTCATTAAATTGGAAGTTGGAAGCTGAGAAATTCTGCCTTCTATTACTGTGGCTTGTTTAATTTTAAACGGACAACATAGACCCATATATCATTGCGTCCGGGGTGGCGAGACCTTACTTGACGTATTATCTATTTTTTCAATAGGATGTGCCATGACCTATTTAACAATTAAAAATGGCAGCAAATTGTTTATTATTCTTTAACCCTTAGAACTCGGTGAGGCCGAAATACTGGCCTTGCGGTAGCATTATGCTCTATTGAAACAGACGGGCAGGCCGATCATTGGCCTTGTTTGTAAGAACTGCTTTGATTGGTTTGCTTTTAATAGTACAGACCAATCAAATGCTTCCTTGCAAATCGTCAGCCATTTGCCCCGCCACATTGCCGTTTCTAGCATGATTCAGACAAGTGGATATTATTTTGTGCTTTTTTTTTCCGAAGTAACCCATTTTTTCGTGGATTTTTGAGTTCTAAAATGGCCAGCTTTGAAACTCGAAGACGTACTAGCATTGACTAGCTCTGATAGTAGCAATTTTTTTCAGTTCAGGGACTGTCAGATAATGACTTTAGTGATACAGAAAGTGCCCATGAGGATTTCAACCTCGTGTCCCCGTAGTTTTGTGTATTGGGAATAAAGAAGATCGTTTTATTTATACCCTTTCATGGCAATGGCCGGACCAAAAAACATGTCACCAGTTTCAGCCAACCTATTACAAATGTCAATAGGGACTTCATAGGTGTTGTTTATTTAACCATATGTGTTTAAAATTATTCTAAAGTGGTGTAGGTATTCAAGAGGAAATTTTAGGTGAGTACCATTTTTTAAAAATATTTTAGCACCAATTCATACATAGTGGTATGAAATATTTTATTTTTCACAAAATACAAATGAGGTTCATCAAATTTGCGTAAACATGAACAAAAACAACTTCAATCATACACAGAAATAAACTTTACTATATCCTCTTTAAGAATATATATACTTGTATATATCTATATAGGGTTCTATATTGTTTTTTTGAATTTATAAATTTGTCACTTCAGTCATTTCTGTACTCCAAAAAATGGCTCCATCTTCTTCAGAGGGAAACCTAAATTTGGCCCAATGTTGTTCCGTCCTAAAAGGGTTAAAAGTCTGTCACATTGCTAACAAACCTGGTAAGATGTATATTTTATTGTGTGTTTTGGTAACAGGAAAGTAAAGGTCACATTCCTCTTTCGATAGAATGTCGAGAGGATTGAGAGGATCAACTTCATTGCACCAGGTTTTACCAACATATGGCTCGGTCTCTTTCCGCACGGCGACCTGCCGAAAGCATCTTACAAAGCACGAGAGTCTCTGACAAAAATGCACTCGACTTTTAAGACTTTTCAATAGGATGTGCTGTGACCTAATTAATAGTTAAAAATAGCTGCCCATTTATATTAATTAAATGTCATGTGAAATGTTTGTCATTAGTGAAAGAACAATTCATGAAAATGTACTCATATTGTCTTAATGTACCAACTGCATTGTGACAGCTTTCTTTTGTTGATTAAATATCATGCCCCCTCTGCTGTGTGTCCACCGTGACGAGGTAGAGGGGCTTGTGCGTCCCAATGACCCCAAGAGCTATGCCGACGGTAGCACAGCTACTGGTAGGGCCACCCATGTCGGACAGGTCAAGGGAGAGGGACCAGACGAAGAGACACACAAACCTGCTGCCTTGTAGGTAGACTGGGGACAGTCAAAGGCTAGGGAAAGCACCCCGATTACATGCTTGTCAAAATCGGATGTACTGAGCCACAGGCTTGACAAAGCAGTGCAACGTGAAACCTGCTGCCTTGTAGGTAGACTGGGGACAGTCAAAGGCTAGGGAAAGCATCCCAAATAAATGCTTGTCGAAATCGGATGTACTGAGCCACAGGCTTGACAAAGCAGTGCAACGTAACTTAATTCATGATGTCACAAATCAAAATTAATCGTTATGGTGCTAATCCCGTGAAGTCCCATCAGGCGGCGATAGTGCCGGGCCCCCTGCCTCGAGGGGGTCCACCCATGACTACTGGTGGTCACCTTCCCCTGTGCTGTGGAGTCAAGGCACAGAGGAGTAGGTTAAGAGCTATTGACCAAATACCCCGGACACTCAACATACTACAGTGGAATGCCGAAGGAGTTTACAAGAAGAAAGACTCCCTAACACAGCGTCTTCATAAAGATAGAATAGATGTGGCATGCATTCAAGAGACACACCTCAACGCCAATCACAAATTCTCAGTCAGAGGATATCAGGCCACACGTTTCGACCGCGAAGGACACAAAGGAGGAGTTCTAATACTTACACGAAATACAATACCTTGCAGCGAAGTATCTGTGATCTCTGACAACCAAACGGAAATTATAGGTGTTGATATAATGATAAAGGACGTGAAAATAAGAATCTACAATCTGTATAGCCCAGCAGATAAGGACCTTACACTCTCAAACATGAAAATAACTGACACAAACTGCATTATTGTCGGAGACTTTAATAGCCGTTCAGAAAGATGGGGATACCCAGATACTGACAAAAGAGGAGATGAATTGGAGGACTGGGAAATAGACTCAAATCTCCATCTACTCAACAAAGCGGATGACACACCGAGCTTCTACTCCAGAAGATGGCTTACCACTTCTACTCCAGACTTAGCTTTCTGCACAGGAGATATCCTCCACAAAATCGATCTCCATGTGCTGGACCAATTAGCAGGTAGTGACCACAGACCAATCAAGCTTGTAATGAATATGGAGTATGTTCCACAGGAGCAAAAGCCCTTGCCCCGCTGGAATTACAAACGAGCAGATTGGGACAGATTTGCCATACTAACAGACAAATATTGTGAAAACATAAATACACGATATGGCAACATAAGCAAATGGTGGAAAGTCTAAACAGAGCGATAATACAGGCAGCCACTAAGTCCATTCCTAGAGGAGCGAGGAAAAATTACAAACCATACTGGACTGAAGAACTACAAAGTTTGGAGGACAAAGTTGAAGATGCCAGGAAGACAGCAGAGAGAGAACAAACAATTGAAGCGAATATCTCTCTCAAAGCCATCTCAGCAAAATATAAAAGAACAGTAAATCAAACAACAAGAGATTGTTGGAGGGAAAAAACAGAAAACCTGAATTTTGACAGGGATGGAAACAAACTATGGAAACTAGTGAAAGCCATGAACAATGAAGGACCTAGAAACAAACAAATAACAATTAAACAAGGACATGCCTTGCTTACAGGAAAAAAGGCTGCAAATGCACTAATGGAACACTGCAAATGCAAACCACATTGATATTACAACCGAACAGAAGAAAGCAATCAAAGACAAACAGATACATCATAGAAATACAGAGACAGCAGCAGAATATATGATGGCAAATCTAACAATGGAAGAAATGGAACAGGCAATGAATACCCTAAAAAAGAAGAAATCACCAGGAAATGATGGAATCACAAATGAAATGCTAATAGGACTAGGCACCAAGGCAAAGAAGAAACTACTAGCAGTCCTAAATAACAGCTGGAAGAGAGGAATAGTCCCACAGGCATGGAAGGAAGCTATACTAATACCAGTCCCAAAGAAAGGAAAAGACCTGGAAGAACCAAATGGCTATCGACCTATCAGTCTACTTAGCTGTGTAGGAAAATTAATGGAACGCATTATCAATGGCAGGCTAACATGGCATCTGGAAGAAAACAAACTCTTAACACCACACCAAGCAGGATTCAGAAAGTACAGATCCACTGAAGATCAAATAACCTATATAGCTCAGGAAATAGAGGATGCCTTCCAAGAGAAAAAGCACACACTAGCAGTCTGGATAGATTTAGAAAAAGCATTTGATAAAGTATGGAAGGAAGGACTGAAAGTAAACTGCAAAACATGCATGTTTGTGGAAAAATGTATAAATGGATCAGCCACTACCTTGAGAACAGAACTGCCAGGACAAAAGTACAAGGACAAACAAGCAAAATGATGCTGCTGGAGCAAGGTGTCCCCCAAGGAGGAGTTCTTTCACCAACATTATTCCTAGCATATATAAATGACATCACAGAAAATTTTCCAGCCAGAGTACACACATCCTCCTTTGCAGATGACCTAGCCATATGGACATCTGAAGAATATATTAGTACAGCTAACAGCAGAATACAGCAAGCCTTATTAGCGCTAGAGGACTGGTCAAAATCATGGCTAGTGAAGATAAGTGAGGAGAAAACAACATGCACAGTGTTCTCCCTCTCAAATAAAACTCAGCAACCTAAGCTGGTATTGAATGGAAAAATATTGCGCCATGAAGAAAATCCAAACTATCTAGGAGTCACCTTTGATCGTCGCCTGACATGGAAGACACAGGTTGAGAAAAATCGAACAAGAGCAAGGCAGAGAATGGCAATCATGAAAAAGCTTGCTGGTACAACGTGGGGAGCAGATGAGAAAGTTCTCAAGAAGTTATATACTGGACGGGTGAGGCCAGTACTGGAATGTGGCATTGCAGCTTGGGCAACAGCAGCTAAGTCAAACTTTAACAAAATAAGTAGAGTCCAAAACCAAGGAATGCGAATCATAACTGGAAGCCTGAAGACAACGTCCTATTAATGAACTCGAAAAGATCACTTGTTTACAACCAATGCAGGATAGAAGAGATAGCAGAGCCCAGCAACAAGCTGAAAAATTTAGAAGATTGACAGACCACCCTATGTACAACAGATTTAATGGTTTTGGAAAGGGAAGACTGAAGCGTAGCAACTTTGTAGAAACTGCAAAACGAAGGATTAGGGCAGATCCTATACTTAACATATCAACAGTCAAGCCCATATACAATGCACACAAGTTCCCAGCTTGGAGACAGCAGCAACTGCCTGAGATGATAGAAAACATTCCTGGTATTGAGAAAAAGAAACACTCAGCATGAAACCGAAAGAAGAGAAATACCCTAAACTACATAAAAGAACATTACCCAAGCAGCAAGTGGACCCATGCATATACAGATGGATCAGCCAAAAATTCAGTAGAGAATGGAGGAGGAGGAATTCTCCTAAATTTAAAAAATGGAGCGAAAAAAACACATTCAATGGCAACTGGAAAATTTTCAAGTAACTTCAAAGCGGAGGTAGAGGCTCTGAAAACTGCAGCAGAAATGCTCCTGATGGAGGAAAATAAAGAGAAGCAAATAGCTATCTTCACAGATGCAAAGTCAGCTGTCTCAATACTGAAGAGCAATAACAGCACAGAACTAACTGACCTAAGAGCAGCACTCCATGGTCTATGCCAGAAATCCAAAAAAGTTGTAATACAGTGGATCCCATCACATTGCAGTATACCTGGAAACGAAGAGGCTGACAGACTGGCAAAAGAGGGCGGACGACTACCACAGCCTGACATAGACATAACCTATAATGAGGCAAAGAGGTTTATAAAAAGCACTTATAGAACCAAATGGGAATCAGAGCATCCAGGCCATCAGAAGGATGATGCATATTACAAACTCGACCGAAGAGAACAAGTAGCAATCTTCAGACTCCGCACAGGACATAATAGGCTGAAATACCACTTGTTCAATAAACTAAAGATAGGAGATACCGATGAATGTAATTGTAGAACTGGAAAAATGACAGCAAAACATTTGCTGCAGGATTGCCCAACGTATGCAGAACAGAGAAAGATATGTTGGCCCACACCTGCTTCATTTGAGGACAAGCTCTATGGAGATATCAACAAGCTAAAGTTGACCGCAGCTTACTTTAACTACATACAGGTTGACATTTAAAGGTGCATGAAGACCCAGAGGCATGAAATGGAATATTGCTTGGATAGCAAATCCATTATGTGGAAAGTCCAAATCAAAAGCTCGCTGTGTGGGCTTCATAAAAGGTGGAAAAGTGTCCTAGTGGCACGAAATGGAATATTGCTTGGATAGCAAATCCATTACGTGGAAAGTCCGAATCAAAAGCCCATTGTGTGGGCTTCATAAAAGGTGGAAAAGTGTCCTAGTGGCATGAAATGGAATATTGCTTGGATAGCAAATCCATTACGTGGAAAGTCCGAATCGAAAGCTCACTGTGTGGATGTCATCTGCAGACTGCATACTTCTGGTTTCCGGAAGAACAGCCTATGGTGAACGGAAGGCCCAATATACAGGAAGTGAGGCTAAGCAGCCATGTGCAGGATGTGACGATTCCTTGGGTGAGCCCAGTACCAGAGCGCTATGTATCGGCTCTGCAGGTATGGAAGCCTCCTTGGATGGCGGGGAATGCCCATGGTCTGCCCCTGCCTTCCCTTGAGGGCTGACCAGGATCTTTGGCTGTTCTATATGGACCAGCTGGGATGGGGGATAACACCACAACAGTGAGAGTCAAACGTCCTAAGAAACCCCCGGGAAGGTTAACCCGGTCAACAAATGCCCGCAGAAGTCGGATGTGTCGGCCTAACGGTGCAAGAACGCAGCTCTGCTGTAAACAGGCACAACACATTCACATCCGAAAAAAAAAAACTCCGGATGAACGAAGAAGAAGAAGAAGAAGTTTCTGTAGAATGTGATACATTGTTGCTACATTGACTTGTCCATGTTTTTTCTGTAGAATGTGATACAGCGTTGCTACATTGACTTGTCCCTGTTGTTGTTTTTCCATAGAATGTGAAACAGCATTGCTACATTGACTTGTCCATGTGGTTGTGTCTGTAGAATGTGATACAATGTTGCTACATTGACTTGTTCATGTTGTTTCTGTAGAATGTGACACAATGTTGCTACATTGACTTGTCCATGTTTTTTCTGTAGAATGTGATACATTCTTGCTACATTGACTTGTCCCTGTTGTTATTTTTCCATAGAATGTGATACAGTGTTGCTACATAGACTTGTCCATGTTGTTGTGTCTGTAGAATGTGATACAATGTTGCTACATTGACTTATCCACGTTGTTTCTGTAGAATGTGACGATTGTCAAGCCACTCATCTATGGTAACATTGCTCGTTATTTCGGCAAAAAGAGGGACGATGATGGGCATACCCACCAGTGGACAGTCTATGTGAAACCATACAGGAATGAGGTGTGTATTGTCATGTTTTCATGTGTGTCCCCACCAGTGGACGGTCTATGTGAAACCATACAGGAATGAGGTGTGTATTGTCATGTTTTCATGTGTGTCCCCACCAGTGGACGGTCTATGTGAAACCATACAGGAATGAGGTGTGTGTTGTCAAGTTTTCATGTGTGTCCCCATCCAGTGGACGGTCTATGTGAAACCATACAGGAATGAGGTGTGTGTTGTCATGTTTTCATGTGTGTCCCCACCAGTGGACGGTCTATGTGAAACCATACAGGAATGAGGTGTGTATTGTCAATGTTTTCATGTGTGTCCCCACCAGTGGACGGTCTATGTGAAACCATACAGGAATGAGGTGTGTATTGTCATGTTTTCATGTGTGTCCCCACCAGTGGACGGTCTATGTGAAACCATACAGGAATGAGGTGTGTATTGTCAAGTTTTCATGTGTGTCCCCACCAGTGGACGGTCTATGTGAAACCATACAGGAATGAGGTGTGTAGTTGTCAAGTTTTCATGTGTGTCCCCTCCAGTGGACGGTCTATATGAAACCATACAGGAATGAGGTGTGTGTTGTCATGTTTTCATGTGTGTCCCCACCAGTGGACGGTCTATGTGAAACCATACAGGAATGAGGTGTGTATTGTCATGTTCTCGACTTGATTGTATTGTGCGTTATTTACCTATTACATATGCATAAACACGTTCAGACACACACACACATGCTGACACAAGCACTCACACACACATGCTGACACAAGCACTCACACACACATGCTGACACAAGCACTCACACACATGCTGACACAAGCACTCACACACATAAATTTACACACAGAGATAAAACCAGAAGAACTTTGACACATGTTTATGTCTGTATTGCAGGACATGTCTGCGTATGTCAAGAAAATCAACTTTAAACTTCACGATAGCTACCCAAACCCAAACCGTGGTAAGTATTTTCTTCATGGCTTGGCTTTCAGAGGTCTCACCTTGATGGCACACATAGGTAGCTCTATAGATGCTACAGTTTCCTCTCACAGACTACATTATAAATCTCCACAACAATGAAGGCTCTTTTCCTCTCGTGGACTATATTATAACAATCTCCACAACAATGAAGGCTCTTTTCCTCTCGTGGACTATATTATAACAATCTTCACAACAATGAAGGCTCTGTAGATTTCCTCTCATGGACTATATTATAACAGTCTCCACAACAATGAAGGCTCTGTAGATTTCCTCTCATGGACTATATTATAACAATCTTCACAACATGGATGGCTCTGTGGATTTCCTCTCATGGACTACATCATAAATTCTCCACATCATGTTGTGGAGACTATAATGTAGTCCATGAGAGGAGATATAGGTGTGAATATTTTATGTAGTTATAAGTGTTAATACGTGACTTATATATATTATAAGTGTTAGCATGTGACTTATATATCTTAAGATGGAAGGGTAAACTGTCAGGCTATTCGCCGGGGAGGTAGGCACGAGAGGTCTAGTCAGGCTATTCGCCGTGGAGGTAGGCACGAGAGGTCTAGTCTCCCATTCCGTGTATGATGTGCTAAAGCAATTGGGTATTAAAGGACGAGCAAGAACTCGCGCACAAAACAACTTTGTGAGGCAGCTGAAAAGGCCTCGTGCTGGCTATGGAATTGTCGGAACCTGAGTTGGAACATGTCTCTAAATTAGTATGGTTAAAAGCGGTAACTGCAGAACTCCTCACAATCTCTCAATTAAGACCACGAACTTGCAACGTCTTGTGTCAACTCTTGTAGCCTTTCCTCCGAGTGGGGGTGATGAGTCTAAGTACAGTCAAATCACACAAATGTTGGCCAAAGTCCAACCTCCAAGCGGTAATCATCCGTAAGTCGCACTCACCTGCAGAGACCGAGAGGTGGGTCCAAAAATCAAAGGAAGAACCAGCTTCCTAGTAGAGTGCGGTGCCGTGAATGGGGCACGAAGAAGGAACACGGCATCGGAAACGGATGGAGGCCATGGCTGAGGAAGAAGCAGGCTCCCCATGACCACAGGTGCTAAGGGGCAAGCACAGGCTGCACAGACTCGCCTCACTGAGGGAGGGGAGGCTTGAGAGTGGACATACTAATAGCTAAGGGAAAAGCACAACGAGGACAACGAAAGTGACCGATTGTCCCCATGGCAGGGGAAAGACGCCCGGTGTCACGACCCAGGCGGGAACGCCCCTAGAGAGTTTTAAGAGTATAATGGTCTGAAACACTTGGGGAAGTGGGTACGCTTCTGATGATCAGAAGCCCCCTGCCATGTTTGCTCTGCAGCAGCGTTTTTATCACTATAACTGTAAAAGTATGATGTAAATTATAAGTGTCAATGTATTACTTAAATTATGAGTTTCATGTAGACATAAGAGTGAATATTTGATGTAGATTTAAGTGTGTCCATGTATTCAGCTGTCCACGTGTTCAGTTGTCCACTTGTTCAGCTGTTCACTTGTTCAGCTGTCCATGTATTCTGATGTCTATGCATTCTGCTGTCCATGTATTCTGCTGTCCGTGTGTTCTGTAGTCCATGTATTCTGCTGTCCATGTATTCTGCTGTCCACGTGTTCATATATCCATGTGTTCAGCTGTCCATGTGTTCATCTGTCCATGTGTTCATATATCCTTGTGTTCTGTTGTCCATGTATTCTGCTGTCCATGTATTCTGCTGTCCATGTCTTCAGCTGTCCATGTATTCAGCTGTCCATGTCTTCAACTGTCTATGACATTATCTGTCCATGTATTCAGCTGTCCATGTATTCAGCTGTCCATGTATTCAACTGTCCATGTATTCAACTGTCCATGTATTCAGCTGTCCATGTATTCAGCTGTCCATGTATTCAACTGTCCATGTATTCAGCTGTCCATGTATTCAGCTGTCCATGTCTTCAGCTGTCCATGTTTTCAGCTGTCCATGTCTTCAGCTGTCCATGTCTTCAGCTGTCCATGTCTTCAGCTGTCCATGTCTTCAGCTGTCCATGCTTGTGTGAACATTGCAGTGGTCAGCAAGCCACCGTACGAGGTGACAGAGACTGGATGGGGGGAGTTTGAGATTATCATCAAGATTTACTTCAACGACCCGGCGGAGAGACCGGTACGTTGTCATCGTGTGTGTTTGTCAATAGTATCTGGCAGTATGTTGTGTGTGTCTATGATACCTGGTAGTATGTTGTATCTGTCAGTGATATCTGGTTGTATGTTGTATCTGTCAGTGATATCTAGTATCATGTTGTATCTGTCAGTGATGTCTGGTAGTATGTTGTATGTGTCAGTGATATCTGGTAATATGTTGTGTGTGTCAGTAATATCTAGTAACATGTTGTATCACTCAGTGATATCTGGTAGTATGTTGTATGTGTCAGTGATATCTGGTAGTATGTTGTATGTGTCAGTGATATCTGGTAATATGTTGTGTGTGTCAGTGATGTCTGGTAGTATGTTGTATGTGTCAGTGATGTCTGGTAGTATGTTGTATGTGTCAGTGATGTCTGGTAGTATGTTGTATGTGTCAGTGATATCTGGTAGTATGTTGTATGTGTCAGTGATATCTGGTAGTATGTTGTATGTGTCAGTGATATCTGGTAACATCTTGTGTGTGTCAGTGATATCTGGTAGTATGTTGTATCTGTCAGTGATGTCTGGTAGTATGTTGTATGTGTCAGTGATATCTGGTAATATGTTGTGTGTGTCAGTAATATCTAGTAACATGTTGTATTGCTCAGTGATATCTGGTAATATATTGTGTGTGTCAGTGATATCTGGTAACATGTATCTCTCAGTGATATCTAGTAACATGTTGTATCACTCAGTTATATCTGGTAGTATGTTGTATGTGTCAGTGATATCTGGTAGTATGTTGTGTGTGTCTGTGATATCTGGTAGTATGTTGTATGTGTCAGTCCCAGGAAGGTTAACCCGGTCAACAAATGCCCGCAGAAGTTGGATGTGTCGGCCTAACGGCACAAGAACACAGCTCTGCTGTAAACAGGCACAACGCAATCACGTCCAAAAAAGAACTCAGGATGAACGCAGAAGAAGAAGAAGAAGAAGTATGTGTCAGTGATATCTGGTAGTATGTTGTATGTGTCAGTGATATCTGGTAGTATGTTGTATGTGTCAGTGATATATGTGTCAGTGATATCATCATCATCATCATCATCATCATCATCATCCAGTGTCATCACCATCAACATCCAGGGTCATCATAATCATCCAGTATCAACATCCAGTGTCATCATCATCAACATCCAATGTCATCATCATCAACATCCAGTGTCATAATCATCAACATCCAGTGTCATCATCATCAACATCCAGTATCATCATCATAAACATCCAGTGTCATCATCATAAACATCCAGTGTCATCATCATAAACATCCAGTGTCATCATCATAAACATCCAGTATCATCATCATAAACATCCAGTGTCATCATCATAAACATCCAGTGTCATCATCATCAACATCCAGTGTCATCATCAACATCCAGTGTCATCATCATCAACATCCAGTATCATCATCGCTATCATTTGGTGTCATCATTCAGTATCATCTAATGTCAGCATTATTGTCATCCAGTGTCATCATCATTATCATCTAGTGTCATCATCCAGTGTCAAGATCATCATCATCCAGAGTTATCATCTGCATCCAGTGTCATCTTAATCATTCAGCATCATCATCCAGTGTCATCATCACCATCATTCAGTGTCATTATCATCCATCATCATCCAGTGTCATTATCATCAGCATCCAATGTTATCATCATCATCCTCCCGTGTGTTGCCGGGGCCCATAAGGGAAGCAAAGAATAGCAATACTGTAGCCTACCATGCATGTCGTAAGAGGCGACTAAGGAGGCTTGACGGTTCCGTCGCCCTGCTACTGAGTGAGTGCGTGGCGCGACACTGTGAGCTGTGAGTTTCATGTGAAATGCTTTTTTAATCTGCCTGAGGTTCTTTGGAACGTGACTGCATGTTCAGAGTTATGGCAGGTGGCTATGTCCCAGAGTTGACCGGTTTTTGCCTTATGCAGAAATGCGTGGTTGCTGGGCTTCTGGTTGACTGCCACTGCCATCGACGATGAACTGTATTTTCTTGGACTGTGTGGGTGAACATCTAGGAAACATTCAGATAGGAAAATGACAGCCGATTCCATCAGAGATGAGTTGGTTTTTCGTGGGGGACTGGTGTGTTGACATTCTGGTGGCGGCATTATGCACAGTGTATCTGTGCGGGCTGTTGTTTGTCGAGACTCCTGTCTTTTCCACTTTTCATATTGGGCAGTGAGGAGCGTTTTGTGTGATATTCACTGGCACAGGAACGGAGCATAATGGGGACGACCTGTTGCTGTGAAGTTGGAACTGCGACTAACTAACTAACATCCAATGTCATCATAAACATCCAGTGTTGTCATCGCTATCATTTGGTGTCATCATTCAGTATCATCTAATGTCAGCATTATTGTCATCCAGTGTCATTATCATCTAGTGTCATCATCATCCAGTGTCAAGATCATCATCATCCAGAGTTATCATCTGCATCCAGTGTCATCTTAATCATTCAGCATCATCATCCAGTGTCATCATCACCATCATTCAGTGTCATTATCATCCATCATCATCCAGTGTCATTATCATCAGCATCCAATGTTATCATCATCATCCAGTGTCATTATCATCAGCATCCAGTGTCATGCGCTAGTGATTTCCATCAGTTGTGTATGTCAGGATTGTATGTCAATGATGGCCTTTCAACAGTTGTGTATGTCAGGATTGTATGTCAGTGATAGCCTCTCAACACTTGTGTGTGTCAGGATTGTATGTCAGCGATGGCCTTTCAACAGTTGTGTATGTCAGGATTGTATATCAGTGACGGCCTTTCAACAGTTGTGTATGTCAGTGATGGCCTTTCAACAGTTGTGTGTGTCAGGATTGTATGTCGTGATGGCATTTCAACAGTTGTGTGTCAGGATTGTATGTCAGTGATGGCATTTCAACAGTTGTGTATGTCAGTGATGGCCTTTCAACAGTTGTAAATGTCAGGATTGTATGTCAGTGATGGCCTTTCTACAGTTGTGTATGTCAGTGATGACCTTTCTACAGTTGTAAATGTCAGGATTGTATGTCAGTGATGACCTTTCTACAGTTGTAAATGTCAGGATTGTATGTCAGTGATGACCTTTCAACAGTTGTAAATGTCAGGATTGTATATCAGTGATGGCCTTTCTACAGTTGTGTATATCAGTGATGACCTTTCAACAGTTGTAAATGTCAGGATTGTATATCAGTGATGGCCTTTCTACAGTTGTGTATATCAGTGATGACCTTTCAAACAGTTGTAAATGTCAGGATTGTATGTCAGTGATGACCTTTCTACAGTTGTAATGTCAGGATTGTATATCAGTGATGGCCTTTTCTACAGTTGTGTATATCAGTGATGACCCTTTCAACAGTTGTAAATGTCAGGATTGTATGTCAGTGATGCCTTCTACAGTTGTTGTATATCAGTGATGACCTTTCAACAGTTGTAAATGTCAGGATTGTATATCAGTGATGGCCTTTCTACAGTTGTGTATATCAGTGATGACCTTTCAACAGTTGTAAATGTCAGATTGTATGTCAGTGATGACCTTTCTACAGTTGTAAATGTCAGGATTGTATATCAGTGATGGCCTTTTCTACAGTTGTGTATATCAGTGATGACCTTTCAACAGTTGTAAAGTCAGGATTGTATGTCAGTGATGGCCTTTCTACAGTTGTAAATGTCAGGATTGTATGTCAGTGATGGCCTTTCTACAGTTTGTAAATGTCAGGATTGTATGTCAGTGATGACCTTTCAACAGTTGTAAATGTCAGGATTGTATATCAGTGATGGCCTTTCTACAGTTGTGTATATCAGCTGATGACCTTTCAACAGTTGTAAATGTCAGGATTGTATATCAGTGATGGGCCTTTCTACAGTTGTGTATATCAGTGATGACCTTTCAACAGTTGTAAATGTCAGGATTGTATGTCAGTGATGACCTTTCTACAGTTGTAAATGTCAGGATTGTATGTCAGTGATGACCTTTCTACAGTTGTAAATGTCAGGATTGTATATCAGTGATGGCCTTTCTACAGTTGTGTATATCAGTGATGACCTTTCAACAGTTGTAAAATGTCAGGATTGTATGTCAGTGATGACCTTTCAACAGTTGTAAATGTCAGGATTGTATATCAGTGATGGCCTTTCTACAGTTGTGTATATCAGTGATGACCTTTCTACAGTTGTAAATGTCAGGATTGTATGTCAGTGATGACCTTTCAACAGTTGTAAATGTCAGGATTGTATGTCAGTGATGACCTTTCAACAGTTGTAAATGTCAGGATTGTATGTCAGTGATGGCCTTTCTACAGTTGTGTATATCAGTGATGACCTTTCTACAGTTGTGTATATCAGTGATGGCCTTTCTACAGTTGTGTATATCAGTGATGGCCTTTCTACAGTTGTGTATATCAGTGATGGCCTTTCTACAGTTGTGTATATCAGTGATGCCTTTCTACAGTTGTGTATATCAGTGATGGCCTTTCTACAGTTGTGTATATCAGTGATGGCCTTTCTACAGTTGTGTATATCAGTGATGACCTTTCAACAGTTGTAAATGTCAGGATTGTATGTCAGTGATGACCTTTCTACAGTTGTAAATGTCAGGATTGTATGTCAGTGATGGCCTTTCTACAGTTGTGTATATCAGTGATGGCCTTTCTACAGTTGTAAATGTCAGGATTGTATGTCAGTTATGGCCTTTCTACAGTTGTGTATATCAGTGATGACCTTTCAACAGTTGTAAATGTCAGGATTGTATGTCAGTGATGGCCTTTCTACAGTTGTGTATGTCAGTGATGGCCTTTCTACAGTTGTGTATATCAGTGATGGCCTTTCTACAGTTGTGTATATCAGTGATGGCCTTTCTACAGTTGTGTATATCAGTGATGACCTTTCAACAGTTGTGTATATCAGTGATGGCCTTTCTACAGTTGTGTATATCAGTGATGACCTTTCCTACAGGTGTGTATATCAGTGATGGCCTTTCTACAGTTTGTGTATATCAGTGATGACCTTTCAACAGTTGTGTATATCAGTGATGGCCTTTCTACAGTTGTGTATATCAGTGATGACCTTTCTACAGTTGTGTATATCAGTGATGGCCTTTCTACAGTTGTGTATGTCAGTGATGGCCTTTCTACAGTTGTGTATATCAGTGATGGCCTTTCTACAGTTTGTGTATGTCAGTGATGGCCTTTCTACAGTTGTAAATGTCAGGATTGTATGTCAGTGATGGCCTTTTCTACAGTTGTAAAATGTCAGGATTGTATGTCAGTGATGGCCTTTCTACAGTTGTAATGTCAGGATTGTATGTCAGTGATGACCTTTCTACAGTTGTGTATATCAGTGATGGCCTTTCTACAGTTGTAATGTCAGGATTGTATGTCAGTGATGACCTTTCTACAGTTGTGTATATCAGTGATGACCTTTCTACAGTTGTGTATATCAGTGATGGACCTTTCTACAGTTGTGTATATCAGTGATGACCTTTCTACAGTTGTGTATATCAGTGATGGCCTTTCTACAGTTGTGTATATCAGTGATGGCCTTTCTACAGTTGTGTATATCAGTGATGGCCTTTCAACAGTTGTAAATGTCAGGATTGTATGTCAGTGACAACCTATTTCAACAGTTGTGTGTGTCAGGATTGTATGTCAGTGACAACCTTTCAACAGTTGTGTGTGTCAGGATTGTATGCCAGTGACAACCTTTCAACAGTTGTGTGTGTCAGGATTGTATGTCAGTGACAACCTTTCAACAGTTGTGTAGGTCAGGACTGTATGTCAGTGATGGCCTTTCAACAACTATGTATTGCTAGTGACTTCCTGAAGACAGGAAATTGTCAGTGGCATCTTGTGACAGTTTATACGTGCATGGCATCAATTGAACAGCTGAATGCCAGTGACAGCAATATGGGAACAATTGTATCATCATTGACATAATTTAGACAGTTAATTCACCAGTGACGTCAGAAATAGTTGTCTTCTTGGTGCAGGTTATATGTCAGTGACATATGTCATCTATTTGCAGATACAATTTCAGTGACATATGTCATCTATTAGTTGGGTAAATACCAGTGGCATATGTCATCTATTTGTTGATTAAATACCAGTGACACATGTCATGTATTTGCAGGTTAAATGTCAGTGACATATGTCATCTATTTGCAGGTTAAATATCAGTGACACATGTCATCTATTTGCAGGTTAAATGCCAGTGACATATGTCATCTCATTGCAGGTGACAATTTACCATCTCCTGAAGTTGTTCCAGAGCGAGACAGATGTCATGCTCGGCAAAAAGTCCCTGGTGGTTGAGTACTACGATGAGATAGTACGTTGTGTGATGAGTTGAGTGTTGTATTGTGATGATGTCTTTGTTGTACTGTATTGGGATGGCATGCACACTGTACTGTGATGAGATGTCGTGTACATTGATGAGATGGAATGTGCACTGTACTGTGATATGTTATGTGCATGATGAGATGGAATGTACACTGATTGATTGATTGAATTGACTATGAAGAGATAATATGGTTTATTGTACTTTGATGAGATGAGATGTGTATTGTAGTGTGATGAGTGTGTATTGTAGTCTGATGAGATATGTATTGTAGTCTGATGAGATGAGATGTGCATATTGTAGTGTGATGAGATGAGATGTATATTGTAGTGTGATGAGATGTGTATTGTAGTGGATCAGATGTGTATTGTAGTGTGATGAGATGGTATATTGTAGTGTGATAAGTTGAGATGTGTATTGTAGTGTGATGAGATGTATATTGTAAGTGTGATGAGTTGAGATGTGTATTGTATTGTGATTGAGATGGAGATGGGTATTGTAGTGTGATGAGATGAGATGTATATTGTAGTGTGATGAGATGTGTATTGTATTTGTGAAGATGAGATGTGTATTGTATTGTGATGAGAGAGATGGGTATTTGTATTGTGATGAGATGTGTATTGTGATGAGATGTGTATTGTATTGTGATGAGATGTGTATTGTAGTGTGATGAGATGTGTATTGTATTAATAATAATAATAATAATAATAAGTCTTTATTTTCAAAGGGTTAAGAATTGGGCACGCAGGCCCGTCTGACATTCTGCCCTTCTTCTCTATTTCCTCTCATACATTCTTTCATTCAACATCACTTATGAAGCAACTTTTGACAACAAAAGAACAGTAAAACGCATGAAAAATAATCAATAACAAATGACTCACTGAGGCAGTGTTTAACATGGGCATTATAAATACCTAAGGAGGGTGTAACGTGCCATACATAAGGGAATGTTTTTTGGCTAGTTGTCGTTTGAGATAAGTTACCATTATTGTCTTTTTTGTGTTATTTGTTATGGGGGCATGTAGTCTGTACTAAGGTAGTGTTCAAACAGGTTGCGAATGTATGAATCATGATTGGTGGTGTCTTTGATTTCTTGTGGAAGATTGTTCCACAACTGAGCGGCAGAGTATGCTAAGCTTGTTTTATATAAGTCTATCCTATGTGAAGATGAGATGTGTATTGTAGTGTGATGAGGTGATATGTGTTTAGTACTGTGGTCAGATTGTGTGTTGTCCCTAAGATGACAGTAGAGACTGTGCCGAGTGCTGCTGCTGATCCACGTGTCCTGTGTTGTTTCGCAGGTGTTCCAGGACCCAACACTGACCTTACACTCGCTGCTGACCAACACACCAGCTTTGACCATCGGCCCCTACAAACACGAGACAGACTGTGAGTAACCCAGCCATCTGATTGGTCTCAGCTCTGGCTTCTGTGCTTCTCCCCTCTACTCTGGCTTCTTTGCTTCTCCCCTCAACTTTTTCATCACATGCTTCAGTTTTTTTTTAGTCAAAGGATCAACATCACCGCACATGGATTCTTCAGGTACAGATGAAGGCAAGACGTCAAAAGGGAGGCAAAAGAACTGCATAATTTCTATCATGAAAGAATGAAGAGACAAATGAAGACAAACGGGAACCATGAACACCAACACTGCTAACATAAAGGATGGAGAGTGGCTGAGGTGAATGGCAAAGAGAACTCCACAACGTGAATGGGCAGACTGTGGTAACGGAACTTGCCAGTTCCATGGTGACAAACACACCGCCCAATCGTCACATCTGATGCAGACTTCTCGGCCAAACTATCCGTTCATGGTGACAACACACCCGCCCAATCATCACTCTGACGCCAGACTTTCTCGGCCAAACTTAATCAGTTCCCTGGTGACAACACACCCGCCCAATCTTCACATCTGACGCAGACTTTCTCGGCCAAACTTAATCAGTTCCATGGTGAAACACACCTCGCCCCGCCAATCATCACATCTGACAGCAGACTTTCTCGGCCAAACTTATCAGTTCCATGCTGACAACACACCCGCCCAATCATCACATTCTGACGCAGGCTTTCTCGGCCAAACTTATCAGTTCCCCTGGTAACAACACACCCGCCCAATCTTCACAATCTAACGCAGACTTTCTCGCCAAGCTTATCAGTTCCAGTGCTGACAACACACCCGCCCAATCATCACATCTGACGCAGACTTTCTCAAGCCAAACTTATCAGTTCATGCTGACAACACACCCGCACCAATCGTCACATCTGACGCAGACTTTCTCGGCCAAACTTATCAGTTTCATGCTGACAACACACCCGCCCAATCATCACATCTGACACAGACTTTCTCGACCAAAACTTAATCAGTTCTATGTGACAACACACCCGCCCCAATCGTCACATCTGACGCAGACTTTCTTGCGCCAAACTTATCAGTTCCATGGTGACAACACACCCCCCAATCTTCACATCTGACGCAGACTTTCTCGACCAAACTTGTCAGCTACATGGTGACAACACCCCCCCCCCCCCCCCCCCCCCAATCTTCACATCTGACGCAGACTTTCTCTGCCAAACACACCTTCCTCTGGTTGGTCAGGCTGCCTACTCTCCTGACACGGCTCGTATGGCCCAGTATGAGTTGCCAGGAGACATGCAACAGCCACACTATTACCCCACCCCCAGAGGTCTTCTGGTGATATCCTGTATGCATGACTTCACTTGTGATGTCCTGTATGTGTGACCTTCACTTGTGATGTCCTGTATATGTGACCTTCACTGTGATGTCCTGTATAGTGACCTTCACTTGTGATGTCCTGTATGTGTAACCTTCACTTGTGATGTCCTGTATGTGTAACCTTCACTTGTGATGTCCTGTAGTGTGACCTTCACTTGTGATGTTCCTGTAGTTGTGACCTTCACTTTGTGATGTCCTGTATGTGTAACCTTCACTTGTGATGTCCTGTATATGTAACCTTCACTTGTGATGTCCTGTAGTGTGACCTTCACATTGTGATGTCCTAGATGTGTTGACCTTCACTTGTGATGTCCGGTAGTGTGACCTTGACTTGTGATGTCCTGTATGTGTGGCCTTCACATGTGATGTCCTATATGTATGACCTTCACTTGTGATGTCCTGCATGTGTGACCTTCACTTGTGATGTCCAGTGTGTGTGACCTTCACTTGTGATGTCCAGTGTGTGTGACCTTCACTTGTGATGTCCTGTATGTGTGACCTTCACTTGTGATTGTCCCTGTATGTGTGACCTTCACTTGTGATGCCCTGTATGTGTGACCTTCACTTGTGATGCCCTGTATGTGTGGACTTCACTTGTGATGTCCTGCATTGTGTGACCTTCACTTGTGATGTCCTGCACATTTGAACTTCACTTGTGATGTCCTGTACATGTGACCTTCACTTATGATGTCCTGTATGTGTGACCTTCACTTGTGATGTCTGGTATGTGTAACCTTCACTTGCAATGTCCTGCACATGTGACCTTCACTTGTGATGTCCTGTACGTTTGAACTTTACTTGTGATGTCCTGTATGTTTGACCTTCACTTGTGATGTCCTGTATGTGTGGCCTTCACTTGAGATGTCCTGTACATTTGACCTTCACTTGTGACGTCCTATATACATGACCTTCACTTGTGACGTCCTGTATGCATGACCTTCAGTTGTGCAGTAAATGAATATTTGACCTCTGACACTGAACTCACAACTTGTCCTTGACTTTCAGTTGAAGAGAAGAGGGAGCGGACACAGAACAAAATCCTGAATGCTCACAGCAAGATCCGTTGTGAGATTGACCAGCTGAACGAGAAACTCAAGAAGTCCAAGGACACCATCGCCAAGATGAAGAAGGACATTAGTAAACTTGAGGAGGGCTTGACCATCGAAGCAGGACGTGACTGTCTAGTGATGTCTGCTAGGTCTGGCTCTTCAGTGTTGGTTGTTGTATTTCTGATGGGAGACAGTGTTGGTTGTTGTATATCTGATGGGAGACAGTGTTGGTTGTTGGATAGCTGATGGGAGACAGTGTTGGTTGTTGTATATCTGATGGGAGACAGTGTTGGTTGTTGTATATCTAATGGAGACAGTGTTGTTGTTATATCTGATGGGAGACAGTGTTGTGATGGGTGACTGTCTAGTCACATCTGCTAGGTCTGGCTCTTCAGTGTTGGTTGTTGTATATCTGATGGGAGACAGTGTTGGTTGTTGGATAGCTGATGGGAGACAGTGTTGGCTGTGTATTTCTGATGGGAGACAGTGTTGGTTGTTGTATATCTGATGGGAGACAGTGTTGGTTGTTGGATAGCTGATGGGAGACAGTGTTGGATAGCTGATGGGAGACAGTGTTGGTTGTTGTATATCTGATGGGAGACAGTGTTGGTTGTTGGATATCTGATGGGAGTCAGTGTTGGGTGTTGGATATCTGATGGGGAAACTGTGTTGGTTGTTGGATATCTGATGGGAGATAGTGTTGGATATTTGATGGTAGACATTGTTGGGTGTTTGATATCTGATTGAAGACATTGTTGGTTGTTAGATATCTGATGGAAGACATTGTTTGTTGTTGTATATGCGATAGGAGACAATGTTGGTTGTTGTATATCTGATAGGAGACAGTGTTGGTTGTTGTATATCTGATAGGAGACAGTGTTGGTTGTTGTATATCTGATAGAAGACAGTGTTGGTTGTTGTATATCTGATAGAAGACAGTGTTGGTTGTTGTATATCTGATAGGAAGACAGTGTTGGTTGTTGTCTAGTCTGTTGGGAGATGTGTGATTTTTTAAGATGTATATGATCTGCTTGATATGTCTGATGTATTGAAATATTAGGCTGCTTGAGATATCTGATGTGGTAGACATATTTTATAGACATGAGGTGTCCAGTGTGTTTTAGTGTTTATTACATGTGGGTACCAAACGAAGAATAGTTGTACAATCCTGATTGTTGTGTTGACTGTGACATATTGTACAATCCTGATTGATGTGTTCACTGTGACATACTGATGCCCCAGCCTTGGGCTGTGTACTGGAGTTTGCCACAGTTGATGTGTTGGCTGTAACATATTGATACCCCAGCCTTGCACTGTTTACTTGCGTTTGCCGCAGTTGATGTGTGGCCAGTTCCCAGGTCAGAATTTGCTAGCCGTGTGCACTGATAACTTGAAATGTCATTGACTCTCAGCAGTTTAACAATCTGACACATATGACAATATCATGTCACAGGAGACAGCCAGGTATGTCATAGACTTGGACAACAGAATGACAACTTGGCACATACATGGCACTGGAGACTGACCAGACTTCTCCCAGCACTCTCGTGGAGACTGACAGATGTCTCCCAATGCTCTTCTGGAGACTGACAGACTTCTCCCAGCACTCTCCTGGAGACTGACAGACTTCTCCCAGCACTCTCCTGGAGACTGACAGACTTCTCCCAGCACTCTCCTGGAGACTGACAGATGTCTCCCAATGCTCTTCTGGAGACTGACAGATGTCCTCCCAATGCTCTTCTGGAGACTGACAGACTTCTCCCAGCACTCTCCTGGAGACTGACAGACTTCTCCCAGTGCTCCTGCCAGTGTTGGGGGTTTCAGGATGACCTTCTGGGGATGGAGCAAGGCCCCAGCGCTGCACATGGTGTCTTCTCATAGCTCAGATTGAATCATTGTCAGCTTGGGAACCAGTCACACACCAACAGGGATTGGTAGAGCAGGGGATCAACCAACCAGGATTCTGTGTGGCCGAGAGAGTCTGAAGCACATGCGAAGAATGGGCAGATGTCTTGTGATGCTGGAGATGTCCAGTTACAATTTCCCCACAGGTGTGTTTGTTTACGTCATACAGGATCACGAAAGTGATGGTTCAGACTTTCTGGTCAAGCACAACATTCCACTCATTCGTCAGGGCTCCCGACTTTTCTCGCATGGCTTATTGTGATGTTTATTTCTCAGCTGGAAATGTGGCTGAAAAGTTACACGACTCGGGTCACGAGAAGACATGTAGAGCACGGCATCCGCGTTGTACTCCATTATCAAAGAGGCCTCGAAATGCCTGAAACAATAGCAGAACTGCTGGGGGGGGGGGGGGGGGGGGGGAGTGTTCACTTCCAAGAAGGACTACTTCGATGGAGAAGGCATTCATGCTGCAACAGTGATGTCCCTGAGACAGCCAGCCAGCTCACCATATTCACAGATAACAATATGAATTGCAAGCAATTAAGTATATTTAGCTCCTGCGAAAGAAGAGACATGCTAAACACAGACACAATGTACATACCTTACACAGAACATCATAACACTGGTGAAAATGAAGTGTGACTTATCCAAAATCAGAATAAATAAATAAATGTTTGCATATCCTTTACAGGACATCGCTGTCAACATCATCAGCATCTTTCGCTGATTGTTGATTTCTTGGCAAGATTACGCTCAGTAGTTTGCCATTGCTTTCTGATCGGCCGGCTCACATACCCCGTAAGTTACAGACTGCGATTTCGAACCACTGCTGATTCTCACCGTCCGTCACGTTACTTACAGATTACGGAGAAAAGTCGCTAACCTCTAGGCCGGCCAGGAAGCCAGCTCCAAAATTAGAAACAATCAATAAATATATCAAATGAAATCATAAAATACAAAAATAAGTAGCAAAGGACCCAAATCCTGCTGCAGCCGCTGCTTTTTCATTTGTTCTAAATACAATAACAGGGTCAAGAGTCACGGATGTGAACATAATCTCAGTTCTAAATACAAATAACAGGGTCAAGAGTCACGGATTGTGAACATAATCTCAGTTCTAAATACAAATAACAGAGTCAAGAGTCACGGATGTGAACATAATCTCAGTTCTAAATACAAATAACAGAGTCAAGAGTCACGGATGTGAATATAATCTCAGTTTAATCTGGCAAACAGCAGACAGGCGGCTGTCAGGTCACGTGCTTGTCGTGGGTGGTGTGTCGTCACATACAGAATGGTCTCCTCACATCGGCTGGCAGAAGATACACAAAATATGACATAAGATCGGAGGCAGAAGATTACACACACTATGACAGACATAAGACCGGAGGCAGAAAGTGTGGGACGGTTGATGTATGCCATCAATGTTCAAAACAGCAAGTGTTCACATGACCTGAGCAGTTCTCTGATGCCCTGCAAACTAAGCTTACGTGATCAGTCTCATCAAGGGATGAACCAGCACAGAGGGAGCATCACTCATGTTCTCTAGCAGATGGCACGGACATTCAAGGTTCTCCACATATCTCTGCCATCGGTGATCAGTCTGATCAAGTGATGAACCAACATCAATCATGTGCCCTACCAGATGGCACACATCTGTGTCCTCAGTGATCAGTCTGATCAAGTGATGAACCAACATCACTCATGTGCCCTACCAGATGGCACACATCTGTGTCCTCAGTGATCAGTCTGATTCAAGTGATGAACCAACATCACTCATGTGCCCTACCAGATGGCACATATCTCAGTCCTCGGTGATCAGTCTGATCAAGTGATGAACCAGCATCACTCATGTGCCCTACCAGATGGCAATATCTCAGTCCTCGGTGATCCCCGGGAAGGTTAACCCGGTCAACAAATGCCCGCAGAAGTCGGATGTGTCGGCCTAACGGCGCAAGAACGCAGCTCTGCTGTAAACAGGCACAACGCAATCACATCCGAAAAAAACTCCGGATGAACGAAGAAGAAGAAGTCCTCGGTGATCAGTCTGATCAAGTGATGAACCAGCATCACTCATGTGCGCCTACCAGATGGCACATATCTCTGTCCTCGGGTTCTGGATCGATTATATTAACCACTAGCTGACCCGGCCCGGCTTCGCCCAGTACATGGCGGGGATCTATCTATCTATCTATCTATCTATCTATCTGTCTATCTATCTATCTATCTATCTATCTATCTATCTATCTATCTATCTATATTCGGCCCGTTCCCGTTGCGGGAAAAATGGGTTCGAAAATGTTCACATATCTAAATAGATCCATTATTTTTACGACGGCCCTTTCCCGTTCCGTTGCGGGGAAAATGAGTTCGAAAATTTTCCGTATTTAAACGGCCCTTTCCGTTTCCATTGCGGGAAAATGGGTTCGAAAATTTTCACGGTTTTTAAAATAGATGCATCATTTTTAAGAAAACTGTGAAAATGCCTTAAAGATTTTATCATATTATAACGCATATGACTGTAGATAACTACTTTAAACATTTTATGAAACTGAAGAAAAATACAACAATTATTTAAATTACATAATACTACATGCTACTAAAAGTATGTCCCTTGATATAACTTTTCTTAAGTTAAGTCCCCTTGCAATATTTTAATTAAATTCAATTTAATACGTAAATAACTGTTTTTAAACTAACAAACTATGCCAGTTGGCTTGGCGGGAATGAGAACATCTGTAGAAAATGTCATCTCAACCGGATCGACCGTTCGCGAACGCATAAGAGGCATTTTCTACCACTGTTTTCAGTGTTACGATGTTTTTCAAAGCCTCTCTTCTCATTACATGACTCCTTTGTAGCTATATATATAATTTTCTGCTTTCATTAGCCTCTTAACAGGGACGTTAGTTACTTTGAGAGTCCAAGTATTCACAACATTCGTCTGAGGAACCACATCTCTGCTGCCTCCAAGCTCTTCCTGGTTTCTTTCTTTCACAGTCCAAGACACACTGTCATACAGCAGAGCAGGTTCTATATACATTTTAGTACTCTATGACATGTGATGATAGTGGTTTATTACATAGATACTTCTTTCATCTTAAGTCCAACCTTTTCTTAAGTCTGTTTACTACTGGCTGTAATCGTTGTCACGTTTCTTCCATCTGATTACATGAGTAAACACAACATTACGTCAGTCACAAGACCCGACTCAACACAGCATGACGTCAGTCACAGCACATGACTCAACACAACATTACGTCTATCACGAGACCCGACTCAACACAGCATGACGTCAGTCACAGCACATGACTCAACACAACATTACGTCTATCACGAGACCCGACTCAACACAGCATGACGTCAATCACAGCACATTACTCAACACAACATTACGTCTATCACGAGACCCGACTCAACACAGCATTACGTCTATCACGAGGCCCGACTCAACACAACATTACGTCTATCATGAGACCCGACTCAACACAACATTACGTCTATCACGAGACCCGACTCAACACAACATTACGTCTATCTCGAGACCCGACTCAACACAAGATGACGTCTTTCACGAGACCCGACTCAACACAACATTACGTCTATCTCGAGACCCGACTCAACACAACATTACGTCTATCTCGAGACCCGACTTAACACAAGATGACGTCTATCACGAGACCCGACTCAACACAACATTACGTCTATCTCGAGACCCGACTCAACACAACATTACGTCTATCTCGAGACCCGACTCAACACAAGATGACGTATATCTTGAGACCCGACTCAATACAAGATGACGTATATCACGAGACCCGACTCAACACAAGATGACGTCTATCACGAGACCCGACTCAACACAGCATGTCGTCTATCACGAGACCAGACTCAACACAACATTACGTCTATCTCGAGACCCGACTCAACACAGCATGTCGTCTATCACGAGACCAGACTCAACACAACATTACGTCTATCTCGAGACCCGACTCAACACAGCATGACATTGGTACTCACCAGTTATGACCTTCCACACTGACCGCGTGGCCTGAGAGTATGATCACGTGATCCTCCAGACGGCAGGCGTGGCGCGAGGCCGTGTCCTCCGGTGTGTCACCTGTAGGGGTCAAGGACGCGGAGTCCACGACAGCCGGGCTGACGGCAGACACTGGGGGAGGACAGTCTGAGCGTTAGATCTGTGTGTGAGCGTTAGATCTGTGTGAGCGTTAGATCTGTGTGAGCGTTAGATCTGTGTGAGCGATGGATCTGTGTGACCGTTAGATCTGTGTGAGTGTTGGATCTGTGTGAGTGTTGGATCTGTGAGAGCGTTAGATCTGTGTGAGCGTTGGACCTGTGTGAGTGTTGGATCTGTGTGACCGTTAGATCTGTGTGAGTGTTGGATCTGTGTGAGCGTTAGATCTGTGTGAGTGTTGGATCTGTGTGACCGATGGATCTGTGTGAGCGTTGGATCTGTGTGAGCGTTAGATCTGTGTCTTCCGGTGTGTCACCTGTAGGGTTCAAGGACGCGGAGTCCACAGCAGCCGGACTGACGGCAGACACTAGGGGAGGACAGTCTGAGCATTAGATCTGTGTGAGCGTTAGATCTGCGTGAGCGTTAGATCTGTGTGAGTGTTGGATCTGTGTGAGTGTTGGATCTGTGTGACCGTTAGATCTGTGTGTGTTGGATCTGTGTGAGCGTTAGATCTGTGTGAGTGTTGGATCCGTGTGAGCGTTAGATCTGTGTGAGCGTTGGATCTGTGTGAGCGTTGAATCTGTGTGAGCGTTGAATCTGTGTGAGCGTTGTATCTGTGTGAGCGTTAGATCTGTGTGAGCGTTGAATCTGTGTGAGCGTTAGATCTGTTTGAGTGTTAGATCTGTGTGAGTGTTAGATCTGTGTGAGCGTTAGATCTGTGTGACTGTTGGATCTGTGTGAGCGTTAGATCTGTGTGAGCGTTGGATCTGTATGAGGGTTTAGATCTGTCTGAGCTTTAGATCTGTGTGAACTTTAGATCTGTGAGCGTTAGATCTGTGTGAGCGTTAGGTCTGTGTGAGCGTTAGATCTGTGTGAGCGTTAGATCTGTGTGAGCGTTAGGTCTGTGTGAGCGTTAGGTCTGTGTGAGCGTTAGATCTGTGTGAGCGTTAGAGCTCGCAGTGTATTGTACATGACAGGGGGGACATTTGTTGTACAAGGCAGTGAGGGAATTTGTTGTACATGGGGGGGGGGGGGGGGGGGGGGTACATTTGTTTTACGTGGCGGTGGGGGGCATTTGTTGTAGAGTGGTGGGGTGGGGGAGATCATTTATTGTACATGTCTGGTGGAAATTGTTGTTCATGTCTTGAGGGGAGGGATTTGTTGTACATGTCTGGGGGAGGGGTATTTGTTGTGCATGTCGGGGAGGGGGGGGGCCTTTGTTTTACATGTCGGGGGGGGGGATATTTGTTGTGCATGTCTTGGGGGGGGGGGGGATTTGTTGTACATGTCTGGGGGAGGGGCATTTGTTGTGCATGTCTGGTGGAAATTGTTGTTCATGTCTTGAGGGGAGGGATTTGTTGTACATGTCTGGGGGAGGGGTATTTGTTGTGCATGTCGGGGAGGGGGGGGCCTTTGTTTTACATGTCGGGGGGGGGGGGGATATTTGTTGTGCATGTCTTGGGGGGGGGATTTGTTGTACATGTCTGGGGAGGGGCATTTGTTGTACATGTCTGGGGGAGGGGCATTTGTTGTGCATGTCTGGGGGAGGGGCATTTGTTGTACATGTCTGGGGGAGGGGCATTTGTTGTACATGTCTGGGGGAGGGGCATTTGTTGTACATGTCTGGGGGAGGGGCATTTGTTGTACATGTCTGGGGAGGGGCATTTGTTGTGCATGTCTTGGGGGGGGGGGGGATTTGTTGTACATGTCTGGGGGAGGGCATTTGTTGTGCATGTCTTGGGGGGGGATTTGTTGTGCATGTCTTGGGGGGGGGGGGATTTGTTGTACATGTCTGGGGGGGGATTGTTGTACATGTCTGGGGGAGGGGCATTTGTTGTGCATGTCTGGGGGAGGGGCATTTGTTGTGCATGTCTGGGGGAGGGGCATTTGTTGTGCATGTCTGGGGGAGGGGCATTTGTTGTACATGTCTGGGGGAGGGGCATTTGTTGTGCATGTCTGGGGGAGAGGCATTTGTTGTGCATGTCTGGGGGAGGGGCATTTGTTGTACATGTCTGGGGGAGGGGGCATTTGTTGTGCATGTCTGGGGGAGGGGCATTTGTTGTACATGTCTGGGGGAGGGGCATTTGTTGTACATGTCTGGGGGAGGGGCATTTGTTGTACATGTCTGGGGGAGGGGCATTTTGTCTGTACATGTCTGGGGGAGGGCATTTGTTGTACATGTCTAGGGGAGGGGGCATTTGTTTGTACATGTCTGGGGAGGGGCATTTGTTGTACATGTCTGGGGGAGGGGCATTTTGTTGTACATGTCTGGGGGAGGGGCATTTGTTGTACATGTCTGGGGCGGGGGAAGGACATTTTTTGTGCATGTCTGGGGATAGGGCATTTGTACGTGTGTGCGGGGGGGGGGGGGCATTTGTTCTACATGATTAGGGGGCAGTTGTTGTACATGTCGGGGGAGGGGGGCCTTTGTTGTGCATGTCTGGTTGGCATTGTTGTACATGTCTGGTGGTGGGGGGAGGGGGAGGAGCTCATTTTGTTACATACAGGATGGAATTTGTGTAACATGTCCTGGGGGAGGATTTGTTGCACGTGTCGGGGGGGGGGGTAGCATTTGTGTGCATGTCTTGGGAACATTTTGTTGTACATGTTTGTTGTTATGTATTCTTCACAATAACCAACTTTTGATTTCTGGATCAGTCGCGTGTAATCTGATATTTCTGGATCAGTCGGCTGTAATCTGATATTCTGGATCAGTCGGCTGTAATGTGACTATTCTGGATCAGTCGGCTGTAATGTGATATTTCTGGATCAGTCGGCTGTAATGTGATATTTCTGAATCAGTCGGCTGGTAATGTGATATTCTGGATCAGTCGGCTGTAATGTGATATTCTGAATCAGTCGGCTGTAATGTTGATATTTCTGAATCAGTCGGCTGTAATGCGATATTTGCAGGTTCTTGTGGTTGTATCCGGTATTATATATGTCATTACATATTTCTGTGACTGTATCTCTACCAAGCTGTCTCCGTGGCAATGGCGCTGCGGTCGCGATTCGTAATGCTTGCTTACCCGCGTTCGAAACACAGGAGTGACCGATTTGGCAGCAGACCGTGTCTCGCTGGTTTCAACGTGTTGGTATGGGTGGGGGAGGGGGGGCGGTCGTTCCGAAAGCAATGCAAATTACTGAACGTAAAACTACCCAACTTGCCAAGACATCAACAACGGCAGTAAAATGCTGCAACGTCCTGTAAAGGATATCCAACCTTTTAAAAAAAATCTCTTCGAAGTGGGATAGCGATTTTAACATTTCCGTTGTTATCTTGTCTGGACTGCATCCCGTCCTGGTTTCATCATCATGATATTCTCAACGTCAGCCTTGAATATGCTTTTGGTTTTCATGATATATAGTTGTTGGTTTGTTTCGATCTGTTGTCCCAGAATTAGTTTTCATGAGTGCTATATAGTTGTTGGTGTGTTTCGTCTGTTGTCCCAGAATTAGTCTTTATGAGTGCTATATAGTTGTTGGTTGTTTCGTCTGTTGTTCCAGAATTATCTTTATGAGTGCTACATAGTTGTTGGTTTGTTTCATTTATTGTCCAAGAATCAGTATTTATGAGTGTTATATAGTGTTTTGGTTTCTTTCGTCTCTTGTCACATCAAGTGTTCTACGTGTTAGTCCATCTATCTATTGTATCAGTTTTTATCAACTATAATTTCTCGATCCTTACCGCTGCTACAATCATTTTATGATTGTTCTAGTGTGTAACCCTTCATACACGTCATTGACTTCGTGTGTGTTGTGGTTTTATTGAAGAAGAAAACACCGGGATTCTTTCCTGGTCAAAACTCTCGGTACCTACCATTTATGATGTCATCTGCTACCTTGACACAGTGACCTCTGTTGGGGATTCCCTCTGTTGACCTGCTGTCGTCATCAATGCTACACTCGTAGCCGTGGGGACACACCAAGGGGTCGGAATCCTCCTGCAGGAGACTTGTGCTGCACAGTCATTACTGTAAACATATAGACACACGACTTTCATCTCGTTATTGTAAACACACACACACACACACCGACCAAAAAAAAAAAATCACACACACACAAGTGACGTTCATATCATTACTGTAACCACACACACAAATGACTTTCATCTCAATAGTGTAAACGCACATATACATACAAACACGCCACAGAAATGACGTTCATCAAATTATTCATTATTGTTTAACGCATATACAAACACACATACACACAAATGAGACGGTCATCTCATTTACTGTAAACACAGACACACGTGGTGTCCATATCTTTATTGTACACACACACACACGCACGCATGCATACACACACACCAAATTGTTCAGTTCTATGAATCTCTACAACACTCAGCTGTAAACACATTGTCTAGAGTTCCGTATCGATATTGAACACAACTGACAGCAACTCTCTAGAGTTCTATATATTGAACACAGCTGACAGTTTAGAGATCCGTATGTTGCACAACTGACATTCTAGAGTTCCGTATGTTGCACACAAGTGTCCGGATATAGAAGACCCTGTAACTATCTGTCAGAGTTTAGCAGTGGACAAAACGTCACGGCAGCGTACAGATAGCCACATACAGGGCCCATGGCTACGCAGATCAGATAGTTAGGTAGTATTAAGTAGCCACATAAAGAGAAGAGAGCAGACCAAATACAAGCGACAGATTGGCAGACAGAAGAAGGCAAACCACATAAAATAAACGTAGCCATCAGAGACACACTCAAACACGAACATAAGTTGCCACTCTTAACATACACAACCGCCACTTGACACAGAAATCTACGTGTGGAGAAAACTGCCATGTAAGGTAGACAGATCTACGTGTGGGAGAAAGTAGTCACGCTATTGTCGCTATGGAGGAACGACACGAACGAACAATCTTTATTTTCAAAGGGTTAAGAATTGGGAACGCAGGCCCGTCTGACATTGAGGATGTAGACGGCGGTGGCATTAACACGGAGCAATATTGGCTTGAGCAGCGTGTGGTTCTCATCTAGGAACGTGTCGTGTCCTTGTCTGCTGCCACAGTTTGCAAGTAGGTCGCGGGTGCCGCTTCGCCCACACCAGTTGTCAGACATCGATGTTATAGGGCTGAGAGTGGGACAGTTTGTAAGACAACGATGATATAGGGCTGAGAGTGGGACAGTTGTCAGACATCGATGTTATAGGGCTGGGAGTGGGACATTTGTAAGACAACGATGATATAGGACTGAGAGTGGGACAGTTGTCAGACATTGATGTTATAGGGCTGGGAGTGGGACAGTTGTAAGACAACGATGTTATAGGGCTGGGAGTGGGACAGTTGTCAGACATTGATGTTATAGGGCTGAATGTGGGACATAAGTGGCAGCAAACATATCACTATCACGTGACAAAAGTAGTATCTACTCTGTCATGGCACTACCGTTCCACTCTTTTAGGCGAAGGAGTTGTCTCGGAGATGTGTCCAGCCCGCACGTTGTAAACCTCAAATATAAATATAAGCACAGATACAATACTGGCCTTGGTTATTTTCATAACTGTCGAAAGTGCCGTTAGTGTTATTTTTAAAACACGAAGTTTTCAAGAAGGCAAACTCGGAGGCATGGTTGAGTCTGTCAATGCCAGCTGTTTTTGTGAGCGGAACTAGTAATGAGGGAGCTTATATTACTCTACCACAGGCGCGCACCTGCTCCTACCTGTATGTCAGCGGGGGTTAGGGGTTGGAGGGGGGGGGGGGTCCATAAATACCCACCAGCGTACCTTGGTAACTGTGTTTGTTGAGCGTCTGCCTCGCGTGTGTGCGCGCGCATGTCGGCCCATGTAAGAGCGATGTGTCTATGTGCGATACCTGGCACTCCGGGCTGTGAACTGCGTGTTGAGATACAAGCAGTGCAGGCTGAGAGTTGGACACTGCGACTGTCCTGTTGACCCAAGTGCCTGCTGGCCTCCACACAGTCCATTCCATACAGCCAAAGCCACTCCATCTTTATACTGGAGATAACCTATCATATTCTGGAAGAATCTCAAAACTGAGAGGGAATACCAGGAGAACTTTTAATCAGATAGCGGTGGGAACGATTAGTAGTATGACTCTTCGCTGGCTGTTGAACGAGGGGACTGAGCACGTATGGGAATGTCCTGAGTGCAGTGATGTCGGTTCTTAACTCAACTCAACTAACCTACCATAGACTCCATTAGCCCGATCGTGGAATTAATTAACCTAATCATTGACATAATAATATGATCACTAGCTTAATTAACGTAATCTTTAACCTAATTTAAATTATTGACACAATTAATCTGATCTTGGCATAATTTGTGTAACTGTGCTAATGATTAAGTTAATTGTATGTATGATCAGGTTAATTATGACAAGGACCGCGTTATGTCGAAGATTAAGCTAATGATATCAACAATAATTACCAACGATGGCCGAGTCGTCTAGGAGGGGATCGGGGCACTTATGAACTTGTGAGGCGCTCAGTGATGGCGATCTTCATTAGTCACAAATTATCACAATTAATTTAATCTCGGACAAAACCAACTTAATCGTTGACGTAATGTACCTGATCATAGACATACTTAACATAACCCTGGACATAGTTAACATATTCATTGATATAATTAACATAACGCTAAGGTAGTGATAACCTAATGCTGAGGTATTGATAACCTAACACTACGGTTGTGATAACTTCGGATATTCCACGATAACTCATTGAAACCACACGGACAAGGCAGGGGAAATCATTCGGGCATGTCCGCAATAGGGTAAACAGACACAGGGATGTTAGCCGTCTGTGGGGAAATGGTGGGCGACAGAGGCAGGGGCAGACAGAACAATGCGGAGAACGCTGACAGAGCTGGACAACCAAGCTGTCTCGTAGACTGGACTAGGTAGAATTATGCAACTATCTGCCCCGCCGTTTGTAGCAACTGTAGGTAACCAAGCTGTCTCACAGACTGGACTGGGTGGAATCGTGCAACTATCTGCCCCGCAGTTTGTAGCAACTGTAGGTAACCAAGCTGTCTCACAGACTGGACTGGGTGGAATCGTGCAACTATCTGCCCCGCCGTTTGTAGCAACTGTAGGTAACCAAGCTGTCTCACAGACTGGACTGGGTGGAATCGTGCAACTATCTGCCCCGCCGTTTGTAGCAACTGTAGGTAACCAAGCTGTCTCACAGACTGGACTGGGTGGAATCGTGCAACTATCTGCCCCGCCGTTTGTAGCAACTGTAGGTAACCAAGCTGTCTCACAGACTGGACTGGGTGGAATCGTGCAACTATCTGCCCCGCCGTTTGTAGCAACTGTAGGTAACCAAGCTGTCTCACAGACTGGACTGGGTGGAATCGTGCAACTATCTGCCCCGCCGTTTGTATCAACTGTAGACAACCAAGCTGTCTCACAGACTGGACTGGGTGGAATCGTGCAACTATCTGCCCCGCCGTTTGTATCAACTGTAGACAACCAAGCTGTCTCACAGACTGGACTGGGTGGAATCGTGCAACTATCTGCCCCGCCGTTTGTATCAACTGTAGGCAACCAAGCTGTCTCACAGACTGGACTGGGTGGAATCGTGCAACTATCTGCCCCGCCGTTTGTAGCAACTGTAGGCAACCAAGCTGTCTCACAGACTGGACTGGGTGGAATCGTGCAACTATCTGCCCCGCCGTTTGTAGCAACTGTAGACAACCAAGCTGTCTCACAGACTGGACTGGGTGGAATCGTGCAACTATCTGCCCGCCGTTTGTAGCAACTGTAGACAAACCAAGCTGTCTCACAGACTGGACTGGGTGGAATCGTGCAACTATCTGCCCCGCCGTTTGTAGCAACTGTAGACAACCAAGCTGTCTCACAGACTCGACTGGGTGGAATCGTGCAACTATCTGCCCCGCCGTTTGTAGCAACTGTAGGTAACCAAGCTGTCTCACAGACTCGACTGGGTGGAATCGTGCAACTATCTGCCCCGCCGTTTGTAGCAACTGTAGGCAACCAAGCTGTCTCACAGACTTGACTGGGTGGAATCGTGCAACTATCTGCCCCGCCGTTTTGTAGCAACTGTAGGTAACCAAGCTGTCTCACAGACTGGACTGGGTGGAATCGTGCAACTATCTGCCCCGCCGTTTGTAGCAACTGTAGGTAACCAAGCTGTCTCACAGACTGGACTGGGTGGAATCGTGCAACTATCTGCCCCGCCGTTTGTAGCAACTGTAGGTAACCAAGCTGTCTCACAGACTGGACTGGGTGGAATCGTGCAACTATCTGCCCCGCCGTTTGTATCAACTGTAGACAACCAAGCTGTCTCACAGACTGGACTGGGTGGAATCGTGCAACTATCTGCCCCGCCGTTTGTATCAACTGTAGACAACCAAGCTGTCTCACAGACTGGACTGGGTGGAATCGTGCAACTATCTGCCCCGCCGTTTGTATCAACTGTAGGCAACCAAGCTGTCTCACAGACTGGACTGGGTGGAATCGTGCAACTATCTGCCCCGCCGTTTGTAGCAACTGTAGGCAACCAAGCTGTCTCACAGACTGGACTGGGTGGAATCGTGCAACTATCTGCCCCGCCGTTTGTAGCAACTGTAGACAACCAAGCTGTCTCACAGACTGGACTTGGGTGGAATCGTGCAACTATCTGCCCCGCCGTTTGTAGCAACCTGTAGACAACCAAGCTGTCTCACAGACTGGACTGGGTGGAATCGTGCAACTATCTGCCCCGCCGTTTGTAGCAACCTGTAGACAACCAAGCTGTCTCACAGACTCGACTGGGTGGAATCGTGCAACTATCTGCCCCGCCGTTTGTAGCAACTGTAGGTAACCAAGCTGTCTCACAGACTCGACTGGGTGGAATCGTGCAACTATCTGCCCCGCCGTTTGTAGCAACTGTAGGCAACCAAGCTGTCTCACAGACTTGACTGGGTGGAATCGTGCAACTATCTGCCCCGCCGTTTGTAGCAAACTGTAGGCAACCAAGCTGTCTCACAGACTGGGACTGGGTGGAATCGTGCAACTATCTGCCCGCCGTTTGTAGCAACTGTAGGCAACCAAGCTGTCTCACAGACTGGACTGGGTGGAATCGTGCAACTATCTGCCCCGCCGTTTGTAGCAACTGTAGACAACCAAGCTGTCTCACAGACTGGACTGGGTGGAATCGTGCAACTATCTGCCCCGCCGTTTGTAGCAACTGTAGACAACCAAGCTGTCTCACAGACTCGACTGGGTGGAATCGTGCAACTATCTGCCCCGCCGTTTGTAGCAAACTGTAGGTAACCAAGCTGTCTCACAGACTCGACTGGGTGGAATCGTGCAACTATCTGCCCCGCCGTTTGTAGCAACTGTAGGTAACCAAGCTGTCTCACAGACTCGACTGGGTGGAATCGTGCAACTATCTGCCCCGCCGTTTGTAGCAACTGTAGGTAAGGTCCACATAGTGTGACGTACAGCGGACACGTGACCCCAACAATAGGACACGTGACCCCGAGAACAAAGTAACCCCGACAACAGACAAGTGACCCTGACAACAGACAACTGGCCCATGCACGAGATGTGATACTTACCGTCCAGCTGCTGGTTGGGTCCCCGGCACCAGCCAAGACTGACCTGTGGAGAGGATACGGAGAGCATGTGGTCAGTGAACCAGACAAGTCATTCCACACCCCACTCTGGTGTTTTCACACGTCATTCGTGTACTATTGCTACAGAGGACAACACACAGTTCAAGTACCCAGTTTCCATGCTGTATTACTATTTGTTTGTTTCGGAAATCCCTGGGTTCGAGTTGTTTACCTTTGTACAGCTCCAAGAACTGTGGGCTGGTGATGACTAGCCGACTCGCCCGGTAAACCGCCACACACACGCTGTGAGCATGCTCTTGAGCTCTCTATGCGCTGGCTGCAAGAGTTGGGTAATGGTTAGTGTCTGTCCAGGATGTCCCACAGACTAGTGTCATTGCCCAGGATGTCCCACAGACTAGTGTATGTCCAGGATGTCCCACAGACTAGTGTCTGCCCAGGGGTCCCACAGACTAGTGTCTGCCAGGATGTCCCACAGACTAGTGTCTGCCAGGATGTCCCACAGACTAGTGTCTGCCAGGATGTCCCACAGACTAGTGTCTGCCCAGGGGTCCCACAGACTAGTGTCTGCCAGGATGTCCCACAGACTAGTGTCTGCCCAGGGGTCCCACAGACTAGTGTCTGCCAGGATGTCCCACAGACTAGTGTCTGCCAGGATGTCCCACAGACTAGTGTCTGCCAGGATGTCCCACAGACTAGTGTCTGCCCAGGGTGTCCCACAGACTAGAGTCTGCCCAGGGTGTCCCACAGACTAGTGTCTGCCAGGATGTCCCACAGACTTGTGTCTTCCCAGGATGTCCCACAGACTCCACAAATCCAGATTAAGTAAAATAAATGGCTCCTATTGCATGCAGGATTTCTACAAGCCACATCCGGTAATCTGTGTGTTGGCGTGTGGTAGAATGTTCAGGTAGAGGTCGATGTGTAGTGTTAACATAATGTGTACATGTGTTCTTAGACTGAGCTGGCAGAAAGGCGAGGTTACGGATAGAACATGTTCTCGTGTTACAGAACTCTAGTTGTACGGGATACACGAGAACCAGACCAGAGAGAGTCAGGTTCGGGTGTGTCAACTCACCAAATTGAAGGCGCCTCAGAGGCTCCCTAATCCAGTCGAAATCTGAAAATACAAGATACAACATTCAGCTGTTCTTTTTCATGTTGGAGAGAACTGTGGTAGTTATTACAAAATATAACATTCAGCAGTGTTCTTGTGATGTTGGAGAAAACTGTAGCAATTATTACAAGATACAACATACAACTTTGTTTTGGTGATGTGGAAGAGAACTGTAGCACTATTCCATAATTAGGCTTTTAAAATACATCTCTCCACCCCACGCCCCTAATGTGCTTGGTCCGTGGGACTAACTGGGCAAACAATTTTTAAAAAAAGAAAGATATATGAGCTTTTACCCTCTTTTAGTAGTATGGGACACATGGGACATATGGGACACAGGGACATATGGGACACAGGGACATATGGTGCTGACTCCATGTTTGTGAAGAGGGCACTGCAAGGTTGGTGTGGTCACTGCCATGGCTGGTTGAGTGGACACTGCAAGGTTGGTGTGGTCACTGCCATGGCTGGTTGAGTGGACACTGCAAGGTTGGTGTGGTCACTGCCACGGCTGGTTGAGTGGACACTGCAAGGTTGGTGTGGTCACTGCCATGGCTGGTTGAGTGGACACTGCAAGGTTGGTGTGGTCACTGCCATGGCTGGTTGAGTGGACACTGCAAGGTTGGTGTGGTCACTGCCATGGCTGGTTGAGTGGACACTGCAAGGTTGGTGTGGTCACTGCCATGGCTGGTTGAGTGGACACTGCAAGGTTGGTGTGGTCACTGCCATGGCTGGTTGAGTGGACACTGCAAGGTTGGTGTGGTCCACTGCCATGGAAGAACATCTTATGCAATGAATCCTTGTCATTGGAAGTGTGAAAAAAGAAGTTATAATATATGGTTGTGAATCCTGAACAATAATTACACTAGAAAAATACATTTTTAGATTTTTCGGAGATGTAGTTTTATAGAAGAATGCTGAAAATTCACTGGACAGTCAAAATGAGGAATCTTGGCGTTTTGAGACAACTTATCCCCAACATCAGAAAGAGGCCGTCGTCATTTGGGCCACATCATGAGAAGACAAGAACTGGAGCATGTTGTGACAACCGGGAAGATTTTGAAAAGTGATACAAAGGACGACACGTGACGATACCTGCCGTTGGAGGTCACAAGATGCATGATCGCCCACGACAGTCGGCAAGGCACTTGATGGTGATGTATATAGCATACTTGGAGCTGAAGCCTAGATATGGCACTCTAATCAGTGTCCACTCGGCCAGGATATGGCACTCTAATCAGTGCCCACTCGGCCAGGATATGGCACTCTAATCAGTGTCCACTCGGCCAGGATATGGCACTCTAATCAGTGTCCACTCGGTCAGGATATGGCACTCTAATCAGTGTCCACTCGGCCAGGATATGACACTCTAATCAGTGTCCACTCGGCCAGGATATGACACTCTAATCAGTGTCCACTCGGCCAGGATACACAGAGATTAACTTAGTATTTAGTCAGTGTCCGCTCGGCCAGGATATGGCAATTTAGTCAGTGTCCACTCGGCCAGGATATGGCACTCTAATCAGTGTCCACTCGGCCAGGATATGACACTCTAATCAGTGTCCACTCGGCCAGGATACACAGAGATTAACTTAGTATTTAGTCAGTGTCCACTCGGCCAGGATACACAGAGATTAACTTAGTATTTAGTCAGTGTCCGCTCGGCCAGGATATGGCAATTTAGTCAGTGTCCACTCGGCCAGGATATGGCACTCTAATCAGCGTCCACTCGGCCAGGATATGGCACTCTAATCAGTGTCCACTCGGCCAGGATATGGCACTCTAATCAGTGTCCACTCAGCCAGGATACACAGAGACTAACTTAGTACTTAGTCAGGGTCCACTCGGCCAGGATACACAGAGACTAACTTAGTACTTAGTCAGGGTCCACTCGGCCAGGATACACAGAGACTAACTTAGTACTTAGTCAGGGTCCACTCGGCCAGGATACACAGAGACCAACTTAGTACTTAGTCAGTGACCATTCGGCCTACGTCAACGCTCAACCAATGACCCGAAATCCTTAAGCCAGACATTCAAATAGCACCCACTAAGGTTAGGTGAGATATTCAGCCAGCATCCACTTAGCCTAGATTAGATATTCTTCCGACACCCACTTAGCCTAGGTGAGATATTCAGCCAGCACCCACTTAGCCTAGCTGAGATATTCAGCCAGTACCCACACAACTCAGGTGAGATATTCAACCAGGTGCCTGTGAACTTACAGGGTGGGGGTTTGACCTCCGGCAGGCAGGTGTACACACATCCATTGTAGCAGCACTTGAGTTGCCCGCCAGCACACTCTCTGTCCGAGCTGCATTGCCCCAGGTCGCACCCTCCAGGAGGAAGTCGCTTGGGGACCGGAGGACACAGGTCGTGTGACGTCAGCTGGCGCCCGTCAGCCTGTGCTTTCTCTTCGTCGTACTCAAACTCATAGAAGCTCTGCGAACACACCGACAAACGCATTCAGTAACACAGTGTAATTATGAGAAATGTAAAAGATGTGAGAAGAATCGTCATCGGGGACATAACATCAATAATTTAAGGTATGTAGATGTTACAGTATTGGTTGTAGACAATGTACAGGATCTGCAAGATTTAGTTATTGCACACAGTGAACAACTAGGGGTAGAATTAAATTGCAAGACAACAGATATTTGGTCGTCTCCAAGAAGAAAGAAATATAATTTAACATACAAGTAAATGTGAATATTCCTATACAAACGAATTGGTAGAACTGTCTCGGAACAGTCATAACATCAGATGAGAGGTGCACTGAAGACATTAGAACAAGAATCGCTGAGACAAAAGTGGCCATCTGCAAACTGAAAATGTACTGGCCATTACAATGCTGTCAATGAAAAAGAGTGTTGAAGTGCTATATAGAAACTATATTGTTGTATAGATGTGAAACATGGACAATGGGCGAACAAACTGAGAAACATATAATGACAGTCAAAATGTGCCTTCTGGGGGAAATACAAAGAATGCAATGGGTGGAAAGGAAAACCAATGAGCAAGGTTTACAAGAATTCCATGGGTGGCAAGAGAAACCAATGAGCAAGGTTTACAAGAATACCATGGGTGGCAAGAGAAACCAATGAGCAAGGTTTATAAGAAACAAATGATAACCGTACATTGAGTAGAGATATGACGTGGAGACAGTCTAGATGTTTTGGGGCATGTTACGTGGAGAAAAAAACAACTAGAAAATGTAGTGACGGCTGGCAAGATTGATGGGAGAGTGAATGAGTGAGCGGGAGAGTGAATGAGTGAGCGGGAGAGTGAATGAGTGAAAGGGAGAGTGAATGAGTGAGCGGGAGAGTGAATGAGTGAGCATGAGAGTAAATGAGTGAGAGTGAATGAGTGAGCGGCAGAGTGAATGAGTGAACGGGACAGTGAATGAGTGAGCGTGAGAGTGAATGAGTGAGCGTGAGAGTGAATAAGTGAGAGTGAATGAGTGAGCGGGAGAGTGAATGAGTGAGCGGGAGAGACAGAATGAGTGAGAGTGAATGAGTGTGCGGGAGAGTGAATGAGTGAGCGGGAGAGTGAATGAGTGAGAGTGAATGAGTGAATGTGAATGAGTGAGCGTGAGAGTGAATGAGTGAGCGTGAGGGCGAATGAGTGAGCGGGAGAGTGAATGAGTGAGCGGGAGAGACAGAATGAGTGAGAGTGAATGAGTGAGAGTGAATGAGTGAGCGGGAGAGTGAATGAGTGAGAGTGTGTGTGTGTGTGTGTGAGTGAATGAGTGAGAGTGAATGAGTGAGAGTGAGAGTGAATGAGAGAGAAAGAGAGAGAGAGAGTGTGCGTGTGTGTGTGTGTGTGTGTGAGCGTACGGAAGCGTGTGAGTGTGTGTATATGAAAGGATACAGAGAGAGAGAGAGAGAGAGAGAGAGAGAGAGAGAGAGAGAGAGAGAGAGAGCTGAACAGATGCATGTCATGTAACACGCATGTTATGTAACACGCGAATCCATATGTTTGTGTATTCTCATCTGTCATATTATCAGTTAAATACCATTTGATTTTATCATGTATAATCTAAACTTATGTTTATTACTGTAGTTTGAGTGAGAGAATGAGTGAGTGTGAATGAGAGACAGAATGAGTGAGAGTGAATGAGTGAGCGTGAGAGTGAATGAGTGAGAGTGAATGAGTGAGCGTGACAGTGAATGAGTGAGTGAGAGAGTGAATGATTGAGCGTGAGAGTGAATGAGTGAGCGGGAGAGTGAATGAGTGAGCGGGAGAGTGAATGAGTGAGCGTGAGAGTGAATGAGTGAGCGTGAGGGTAAATGAATGAGCGGGAGAGTGAATGAGTGAGCGGGAGAGTGAATGAGTGAGCATGAGAGTAAATGAGTGAGAGTGAATGAGTGAGCGGCAGAGTGAATGAGTGAGCGGGACAGTGAATGAGTGAGCGTGAGAGTGAATGAGTGAGCGTGAGAGTGAATAAGTGAGAGTGAATGAGTGAGCGTGAGAGTGAATGAGTGAGCGTGAGAGTGAATGAGTGAGCGGGAGAGTGAATGAGTGAGCGGGAGAGACAGAATGAGTGAGAGTGAATGAGTGAGTGGGAGAGTGAATGATTGAGCGGGAGAGTGAATGAGTGAGAGTGAATGAGTGAGGGTGAATGAGTGAGCGGGAGAGACAGAATGAGTGAGAGTGAATGAGTGAGAGTGAATGAGTGAGCGGGAGAGTGAATGAGTGATAGTGTGTGTGTGTGAGTGAATGAGTGAGAGTGAGAGAGTGAGAGTGAATAAAAGAGAGAGAGAGAGTGTGTGTGTGTGTGTGCGTGTGAGCGTACGCATGCGTGTGAGTGTGTGTATATGAAAGAATACAGAGAGAGAGAGAGAGAGAGAGAGAGAGAGAGAGAGAGAGAGAGAGAGAGAGAGAGAGAGAGAGAGAGAGCTGAACAGATGCATGTCATGTAACACGCATGTTATGTAACACGCGAATCCATATGTTTGTGTATTCCCATCTGTCATATTATCAGTTAAATACCATTTGATTTTATCCTGTATAATCTAAACTTATGTTTATTACTGTAGTTTGAGTGAGAGAGTGAGTGAGTATGAATGAGAGACAGAATGAGTGAGAGTGAATGAGTGAGCGTGAGAGTGAATGAGTGAGCGTGAGAGTGAATGAGTGAGCGGGAGAGTGAATGAGTGAGCGGGAGAGACAGAATGAGTGAGAGTGAATGAGTGAGTGGGAGAGTGAATGATTGAGCGGGAGAGTGAATGAGTGAGAGTGAATGAGTGAGGGTGAATGAGTGAGCGGGAGAGACAGAATGAGTGAGAGTGAATGAGTGAGAGTAATGAGTGAGCGGGAGAGTGAATGAGTGAGAGTGTGTGTGTGTGAGTGAATGAGTGAGAGTGAGAGAGTGAGAGTGAATAAAAGAGAGAGAGAGAGTGTGTGTGTGTGTGCGTGTGAGCGTACGCATGCGTGTGAGTGTGTGTATATGAAAGAATACAGAGAGAGAGAGAGAGAGAGAGAGAGAGAGAGAGAGAGAGAGAGAGAGAGAGAGCTGAACAGATGCATGTCATGTAACACGCATGTTATGTAACACGCGAATCCATATGTTTGTGTATTCTCATCTGTCATATTATCAGTTAAATACCATTTGATTTTATCATGTATAATCTAAACTTATGTTTATTACTGTAGTTTGAGTGAGAGAGTGAGTGAGTGTGAATGAGAGACAGAATGAGTGAGAGTGAATGAGTGAGCGTGAGAGTGAATGAGTGAGAGTGAATGAGTGAGCGGGAGAGTGAATGATTGAGCGTGAGAGTGAATGAGTGAGCGTGAGAGTGAATGAGTGAGCGGGAGAGTGAATGATTGAGCGTGAGAGTGAATGAGTGAGCGGGAGAGTGAATGAGTGAGAGTGAATGAGTGAGCGGGAGAGTGAATGAGTGAGCGTGAGAGTGAAGGAGTGAGCGTGAGGGTGAATGAGTGAGCGGGAGAGTGAATGAGTGAGCGTGAGAGTGAATGAGTGAGCGTGAGGGTGAATGAGTGAGCGGGAGAGTGAATGAGTGAGCGTGAGAGCGAATGAGTGAGCGGGAGAGTGAATGAGTGAGATGTGTGTGTGTGTGAGTGAATGAGTGAGAGTGAATGAGTGAGCGTGAGAGTGAATGAGTGAGCGTGAGAGTGAATGATTGAGCGGGAGAGTGAATGATTGTGCGGGAGAGTGAATGAGTGAGCGGTAGAGTGAATGAGTGAGCGGGAGAGTGAATGAGTGAGCGTGAGAGTGAATGAGTGAGCGGGAGAGTGAATGATTGAGCAGGAGGGTGAATGAGGGAGCGTGAGAGTGAATGAGTGAGCGTGAGGGTGAATGAGTGACCGGGAGAGTGAATGAGTGAGCGTGAGAGCGAATGAGTGAGCGGGAGAGTGAATGAGTGAGTGTGTGTGTGTGAGTGAATGAGTGAGAGTGAATGAGTGAGCGTGAGAGTGAATGAGTGAGCGTGAGAGTGAATGAGTGAGCGTGAGAGTGAATGAGTGAGCGTGAGAAGGAATGAGTGAGCGGGAGAAGGAATGAGTGAGCGTGAGAGTGAATGAGTGAGCGTGAGGGTGAATCAGTGAGCGGGAGAGTGAATGATTGAGCGTGAGAGTGAATGAGTGAGCGTGAGAGTGAATGAGTGAGAGTGAATGAGTGAGTGTGAGAGTGAATGAGTGAGAGTGAATGAGTGAGCGTGAGAAGGAATGAGTGAGCGTGAGAAGGAATGAGTGAGCGTGAGAGTGAATGAGTGAGCGTGAGGGTGAATCAGTGAGCGGGAGAGTGAATGATTGAGCGTGAGAGTGAATGAGTGAGCGTGAGAGTGAATGAGTGAGCGGCAAAGTGAATGAGTGAGCGGGACAGTGAATGAGTGAGAGTGAATAAGTGAGAGTGAATGTGTAAGCGGGAGAGTGAATGAGTGAGCGTGAGAGTGAATGAGTGAGCGGGAGAGTGAATGAGTGAGCGGGAGAGTGAATGAGTGAGCGGGAGAGACAGAATGAGTGAGAGTGAATGAGTGAGTGGGAAAGTGAATGAGTGAGCGGGAGAGTGAATGAGTGAGCGGGAGAGTGAATGAGTGAGTGGAAGAGACAGATTGAGTGGGCGTGAGAGTGAATGAGGGAGCGTGAGAGTGAATGAGTTAGCGGGAGAGTGAATGAGTGAGCGGGAGAGTGAATGAGTGAGAGTGTGTGTGTGAGTGAATGAGTGAGAGGGAATGAGTGAGAGTGAGAGTGAATGAGAGAGAGAGAGAGAGTGTGTGTGTGTGTGTGTGTGTGGGGGGGGGGGGGGCACGCTGGCATCACTACTTTTAAGTCACATACTTTTTATGTACATATTTTTTTCCATGTTTAGCCTTGTTTATGTTTACAACATTCATTTCACAATGTTTATTTTTCTTCCTATGTAAATGTATAATGCTCTTGATGAACGAAAGACGAGTGATTGGAAGGGCCGAATGTAAGACGGGCCTGCGCGCCCAATTTGTGACCCTAATAAAGTTGATTTGATTTGATTTGATTTGATTTATCAGTAGGGGTGTGGGAATGGGTGTGGGGGATGTGTGTATGGGTGGAGGATATGTGTATGGGATGGATGTGGGGTGTGTGTGTTTATGTGGGTGGAGATGTGTGGGTGGTTTGAGGAAGTATGTGTGGGTGGCGGGGTTGTGTGGGTAGGGGATTGTGTTGGGTGGATTGGGGATGCAAGGGCGGGTGGGGAGAAGTGTATGGTGTGTGGGTTTGAGATATGTGTGCGGTGTGTTGGTGGGGGATGTGTGCATGGTGTGTGGGTGGGGGGTGTGGTGGTATGGGTGAGGATATGTGTGTGGGTGGGGAATAGTGTGTGGTGTGGGGGATGTGTGTGATGGGTGCGGGGAATATGTGTATGGGTGGGGTATATGTGTGGGTGAGTAGGGGATGTGTGGTGGTTGGGGGAAGTATGTGGGCGTGTGTGGGTGGGAGATGTGTGCGTGGATGGGGAATGTGTGGGTGGGGGTGTGTTAGTGGCTTAGGGATGTGTCGGTGGGTGAGGGATGTGCATGTGTCGGGGTGGGATGCGTGAGTTGGTGGAGGATAAGTGTGGGTAGGGGTATTGTGATCGAGAGATGTTTGGTTGGGGGTGGGTGGGTGGGGGTGTGTGGGTGCGTAGTGGAGGATGTGTGCGTGAGTGAGTGTGTGTTGGTGGACGGGTAGGGAATGTGGGTGTGGGTGGGGAGAGGTGTGTGGTGTGTTGGTTAGGGATATTGTGTGGGTGAATTATGTGTGTGTGGATGGGGGATTTTTGTGGTGTGTGGGTGGGGGTATGTGGGGTGGATGGGTAAGGGTATCTGTGTGGGTGTGGGTGGGAATATTGTGTGGTATGTGGGTGGGGGATATGTGTATGGTGTGTAGGTGGGGACGTGTGGTGGTATGTGGGTGTGGGATGTGTTGGTGAGGGATATGTGTGTGTGTACGGTGCGTGGGTTGAGAATATTGCGTGGTAGGGGATTATGTGATGTGCGGGTGGGGGATTGTGTAGTGGGGGATTGGGTTAAGGGATTTATGGGTGGGTGGAGGATGTATGTGTGGGTGGTGGGGTATGTGTGAGTGGGTTGGGGATGTATGGGTGGTTAGGGAGATGTGTGTGTGGGGGGGGGGGAGGGGGGATTGTGTGCGTGGGTGGGAACTATGTGGTCAATGGAGATGTGGCTGGGGGATGGGTGGTTTGAGGTGTGGACGGGGAGAGGATGTGTGGGTTAGGATGTGTATGTGGGTGGGCGTGGGATATGTGGGTTGGTGGGGGAATGTTTGTGGGTGGCGAGTGTGTTTTGGTTGGGGGAACAGGTGAGGGGAGTGTGGGTGGGGGGTGTATGTGTCCCTTGGTGTGCGTGTGTGTGGGTACGTGGGGGTGTGGGTGGGATGATGTATGAGTACGTGGGAGATGGGCCTCATAACATGGTAATTTGCCTTGTTTATGTTTACAACATTCATTTCACAATGTTTATTTTTCTTCCTATGTAAATGTATAATGCTCTTGATGAACGAAAGACGAGTGATTGGAAGGGCCGAATGTAAGACGGGCCTGCGCGCCCAATTTGTGACCCTAATAAAGTTGATTTGATTTGATTTTTTTGATTTGATTTTGATTTGATGGGACAGGAGCAAGGGAAAGGCAAAGACATAAATACCTGGTGGTTGGGCTACATGGCGTCACAAAGACCTCATGCTAGCCTCTGGTGGTCGTCTACGTGTCTCTGTCTAAGTGTCTCTGTCTATGTGTCTCTGTCTATGTGTCCCTGTCTATGTGTCTCTGTTTATGTGTCTCTGTCTATGTGTCCCTGTCTATGTGTCTCTGTTTATGTGTCTCTATCTATGTGTCCCTGTCTATGTGTCTCTGTTTATGTGTCTCTGTCTATGTGTCTCTATCTATGTGTCCCTGTCTATGTGTCTCTGTCTATGTGTCTCTATCTATGTGTCTCTGTCTATGTGTCTCTATCTATGTGTCCCCGTCTATGTGTCTCTGTTTATGTGTCTCTGTCTACGTGTCTCTGTCTATGTGTCTCTGTCTACGTGTCTCTGTCTATGTGTCTCTGTTTATGTGTCTCTGTTTATGTGTCTCTGTCTATGTGTTTCTGTCTACATGTCTCTGTCTCTGTCTCTCTCTGCATGTTTCTTTGCAGATATATTTCTGTCTATATTTGTATGTCTATACCCTTCAGTCTATGGAGGTTTGCCTCTATCAAAGCCTGTCAGTAAATCTGACTCTTGTATATTTTGTCAGTGTCTTGCTTTATATCTATAAATGTGTCTGCCTATGTCTCCCCCTGTCTATGTTTGTCTGTGATAACAGCTGCCATGTGTGATGATACAATGGGTGAAACTAAAAGCTATGTGTGAACATAGAAGTGGCAGAGATAGAGTCTGTGATGTGTGAACTTAGAAGTGGCAGAGATACAGTCTGTGATGTGTGAACTTAGAAGTGGCAGAGATAGACTCTGTGATGTGTGAACATAGAAGTGGCAGAGATACAGTCTGTGATGTGTGAACATGGAAGTGGCAGAGATACAGTCTGTGATGTGTGAACTTAGAAGTGGCAGAGATACAGTCTGTGATGTGTGAACATAGAAGTGGCAGAGATACAGTCTGTGATGTGTGAACTTAGAAGTGGCAGAGATACAGTCTGTGATGTGTGAACTTAGAAGTGGCAGAGATAGAGTCTGTGATGTGTGAACTTAGAAGTGGCAGAGATAGAGTCTGTGATGTGGGAACATAGAAGTGGCAGAGATACAGTCGGTGATGTGTGAACTTAGAAGTGGCAGAGATAGAGTCGGTGATGTGTGAACATAGACGTGGCAGAGATAGAGTCTGTGATGTGTGAACATAGAAGTGGCAGAGATACAGTCTGTGATGTGTGAACATAGAAGTGGCAGAGATACAGTCTGTGATGTGTGAACTTAGAAGTGGCAGAGATACAGTCTGTGATGTGTGAACATAGAAGTGGCAGAGATACAGTCGGTGATGTGTGAACTTAGAAGTGGCAGAGATACAGTCTGTGATGTGTGAACTTAGAAGTGGCAGAGATAGACTCTGTGATGTGTGAACATAGAAGTGGCAGAGATAGACTCTGTGATGTGTGAACACAGAAGTAGCAGAGATACAGTCTGTGATGTGTGAACATAGAAGTGGCAGAGATACAGTCTGTGATGTGTGAACTTAGAAGTGGCAGAAATACAGTCTGTGATGTGTGAACATAGAAGTGGCAGAGATACAGTCGGTGATGTGTGAACTTAGAAGTGGCAGAGATACAGTCTGTGATGTGTGAACTTAGAAGTGGCAGAGATAGACTCTGTGATGTGTGAACATAGAAGTGGCAGAGATACGGTCTGTGATGTGTGAACATAGAAGTAGCAGAGATACAGTCTGTGATGTGTGAACTTAGAAGTGGCAGAGATACAGTCTGTGATGTGTGAACATAGAAGTGGAAGAGATACAGTCGGTGATGTGTGAACTTAGAAGTGGCAGAGATAGAGTATGTGATGTGTGAACATAGAAGTGGCAGAGATAGAGTCGGTGATGTGTGAACATAGAAGTGGCAGAGATAGAGTCGGTGATGTGTGAACATAGAAATAGCAAAGATACAGTCTGTGATGTGTGAACATAGAAGTGGCAAAGATACAGTCTGTGATGCGTCTAGTTATCAGCGGGTATGTCGTATCGGGCAACATTCCGTGCACACAGACAAGATCTGCAGCTGATGAGGTTTATAATCACCTCACACAATCTCGTCTGCGTAATGAGCCAGAACCACCCCCCCCCCTACCCCCACTTTAGCTGACCTTCTCGCTATGTGCTGCATAAGCCTCCATTCAATTCCAGGTAGATGTAACAGCCTCCATCCAGGCTCAGGTAGATGTAACAGTCTCCATCCAGGCTCAGGTAGATGTAGTAACTCCCATGGGGCGCCAAGCAGATGTAGCAGCTTCTAATCTGGAATGTTAATGAGGCATGCAGGAGTTGTCGGCGCGCGCTGATGTGATCACCTGACTTCCTGTCTTCACGTTTGATGTGTCGCTCATCTTGGCAAGTTTGTTTCTGTGATAGACTACCACCCTCCCCTATGTGCTTGGGTCGATGCTGGTCTCTCTCTCTCTCTCTCTCTCTCTCTCTCTCTCTCTCTCTCTCTCTCTCTCTCTCTCCTCTCTCTCTCTCTCCTCTCTCTCTCTCTCCTTATATCTCCCCATCTCCCCAGCTGAGCAGGTGTGGATCCTTAGTTCCATATATCACTAGTTTCTAGTTCCCCCACCCCCTTTCTTTCCTTAGATATGTATTGTACAAACACGACTAGGTAGTTCTACAAACATGACTAGGTAGTTCTACAAACATGACTAGATAGTTCTACAAACATGACTAGATAGTTCTACAAACATGACTAGATAGTTCTACAAACATGACTAGAGAGTTCTACAAACATGACTAGATAGTTCAACAAACATGACTAGAGAGTTCTACAAACATGACTAGACTGTTCTACAAACATGACTAGAGAGTTCTACAAACATGACTAGATAGTTCTACAAACATGACTAGAGAGTTCTACAAACATGACTAGATAGTTCAACAAACATGACTAGAGAGTTCTACAAACATGACTAGACTGTTCTACAAACATGACTAGAGAGTTCTACAAACATGACTAGATAGTTCTACAAACATGACTAGATAGTTCTACAAACATGACTAGACTGTTCTACAAACATGACTAGATAGTTCTACAAACATGACTAGATAGTTCTACAAACATGACTAGAGAGTTCTACAAACATGACTAGAGAGTTCTACAAACATGACTAGAGAGTTCTACAAACATGACTAGAGAGTTCTACAAACATGACTAGACTGTTCTACAAACATGACTAGAGAGTTCTACAAACATGACTAGACTGTTCTACAAACATGACTAGATAGTTCTACAAACATGACTAGATAGTTCTACAAACATGACTAGACTGTTCTACAAACATGACTAGACTGTTCTACAAACATGACTAGATAGTTCTACAAACATGACTAGACTGTTCTACAAACATGACTAGATAGTTCTACAAACATGACTAGATAGTTCTACAAACATGACTAGACTGTTCTACAAACATGACTAGACTGTTCTACAAACATGACTAGATAGTTCTACAAACATGACTAGACTGTTCTACAAACATGACTAGACTGTTCTACAAACATGACTAGACTGTTCTACAAACATGACTAGATAGTTCTACAAACATGACTAGATAGTTCTACAAACATGACTAGATAGTTCTACAAACATGACTAGAGAGTTCTACAAACATGACTAGACTGTTCTACAAACATGACTAGGTAGTTCTACAAACATGACTAGAGAGTTCTACAAACATGACTAGACTGTTCTACAAACATGACTAGAGAGTTCTACAAACATGACTAGACTGTTCTACAAACATGACTAGATAGTTCTACAAACATGACTAGATAGTTCTACAAACATGACTAGACTGTTCTACAAACATGACTAGACTGTTCTACAAACATGACTAGATAGTTCTACAAACATGACTAGACTGTTCTACAAACATGACTAGATAGTTCTACAAACATGACTAGATAGTTCTACAAACATGACTAGACTGTTCTACAAACATGACTAGACTGTTCTACAAACATGACTAGATAGTTCTACAAACATGACTAGACTGTTCTACAAACATGACTAGACTGTTCTACAAACATGACTAGACTGTTCTACAAACATGACTAGATAGTTCTACAAACATGACTAGATAGTTCTACAAACATGACCAGACTGTTCTAGTACTACTACCACATCTACTACCAGTACTACTACCACATCTACTACCAGTATTACTACCACATCTAATACCAGTACTACTACCACATCTACTACCAGTACTACTATCACATCTACTACCAGTACTACTACCACATCTACTACCAATACTACTACCACATCTACTACCAATACTACTACCACATCTACTACCAATACTACTACCACATCTACTACCAGTACTACTACCAATACTACTACCACATCTACTACCAATACTACTACCACATCTACTACCAATACTACTACCACATCTACTACCAATACTACTACCACATCTACTACCATATCTACTACCATATCTACTACCATATCTACTACCATATCTACTACCATATCTACTACCATATCTACTACCATATCTACTACCATATCTACTACCATATCTACTACCATATCTACTACCATATCTACTACCATATCTACTACCATATCTACTACCATATCTACTACCATATCTACTACCATATCTACTACCATATCTACTACCATATCTACTACCATATCTACTACCATATCTACTACCATATCTACTACCATATCTACTACCATATCTACTACCATATCTACTACCATATCTACTACCATATCTACTACCATATCTACTACCATATCTACTACCATATCTACTACCATATCTACTACCATATCTACTACCATATCTACTACCATATCTACTACCATATCTACTACCATATCTACTACCATATCTACTACCATATCTACTACCATATCTACTACCATATCTACTACCATATCTACTACCATATCTACTACCATATCTACTACCATATCTACTACCATATCTACTACCATATCTACTACCATATCTACTACCATATCTACTACCATATCTACTACCATATCTACTACCATATCTACTACCATATCTACTACCATATCTACTACCATATCTACTACCATATCTACTACCATATCTACTACCATATCTACTACCATATCTACTACCATATCTACTACCATATCTACTACCATATCTACTACCATATCTACTACCATATCTACTACCATATCTACTACCATATCTACTACCATATCTACTACCATATCTACTACCATATCTACTACCATATCTACTACCATATCTACTACCATATCTACTACCATATCTACTACCATATCTACTACCATATCTACTACCATATCTACTACCATATCTACTACCATATCTACTACCATATCTACTACCATATCTACTACCATATCTACTACCATATCTACTACCATATCTACTACCATATCTACTACCATATCTACTACCATATCTACTACCATATCTACTACCATATCTACTACCATATCTACTACCATATCTACTACCATATCTACTACCATATCTACTACCATATCTACTACCATATCTACTACCATATCTACTACCATATCTACTACCATATCTACTACCATATCTACTACCATATCTACTACCATATCTACTACCATATCTACTACCATATCTACTACCATATCTACTACCATATCTACTACCATATCTACTACCATATCTACTACCATATCTACTACCATATCTACTACCATATCTACTACCATATCTACTACCATATCTACTACCATATCTACTACCATATCTACTACCATATCTACTACCATATCTACTACCATATCTACTACCATATCTACTACCATATCTACTACCATATCTACTACCATATCTACTACCATATCTACTACCATATCTACTACCATATCTACTACCATATCTACTACCATATCTACTACCATATCTACTACCATATCTACTACCATATCTACTACCATATCTACTACCATATCTACTACCATATCTACTACCATATCTACTACCATATCTACTACCATATCTACTACCATATCTACTACCATATCTACTACCATATCTACTACCATATCTACTACCATATCTACTACCATATCTACTACCATATCTACTACCATATCTACTACCATATCTACTACCATATCTACTACCATATCTACTACCATATCTACTACCATATCTACTACCATATCTACTACCATATCTACTACCATATCTACTACCATATCTACTACCATATCTACTACCATATCTACTACCATATCTACTACCATATCTACTACCATATCTACTACCATATCTACTACCATATCTACTACCATATCTACTACCATATCTACTACCATATCTACTACCATATCTACTACCATATCTACTACCATATCTACTACCATATCTACTACCATATCTACTACCATATCTACTACCATATCTACTACCATATCTAACTACCACATCTACTACCAATACTACTACATCTACTACCAGTACTACTACCACATCTACTACTATATATTATTACTACCACATCTACTACCAATACTACTACCACATCTACTACCAATACTACTACCACATCTACTACCAATACTACTACCACATCTACTACCAATACTACTACCACATCTACTACCAATACTACTACCACACCTACTACTATATAGTACTACTACCACATCTACTACCAATACTACTACCACTACAACTACTACTACTGCTGCAGCTGTCGTGTAACGTGTTTCTAGAGAGGATTCAGTTAACCGACTAACGTGTGTACTAACCTGATCGGCCAACCACCTCTCCTCCTGCCCTCCCCCGTCTGATGTGAGGGGGACGGCGGCACCCCAGGCCCAGTGTGACGTCACTGTACACACGCAATGGTCACCAGCACGTGCAGACAGCGTCGTGACGTCATTGTAACATTGTGTCTGCGGAACAAGACAGGAGACATGCAGGTAGGAGACCACGTGACGTACACTGGGAGACAGGTCATCTGGGGATCACGTGACACACACTGGGAGGACAGGGCTTCTGGGGATCAACGTGACACACTGGGAGACATCGCTTCTGGGGATCACGTGACACACACTGGGAGACGGGGCTTCTGGGGATCACGTGACACACACTGGGAGATAGTATCTCGTGTAGGGGTACCAGTGTAAGATAACTGTTGTAGTATTTCAGGTAGTATTTCATGTAGTATTTCATGTAGTATTTCATATAGTATTTCATGGTGGTATTTCTTTCATCCTAGAGGCGACCATAATCTCTTTCTTCTTATAATTTATTCTAACCCTAGTAATTCACTGCGTACAATAACCGTATCTACTAAATGTTGCAGATCCTGCTCATTGTCTGCAATCAATACTGTATCATCTGCATATCTAATGTTATTGATGTTTCGTCCTCCAATGATGATTCCTTTCATATCTTCTAATTTCTGAAAATAATTTCACTGTGCAGGGAAAAATAAAATCTGGAGACATTACACATCCCTGTCTCACACCACTTTTAATAGGCGGATATTGACCTATATCATTATCAATTCTGATGGCAGCCTGTTGTTTCCAATATATGTTTGTTTACAAGTCTAAGATCTGTCCCATCAATTTGTAGATCTGCAAGCATCTTTATCATGTCGTCATGTCTTACTTTATCGAATCCCTTTGTGTAGTCAATAAAGCAAAGACGTAGGTCTTTGTTGTCCTCTGTTGAACGCTCGATTAATGTTCTCAGCATATACATATATACATAGTAATATACTACAGTACAATAGACGGATGAACATTATAGTCATATACTACCGTGCAATAGACGGATGAACATTATAGTTATATACTACCGTGCAATAGGACGGGTGGACATTATAGTTATATACTACAGTGCAATAGACGGGTGGACATTATAGTTATATACTACAGTGCAATAGACGGATGGTGGATATTATAGTCATATACTACAGTGCAATAGACGGATGAACATTATAGTTATATACTACAGTGCAATAGACGGGTGGACATTATAGTTATATACTACAGTACAATAGACGGGTGGACATTATAGTCATATACTACTGTGTAATAGACGGGTGGTGGATATTATAGTCATATACTACATTTTAATAGACGGGTGGATATAATAGTCATATACTACAGTGCAATAGACAGGTGGACATTATAGTCACATACTACAGTACAATAGATGGTTGACATTATAGTTATATACTACAGTGCAATAGATGGGTGGACATTTTAGTTATATACTACAGTGCAATAGACGGGTGGACATTATAGTTATATACTACAGTGCAATAGACGGGTGGACATTATAGTTATATACTATAGTGCAATAGATGGGTGGACATTATAGTCATATACTACAGTGTAATAGATGGGTGGACATCATAGTCATATACTACAGTGTAATAGACGGATGGAAATTATAGTCATATACTACAGTGCAATAGATGGGTGGACATTATAGTTATATACTACAGTGTAATAGATGGGTGGACATTATAGTTATATACTACAGTGTAATAGACGGGTGGACATTATAGTCATATACTACAGTGTAATAGACGGGTGGGACATTATAGTCATATACTACAGGTAATAGACGGGTGGACATTATAGTAATATACTACAGTGCAATAGATGGGTGGACATTATAGTTATATACTACAGTGTAATAGACGGGTGGACATTATAGTTATATACTACATTGTAATAGACGGGTGGATATTATAGTCATATATTACAGTGCAATAGACGGTGGACATTATAGTTATATACTACAGTACAATAGTCGGGTGGACATTATAAGTCATATACTACAGTGTAATAGACGGGTGGACATTATAGTCATATACTACAGTACAATAGACGGGTGGACATTATAGTCATATACTACATTACAATAGATTGGTGGACATTATAGTCATATACTACAGTGCAATAGATGGGTGGACATTATAGTTATATACTACAGTCTAATAGATGGGTGGACATTATAGTTATATACTACAGTGTAAAAGATGGGTGGACATTATAGTCATATACTACAGTGTAATAGACGGGTGGACATTATAGTCATATACTACAGTGCAATAGATGGGTGGACATTATAGTTATATACTACAGTGCAATAGACGGATGGACATTATAGTTATAAACTACAGTGCAATAGACGGGTGACATTATAGTTATATACTACAGTGCAATAGACGGGTGGACATTATAGTTATATACTACAGCAATAGACGGATGGTGGATATTATAGTCATATACTACAGTGCAATAGACGGATGGTGGACATTATAGTTATATACTACAGTGCAATAGATGGGTGGACATTATAGTTATATACTACAGTGCAATAGACGGATGGTGGACATTATAGTCATATACTACAGTGCAATGGACGGGTGGATATTATAGTTATATACTACAGTGCAATAGACGGGTGGACATTATAATCATATACTACAGTGCAATAGACGGATGGTGGATATTATAGTCATATAATACAGTGCAATAGCCGGGTGGACATTATAGTTATATACTACAGTACAATAGACGGATGGTGGATATTAGTCATATACTACAGTGCAATAGACGAGTGGACATTATAGTTATATACTACAGTGCAATAGACGGAGGTGGACATTATAGTCAGATACTACAGTGCAATGGACGGGTGGACATTTTAGTTTATACTACAGTGGCAATGGACGGGTGGACATTATAATCATATACTACAGTGCAATAGACGGGTGGACATTATAGTTATATACTACAGTGCAATAGACGGATGGACATTATAGTCATATACTACAGTGCAATAGACGGGTTGACATTATAGTTTATATACTACAGTGCAAGAGACGGATGGTGGACATTATAGTTATATACTACAGTGTAATAGACGGATGGACATTATAGGTCATATACTACAGTGCAAAAGACGAGTGGACATTATAGTTATATACTACAGTGCAATAGACGGGTGGACATTATAGTTTTATATACTACAGTGCAATAGACGGATGGACATTATAGTCATATACTACAGTGCAATAGATCGGGTGGACATTATAGTTATATACTACAGTGCAATAGACGGATGGTGGATATTATAGTCATATACTACAGTGCAATAGACGGGTGGACATTATAGTTATATACTACAGTGCAATAGACGGATGGTGGATATTATAGTCATATACTACAGTGCAATAGGACGGGTGGACATTATAGTCATATACTACAGTGCAATAGACGGGTGGACTTATAGTCCATATACTACAGTGCAATAGACGGGTGGACATTATAGTCATATACTACAGTGCAATAGAATAAGACGGATGGTGGACATTATAGTTATATACTACAGTGCAATAGACGGGTGGACATTATAGTTATATACTACAGTGCAATAGACGGGTGGACATTATCGTTATTATACTACAGTGTAATAGACGGATGGACATTATAGTCATATACTACAGTGCAAAGACGGGTGGACATTATAGTTATATACTACAGTGCAATAGACGGTGGACATTATAGTTATATACTACAGTGCAATAGACGGATGGACATTATAGTCATATACTACAGTGCAATAGCACGGGGTGGACATTATAGTTATATACTACAGTGCAATAGGACGGATGGTGGATATTATAGTCATATACTACAGTGCAATAGACGGGTGGACATTATAGTTATATACTACAGTGCAATAGACGGATGGTGGATATTATAGTCATATACTACAAGTGCAATAGTACGGGTGTACATTATAGTCATATACTACAGTGCAAGAGACGGGTGGATCATTAGAGTATATACTACAGTGTAATAGACGGATGGACATTCGTAGTCATATACTACAGTGCAAAGACGGCGTGGACATTATAGTTATATACTACAGTGCACTAGACGGTGGACATATATAGTTACTATAGCGACATTGTAATAGACGGTATGGACATTATAGTCATATACTACAGTGCAAAAGACGCATTATAGTTATATATACATACAGTGCAATAGACGGATGGTGGACTATTATAGTCATATACTACAGTGCGATAGTCGGGTGGACAGTATTGTTATATACGACAGTGCTAATAGACGGGTGTGACATTATAGTTATATACTGACAGTGCAATAGAATGCGGGTGGACAGTATAGTTATATACTACAGTGCAATAGACAGTGGACTTATATAGTCAGATACTCTCTTGCTTCTTTTGGCGTTCATCCGGAGTGTCAGGGACGTGATTGCGAGTGCATGTTTACAGCAGAGTCTGCAGTTCTTGCGTCGGACCGTTAGGCCGACACATCCGACTCTGTCGGACATTTGTTGCACCGGGTTACCTTTCCGGTAGTCAATATACTACAGTGCATAGACGGGTGGAGCATTATAGTTATATACTACAGTGCGATAGTCGGTGGACATTATAGTGCAATAGATGGATTGACACCCACCATAAACTGTCGCAATGCATAGATACAACGATCTGTATCGTTTCTAGTACACTTTGGTTATACACATACACAGAGATACAGATACACACCCACACGCGCGCGCGCACGACACACACAGACACACACACATCACGGCAGGTCAGAAGATAACCACATAACGTACAAGACACTCACTCCAAGGAGAGCAGTTTGAGGCAACTGGAAGCTGGCAGGGAGAAGCAGAAGCTGAGCGCCTGCACCAGCCACCGCTACTGCAGCCTACAACTGGGGCCGCCTCGTCCCAGCTCGCGCCGCAGCATGGATCCTTCATAATTAACTCGACATTCTCTCTCCATGCTGTTCTCCCTCTCTCCTCCCATCTCTCTCCCTCCACCGTGAAATGTGTTTCAAGCGGTTCGTAGGATATGTTGGACAAATAACCCACAACTCATCACTCAGAAACGTCGAACAGTTGCTAAGTTTTCTTTCAGGTGATTTTCCTGGATCCCGCGTAATCTCATTCTGGTAATAAAAATCTGTTTCTCATTTAGAGTGGAGTTTTCTCTACATCGTAATTCGGTACGCTTGTCACGCCACAGAGAACACTATGAATACTACCGAACTGTGCTAAGCGAGACGAGATGGATACAGAGATTGCATCAACTGTGTATAGCCAAACACTAGGACAGAGATTGTGTCTCAACTGTGTAAGCCAAAACATAGGTACAGAGAATTGTACCAACTTTGTGAGCGAGAACATAGGTACAGAGATTGTACCAACTGTGTGAGCGAGAACATAGGTACAGAGATTGTACCAACTGTGTGAGCGAGAAGATGGATACAGAAATTGTAACCAACTGTGTGAGCCAGAAACATGATACGGAATTGTACCAACTGTGTGAGCCAGAACATAGGTACAGAGATTGTACCAACTGTGTGAGCCAGAACAAAGGTACAGAGATTGTATCAACTGTGTGAGCCAGAACATAGGTACAGAGATTGTACCAACTGTGTGAGCCAGAACCAAAGGTACAGAGATTGTAACAACTGTGTGAGCCAGAACATAGGTACAGAGATTGTACCAACTGTGTGAGCCAGACATAGGTACAGAGATTGTAACAACTGTGTGAGCGAGAACATAGGTACAGAGACATGTACCAACTGTGTGAGCCAGAACATAGGTACAGAGATTGTACCAACTGTGTGAGCGAAAAACATAGGTACAGAGATTGTACCAACTGTGTGAGTCAAAAACTAGGTACAGAGATTGTACAACCTGTTGTGGAGCCAGAACATGGTACAGAGATTGTACTCAACTGTGTGAGCCAGAACATAGGTACAGGGATTGTACCAATTTGTTTCTGTGTGTAGCCCCAGGGTTACTACAGTTAGAGTGTGAAGAGTGAAGGAGAAGTGGGCTCGGGCGGGAGAGAGGGACCAGTGTAATCATAACTAGTCTCTT